>JAWMRA010000164.1:28935202-29057052 GCA_035584735.1 Pseudotriccus pelzelni | reverse complement strand
CGCCTTCGCGGCCCGCGGGCCCCGGAGAGCCGCGGGCACTGCCCGGACCCGCAGCGGGGGCGGCCCCGCCGGGTGCCCGCCGGGAGCGGCGGCAGCGAGCCGTCCCCTCCCGGAGTCGCGGGACCGCGTCCGCGGCGTTCCCGCTGCGCTGGGGTCCGGGGATGTGACAGAGCCCCCCCCCGGGCGCGGCCGCACAGCCGTGTGCGCTGCCCGGTCCGGCCGCTCGCGGTTGGGCTCATGGCGCAGCCGGCGAGGTCTCGGGCGACCGCAGCGCTGGCTGAGCCCGGCTAAAAACGGCCTGGGAAACCACTTCTCGCCGACATCTGCAGGGAGCAGAGCGCTTTTTGGTGCTTCTGCACAAGTACACGTCTCGCACGGAGCCTGCTTGACAATTTCGTGCATAGAAGGGGCGACTGCGTCTTCAGAGCCGCGTGCTTCGAGGAGCCCAGAAGAAAAAAAAAAGTTAAAAGACTTTAAGTTGTAGTTTCAAAGACCCTTTCTGAGTATTCAAAATAGCCCAGAGCATGGTCTAGAAGTAAGCTGAAGTTAGAAAGAGTTCTAAACTAGCTACAATTTGTTTGTCAAATTGATTTGCTCTGAAGCAATCCAACCAGCTGCTCTAGAAATTTGCAAACATCCGTTTTATAATAGATTTGTCATGAAGGCAGTAATAGTAACGTAGCATAAGAGTTTAAGAGTTCTGTATTTAATTTCAGCAGTGCACCATTAGAGGTACTGGGTTAATTTTGTTTATGCCATGGCACTGCCAGTGAAATGCATAATTGCTGTGTTAATGGTGAGTAAAGTACGTAAGTCACCTTGTCACAGCTGCATTAAGATGAAAGTAGTATAAATGAAGATAAGATACGCAGTTTGAGAAAGCAGAAAGTATTCTTGAAGAGTTCAGAATATGTTATACCACGTAGCTGAAACAAATACACCTACTAAGAACAGGAGCTGCCTTTCAAGTGTAACTTCTGCTTGCTTGAACATCCATCTAGATTTTTTAACACTTTGAGCTGTGGGTACTTTTGATAAAACCAGTTTAAAATCTTTACTCTCTCCCACAGAGTTCCACAATGTGACTCGGACTCTGCAGAGTTCGAGATCGTACCTTCTCTTCGTTATAACACGATCTCAAATACATCTGTCAAATAAAAATACAACGCACGGACAAGATTGGTTTTGTTGAGGAGTGCTCTTTGTGCAGTATGAAAAGCAAGCAGCATTCCGAACATACCGAATGATCCACAGAGTAAAATTAAATGATGACCACAATTAAGATGTTTTAGGTTATTATAGCAGGTGGTGCCAAGAAGTAAATGACAGTGCTTATGTTTGTCTCCTTAGCTGCTTGTGTGCCTTTACCGATCCTTTTCAAGATTTACTCTACTCTTCCTTGAAGTTTTGAAAACCAAGCAAATGCCAAAAATGCTTCATGACATGCATGTTATTGTAGTCTTGGTTATCTGTTTATATAATGCCATAGAAACATGAATGGCACTTAGAGAAGGGTATAATTGACAGGACTCCACCCTGAGGACTTTGGAATTTTACTTGGGTACACCACAACTGAGAATGACAAACAAGGGGTGGAGAAGGGGGAATGGTAGGCTGAAGGTCACAATAGTACAGGATCATGAACTATTATTATTCCTAATGTATATGCCTGGTCTCTGGGATAATTAAAAAATAGCAATTAAAGGTGTTAGCTTCATAATTCCCATTCTTAGTTATGTCTTCTCTTGCTTACCTTGATTACCTACCCATTACAAACCTGGCTTTTTAGAGATTTTAGAGGCTTTCATGAAAATAATGATTTCTTCTTGATCAGTTATCCATCTGGCAAAGCTGTGATGTACAGCTCATGTCGATCAGAGCCACGGGTGTTCTAGGGAGCTAGCTTTCAGGAAAAAGCTCAGCTCCCTCAAGGAGTGCTGACTTCAACTCAAATCTGCCACGAGGTTGATGTAGTTTGGACCGAACAGATGGCAACCTGCCCTTCCCAGCAGGTAACTGCGTCACGGGGGTGGGGGACAAGCACACAAACTTTAAGACCCGCATAGATGGAAGCTGGGAATGTCTGATCCGCCTTCTCCAACCGTGTTAGTGGTACCTTCTTTTGACAAGACAACCCCCTGAACTGTAGCACCAAAAAAGGCCTCAAAAAACATGAGGCAAAAGAGTAACTCCAGCAAGCTTTTAAGCTTCTTTGCAGCACAGCCCTTCCACAGCGCGGTGCATGCTTAAGTGATGCAACACCGCATGCAAAACAACGGCTTACCTGAGCATCTCCAGCATCCTGCAGTTAAAACTCATGGAGAAAAGAACCACTTCTTCTACACGTTGCCTCTACTACTGCAGCCTTCGGGAAGCTTGAGCAAATCTCCCTGCAAAGTGGCTGATGGCTGTTGTGCAAAGTAGCCAGAGCTGTTTGCTTGAGGAAAGAACACGGGGTTGGCAGGCCAAAACAGCACACGGAATGTGGCAGGCCAGCTGAAAAATGGGCTGATTCAGTGCATCTCAGATCACAGCAAAAAGCAGCCTGTATTAGGGGGGGTACTCCTGTGCTTACCAAGTGTTGTTTCTCTCACTCTGTGGGGATAAAATAACCAACACCACCCTACAGGTATTACCCATGCCTCACATATCTACCAGAGCACTGTTAGGTGAAGCAACCTCTCTGATACCAAATACCAACCTAAAACAGGAAATAAAGCACAGAATGGTGTTTTGCCACAGCCCCCTCAGAATCAGCACAACACATCCTGCCATATTTGCTATAGCCAGTCCTGGACGTGACCTAATCATTGAATACAGATACTACCCTTATCCAAAAAGAATTATCATGTTCTTATTTAATATAGGTAATTTAAAAAAAAATCTGAGTTTTGTTTTTTACCTGTGCCACAATCTCTGCACCACCTTCTTGACAAAAGGTAATCCTCAATCCAGTGGGCAAAGTCTCTGGATAGCATGAGCTTCATACCAACTCCAGTGTTTATACTGAGAGGAAAGTGAGCAGTTGTGCAATACGTGGCGTCTTTTATCAGTGACCTGGATGAAAATATGAGTCTAACATCAAGAATGACAACAGAGAATACATTCTGAAAGGACTCCAGTCTCAAAGGCTGACCTCTTCCCACACCAGCTGTCCTTCAGTGATTTAGGTTAGCGTGCTTCACAGCTCTGGTGCCAGCAAAAGAATGCAAATTTACCTTCTAGAAAAAGATTAAAATAATAGAAATATCACTTAACTGTCACATTCTACAAAGACTTTATGTAACACAAAAGAGAAGTGACAACTTGCCATTTCACCATTCTCCTGTGTCTTGGTGGGAAGTACCCTTGCCTAAGTGCTGATGAAAGACCAGTATCTCCTACCAGAATTAGTAGTATCTCTTAGAAAAGTAGAAGGAAATCTTGGGTGAGTGGTGGTGGGGGAAGCACTGACTTTTATTCAAGACAGAAAAATGCATTTTTCCCTGAAGATATTTCTCTGTGACAATATAGTGTTTTGCTGTGTTACAGCCACTGATGCTCCAGTCAAAAGCAGAGCCTCTTACACAAAGCGTGGGCCTCTCCAACGTGTTGCCTGTGATATCTGGTGCTTTGCTCATTTGTCATAGGGGCTTTTTTCCATATGTAGTTCTTATTTGAATTATGTTGCATATAACTGCAGAATCCTTACTTTCTCCCCTTCCAAAATGATGATTTGTAATATGCCAGACTCCATAGGCCACCAGATAGGACTAAGAAAAGGTGATGTCACAAAGAGTATCTTGTGGTTCCTCTAAAGGTTTTGAAATGCTGCAAATAGCATAGAATGACCTAGAGATAAAGATAACATCATTTAAAAAATGATGTTCCGGTATATTCAGAGGCACAATAAAAGCAGTTCTTTCCAAAGTGGATTTTGTAAGAAGATTTATTTTAATTAAGTGATTTCATGATGAAACATGGTCTTAAACAAAATAGAGATCAGTATGAAAATAAAATTATACACAGAAAAATCTTTTCCCAAAATGTTTTTGAGTAACAGGAAATACAACACAACAGTCCTGTATTCAAATTATGTAAATCTGTGAGCATTCAAACATTATAGTACATTCCTTGAAGCCAGGCACAATGAAACACATTGTGTGCCCCTGTAACACACTCAACACATTTTCTAACTGTTCTCTTTGCCTCAAAGAAAAAAAAAAAAAGTGAAATGTAATGCAATGTAAATGGAGAAAAGGACATAGACCATCTTAATGCTTGAAGGACATATTCCCCATTTAGTGTTTCGTGAAAGACATATACCAAATTCAGATGAAACTTAAACTGGCTTGTAGAAAGATAGAAAAACTTGGTATTGTATTTGATATACAGTCTTGTGAACACTTAACTGAAAAGTATGGAAAGGATTAAAAAATACACCGTGTTCTACTTAAAGCTTAGAAATAAATACGCACTCTGTATTCTCAGTGCCTGAAATTCTTTAAAAACAAAGAACTTGTTATAAAATTATATCAAGTAATTGTCAAAAATGAGGGAGATGCACCTATATACCTGTTAGATTCTGGATGCCTGCATCCCCACTACAAAAGCTTGTAAAACTATATGCGCTTTCAAACATGCTGAATAAACCAAACTGTAGCCTAGTCAAGGCAGGAATATCAGCTGACCTGGGGGTAGCAGTATTCCACACCACATCCCTCATTGCCTTCTTGTTCTCTAAAGTTCTCCCTTTCCATACCGTACCAGCCCTTACAAGTACAAATGTTGGGTCACTTATATAAAAAGCAGCCTTTCTGATCAGGATTCATGGATGCCCTCAAGGCAATGTCGTTCCAAGGAAAAACAGATCACAAAGAAAAAGCATCCTCCTAATATGATTTATGTACTTAATATTATTAGAATTCTTCCTCTCCCTGCAATGCTGATAAATAAACAGCAGTCTCCTGAGTGTCACAGACTCATTGCAGAAAAATGTCCTGCTGTATGGAAGTATTGAACCATTATGGTTCAATGTACTAGTTGTCTTCTCATTTAGGACTTCAAGATTGTATCAGTTCTTACCATCTCAGTTACCTCGTTGAAGAAGAAAACTCGCAAGGAATTCTTCTTTCGACTCTTACACTGACGCATCCAATAGTTCTTGTCTTTTAGGTAAGGAGCCAGCTCGGCATTTACGTAAAGAACCTCATCCTGAAGTCTTCTTACCCTCTTACACAATATTTTTTCTGATAATGTCATTAGAGGGTGAATGGAGTCAAGACTTGCATCAGCTTGGCTAAAGTTAACTAGGTCAGTGAGAATATTTTAATTACCTTAAGTAAGCTTTAGAAATGGCCTGTCAATCCCTGTCTTTGTGGAAATGCATGGTCCTTACACAACCATAACACAAACCCCAACCATCTAAGAAAAAAAAATCTGCATTTCAACACATCTAAGTATTAGGGATTTGGCCCATCACATTTAAAAGGAATGTCACCATTGGTTGTATTGATTTAAGTTCTTATCAGATGTTATTTCTCTTGCCAAATGCAGACAGTAATAAACAGTCATTATTTGTACTAACAAGACTAAAGAGGACTTCCAGACACCACCCTTATTTTATTTAAAGCCATCATTTTTCTGAAAATAACCCAAATTTAAAAAAAACCAAAACCCAGACCCAATACAGCAAGAAAAAATGCACATAGAAGTAAATTTTCTGATTGTGTAATTTAGATTTTCAAAACCTAATAATTAGGTAAAGCACGTCTTGCAGTTGCAGTAACACTAACGTATTTCAGGATGAATAGTAATTTTTCCCTAGGTGCGTTATCATAGCCTAATTTTCCAACAAAAAGTATCCCCTTTTGTATAGCAAGTGATCATTCACAGCTCACTATCCTGCTCCCTATTTGCAAAGTGCAGTCCTATTTCTGTCCCTATTCCTCCAGACTTATCTTCACTCTACCACTGTTCCACGGCTGCATCTCGTGTGCTTTATGTGCTGCATGGAACTGCCCTATCTTATCATTACAGCACCTGCAATTACATTCCTCCCTCAGAATTATTTATGAAGCTTCAAAGATTTATTTGCTTATTCATACAGTAATATACTTGAAAGTTACTCAGCTCCAACGTCTGGCTGCAGTCAGCACTGCAATCAAATATGATGTCTCAGCAAAATCTTCTTTTATTGACCTTATAATTAGAAATACTCATCTAGCAGTATAAAAACTGTAATTCTCATGTAAAATGAAAGATTTCGAACAGTCAATAGTGGAGCATGTCATGAGCTGCTTGTATCACAATTAGCAGGCATCGCTGATTGGCACAAGTTTTTGGGACGATCTCTTTCAAGGGCTGTATGACAAAGCCTCCAGCTGTGGAAGGCACAGTCCTCACGAAGGTAATAAATCCCTGCTGCTGTGGTTTCTGGATCGGCACTCACCTGCCTCACTGCACGGGATACGCACCCACCTAGCCAACAGCCTGAAGCAGCCCAGGGGGATGACAGATTCTGGAAATATAAAATATTACAAGAAAAATCTCCTTCCTCATTAATTTTGCAAAACCAAAATCAAAGGACATTTTTACCCTTGGATACCTATTCAACTGTTTTCCAAAAATCTTTTATGAGTAATTTTCTTTAACCGCTTAATCTGGATGTCAGAGTAACAGTGATCTTATCAACTCTGGACCGAAGGAAGCTGCTTCAAAAAATAAACAAACCCACAGTCTTATTCTCCTTCGGTCAGCGTAGGTGGTCAGCAATTGTCTCTGGGTGTTTGTAGGATTATGGGCAATCAAAAGGGAGAGGAAGGATGGCCTTTGGAAGGCAGCCCAGAATAAAGGAGACCGGAGCCCTGTGGAGTTCTGTAGGTCTATACATTTAAAAGCTAATTACACTGATGTCAGCACAAAAGTATGTTAAATTAGTTGAACAGTATACCTCCTGAGTGCTTAACAAAAGCCCTCTAAGTAGACAAGGCTTATTCTAGAAGGGGCTGAATGAGAAGCTTCTAAAAGTTCTAAAAAAAGAAACAACTGAAAACTGAAAGATGAGTTTCATTATTCATAAGCTTTTTAATGGGAGGAAGGAGAGCAGCATAGCTTAGCTTACCTTTTGCATTCACCATAACTATAAGAAATTTGTTAGAATACCTCTCTAGTTAAAATTTGATTATAATTATTCTGCAATGTAATCTGAAAGGAAACAAGTTCGAAATCTGAATTATTGATATAGAAGGGGGGCTAATCAATGAGTGTAGCAATTATTTCATATACGCCTTAGGAGGTGTTTTTAGATGCACTTTGAATACATACAGATACTGAATGGATTGTAGCCATTCCAGAGGAGTCTTTGACTGTCATCCTTTTACCTACGTTCAGGAGGAGCCTTCCTAAGAAGTGGTCAGAAGGTCATCATGTCAGTTATACAAAATAGAACTCTCAAATAATTTTACCTTAAAATACCTATGGCATAACATGGCTCCGACCAAAGCCAATGAAGTAAAGCCCTAAAAGAAATTTCAACCTGAAAAATACATTTCTTTCCATAAATTATTTTTAAAAATACTAGAAGTGTTTAAATAAAAAAACTTCATAGTATTGAACATCCTAAATAGTAGTAGTATAGTGCCAAAATTAGACAATCCAAAATTGAACAGAAGCACTATGAAGCTTATTGCCTATTTGAAAGAGATGCAAAATATAAACCATCTTTCATTGTGAAAATTCTGTTTGGACAGTCAGCTTTATAATTTTGCACACTGCTAACAAAAATGGGTTGTAGTGGCTTTACAATAAAGTTCTTTTCCTCCTCTATTTACCTAACATATATTTATCCTCCAGCAAACAAGTAATTTCAAATCCAACCTCCCAAATTCTTTTTTTTTGTCGTAAAATATTTAGGCAAAAAATTAGTCTAGTCCCAGAGCAGCCACTCTGGTTTTGCTAACAAAATTACAAAGAATTTTTTACTTGCCACTGATGGGTGAGTCAACCTATAAAATTTCTGCAGTTCTGTTTCGTGCCACATGACTGAGCCAAAATGCAAACAGTTTAAGAAGCCAGGTTTGAGTAACTCTTCTCAAATTTTACTTGGAGTTCAATTTGCTTGCCCAGAGAGGAAAGGATGAGAAGGGGAAACAGCAGTGATGGCTGAGTATTATCACTAAGCTACGTCTGCAATCTTATGACTGAAGACCAAACTTCTGCTCAGTTCCTATTACTAAAACCAGGAATAAATTAACCCTCCACATAAAAACAGTGGCAGGAAAAACAAAACTACTGTATAATTTAATGCAGATAAGTTTCATTCACTGAAAAGAAGGAACTTGCTTTATGCTTTGGGAATTGAATTTACACTGGCTATTCAAACACAGCTGCTGCAGTTTCCCCTTTTGTGAACAGGAATTCCCTCAGTCCAGAGACAGTGTGCTTCAACTCCATAAAATTCTGCAGCTACCACTGCAGAAAGTCAGTAAACATCTGCAATAAATACTGCTGAGATTACTCTTAAAAACCAGATGATACCTTGTGAATGCTTCAGAAATAATTTTTTCCCCTTTTTTTTTTTTTGCCTCCTTTTTTTAAAGGATTAAAAATACACAAGCAACCACAAAACTCTTCTCTTTCCTATAATTTTAAACAGAGCAAACTACCAGTCTGGTGCTCTGTCAGTTTAACTCGTGCCAGAAACTTTGTCTGATGTCCTGCCAGCATGCTGCTGCTGCCTAGATTTTCAGTTTCCCCGAAGATTACATACATTCCCTGTACCCTGTGTGACCCAGGGTTAGGTGCTGCAAAGTGGAGCTCATGTGGTGCCCAGCAGGCCGGTGTGCACACATGGATTTCACCCCAGATACTCTCTAAGCCGTATTAACAATTTTTATGGTAGGTTCAGCACAAGGATAATGAAAATTATATTTGAGAGCAAAAAAGGCAATTATTTGATGAATAGGAAGGTAAAGCAGCAGCCAGGGGGTGGGGATCACGGTCTGGGTTGAAAGGCTTTCCCATCTTACCCTGCCAGGAGCTGCCGGGGTGGCAGAGGTGGCAGATGACTGCCTCCTGCCCGCTGTGGGCGAAAGCGCCGCTGTCCTTGTCTGGCTTGCAGACCTTGAATGGGTGACTGCTTGTTACAGGAGGTGTCACACTGAGCAATTTCACTGATTACAAGCTTTCCTGGTGTATTTAAGAGCGCAATGGTTAAAGTGACTGCTAGCAGTGCCAGGTGAGCTAAGTGCACCTCGGCTGGGCTGGGATTTGGGACCTGGAAAGAGGTGGACCTGACCTTGGCGTGCCAGGGACAGAGGCCACTCTGCTGAGAGCCTGGCTGGGGGAGCTGCACTGACCTGCAAGCTGCTTTTTAGCTGGTGATGAGTGGCTCCACCTGCCAGCAAAGCAGGAAACATGGGCACCTCACTTAAATTCTTGCAAGGACCTCCCCTGCCAGACTCTGTCTGATGGACATGCTGGAGGTTAAGTTAGGACGAGCTGTCATCACTCTAGCTGAAGAGTCTACTTCAGGTTGACTGGCTTTTTTTCTTCCTAAATTAAAAGCTCCTTTGCACCATCTGGAAAGCCTCTGAGGAGATGCAGAGCTTTCAGATAGGCTTCTTAAGTCTTCCTGTATCTGGACTCTTGTTCCTGCCACACAGCATGTCATAAGTGAAAGCATCACGGTCAGCTATTGCAGTCAGCTGCAGGACATTCAAGTTGGCTTTCACTGGGGACACATTTAAACAGGAATGGCTTCCAACACCAAACGGAGAATATTTCAAGCAGTTGCCAGGAGATGTGGGTGTTTGACAAAGCTCAGGCTTCCTTTCCTATACTCCCTCCGTGCTAATCTCTTCAGGGCAGCAACATCGCTTATACCATCACAAAGAGCCAGCCAAGGGCTCGAGGCACCACAGGTAGCTGTATCCAGGCAACTAACACCTCAGCTTTCAAACAGCATTTTTCTAGAATCCCCCAGGTGATGCTGGCAGCAAAGGAAGAAGCAGCAGCTTCTCCTTAGTCTCTCTTGGGTTCAATGCTACAAAGATTCTGGATTTTTTTAAAATTTATCTGTTTTCTGACAGCTGCCCCACTGGTGACCCTGTCACATCTTTACAGAATACCAGATCATCAGGGCTAATTTAAATTATTTTTTCATGCATAAATACAGAACAAATGGGTGCAGTAGATATACTTAAATAAAAATTGACAAGATGCATTTATTGGTTTAGTTTTGTACAAAAGCATAACTTAAAAGGCAAACTAGTATAAACTTACTTTGTGCCAAGTATTTAAACTTTTCATTCCAAAGAGTATCTGGTTCAAAACTTTTGGATACAGTTTCCACCTGGGAAATCTCTTTGTTAGACCACAGATAACACAGTATTGTAAAATGAAAATTCTGTAGTCCTTCAACCATTCTGCTTCGAGTGCCAGAGTTTTAGCTACTCAGTGAATGGATCATATGAAACATGAGCCATGCTGGAGTGACCTGATGAAAAGTCAGTTTGCCTACTGCTCATTCGTGTTCTGAAAAAAGATGTGCATTAAGATCTGTGACATGCAATCTTAGCAAAGACTGATAAATATACGTGTAGAAATAGGGTGACATGTTTGGATTTTTCTTTGCTACTTCATACCAGCCAGAAGTAGCGTAAGAAAACCTATGTTACTTAAGAGAGTCCCAGATGTCATGCAGAAGCTCAGTTATTCTTGAAATAAAAGAACACTTTCACTCTGATTTTGCTTTTCCTTTGCACGCGTAACACGTTTTCATTAATTCTGAAGGGTTTTCTCGGTCTCTGCTGCCACCACCACAGCTGCACCTGCCTTCTGACTTGGAGGGTGGACTGGCAGTCCCTGCTGACGACACCTCCATAGATGTTCACATCCGTTGGAAAGAACCTCCCACAAGAACAAAGCAGGATACCTCCCTGAGATGCCCTTTCAAGAGTCTCCGAAGTGAGAAAGTTACTTCAAAAGCTACTTTTCCCACAGAACAGAACAGGGCTTGCTGTGCTTCGGTGCTACCAAAAGGGCCAGCACAAAGCCAGATTCGTGTTCTTGCCATCCAGAATCCAAGTGCAACTTCTGGAATTTTAAAATGTGGTGGGGATGCACTGCGTGACAGCAGCTGTACGAGACATGGCGCGCAGCTGCACAAGTGTTCCACAAGACCATCTGGAGGAAAGTACCAAAAATAGATGCGAGCAAGCCTCGTGTATTTCCGCAAAATTAAGCATAAAGAAATCGGTGTCCATGCAGTGTTTGATATGCCGTAAAAACTGTTTCAAATAACATTTGATAAGAAAACTATTTATCAGTGAAAATGCAAGCTTGGACACTACGAACAGTTTACATCTTGTAGGTGTTCACTGATACAAGACAGTGGCGTTATGACCAGTGGCTCACCTTAAAGTAGGTTACTCATGGTTTTCCAAATGAGCTAGTGTTTTTATGGTGCTGTACAAATAAAAATTTGTGGGGAGAATATGAAATATCTGTATTAAACTCCACTGCATTAAGTTATCCAATGCATGAAAAATGACCCGGATGCATTTAAAATAAATGCATATTACAATATCACATATAGTATTATAAAATTATTACTTAAGTGCACAGTCCTGATATCTATAGACATGGCACTGTGAAGAAAGCCTGGTTCCTAAGCGTTTTTTATAGATACTTGATAGTGATGCAGTTTGCTATCAGTCAGATCATAATGTCCCTTCAACTTTGGTACATTCAGTGCAAAATATTTTCGGGAGTTTTTTTACTCTTATAAAAATAAAAGGCATTTTTTCCCCTTGAGAGTGCTTAAAGAATAAACACTAGCAGAATGTCTGTTCAAGCATGGAAAGTGACAGAACAGAAATAGCGTTTTAGTTTGCTTGGTTCCTGTTTACACTCTAAGAAACATAATATAATGAACCTATAAAAATAAACAGAAGTCACTGTGTTAGGGTTTTTTCCTGATATGATGTGATAAATTGCTAGTTTCTTCTTAAAATAGTTTCCATGCAGTATAAAGCACAAAATCAGTCTTATTAAGTTATTAAGTTCATTGTAACAGCTCATATTTTGTCATACACACCACTGGCAAACGCATTTCCACAAACCTCCTTAATGCGAGGCGTTCTTACATCCTTTGTTGCTGACTTGCCTTCCAACTCACTTCTGCCCCAGGAACTTGAGCTCTATGGTGCACCCCATGCAGGCACTCGTAGTCTTAGGTAAAGCAAGTGCTGGATATGCTTTTACAAAATATGGCATAAAGTAATGTACCCTCATGAATAAAAAAAAATATATAATAAAAAAATTCAGTTGTATGCTTTTCTTTTTTATAATTTACTGGGTAGATAAGGGGCTGAATGATTTCACATTTTGACTTGAATTTTCTATTCAACAAGTTTGATGAAATCCAGTGTTTGGGTACATGACGGTTTTGCAGTAGCCAGATTGATCACAACATGGCATCACGTTTCTTGTTTGCTCAGAACATAAATTAAAGAAGTGTGGAAAAACCATGGATTGCAAGACTTGGTTTTCCCTGCACATCAGGCACACTCTAGTTTCACTGTAGAGAATTCTGCCACTACCACAACGCTTTTTAATTGCTTCTTTCGTGGAACCTCATTATTTGAATTGCACCATGAAACAACTTTCCTCTAGGAAATAATCCAATACAAAAGTTCATTCATTCCTTGAGAAGACAGATCCACAAAAATCCAATGAGCTGGGCACTGTGGTTTGTGTATCACTCAAGTCCAAAAGTACTTGTCTCTTCAACTGCTGTCAACAGTTTTTCATATAACATAGAGAATGATGGGTAAGGGGGAAGGTCCAGACGATTGAAACAAGTGTGAGCCCTGAGGGGAAAAAAAGAGAGGAGGTGAAGAAGTACATTACTTAAAAAGTTCAAAAGAGAACACACAGACTGGTATGTGCTTGCAGAGAGAAGGGCAGATAGTATTTCTTTCAGAATACTGTTCTGTCAAATGGTGTTTTCCAAATGAACAGGTAGAGAGGTTTAATCTACTTTCTTCTCATTAAAATAAACCAGTAAGAAGCATTTATGAAGGTCTTTAGAAACACACTGACAGCCCAAAAGGCATGGGATAAATTGTATCCATTAAATGTGCATGAGGAAAAAAAAAAGATCTAGCATTCAATTGAAACAGTCTGATCTGAAATCTTGGCTTTAAATGTGTCTTCTGAGACGCGGCATTTCTTTTCTGTACTGATGACACTTGAATAATGTATTTATAATAATAAACAAGATATTTCCATACATCTCCAGATATACAGGAAACAACCCCAAATTAGTAAAGGACAGACAAATTAGATGCTTTTCCTTCTACAATTTCCTTGGCATCGTGCTCTTGGGAACTTACTGCTTGTGCTGATTTTCCCTACGTACGTACCTGGCCTTACAAGCCAATGACTTTGGTAATTACACAAAGCTATGCACAAACCTCTACCAACAACCCTGCTTTCTTAAGAGGACGACCATGTGCTTTATTTCTCAGCTTTTGAAGTCCGGCTGCCTCAGTCTGTTGACACACTCGGAACTGTCTCTCAAAACCTCTTCCAGAGAATGGAAAGGGAGATAACAAAGGTTTCTCTTCATAATAGAATAATGGGTATCATTGCCTGACCTCAGGGCAGGCTAAGGATTGTACTTTCTAAACCACTGTAGTGGATGAGCCTGCTCTAACGAAATAGATAGCGTAACTATGAATGTGATGGGTTCTTGAGGATGAAATGATGCAAAGAGAAGCTGGAGGAGGCACCTTTTCTGCTCTAAAGCTTTGTATCAAAGTCTCACTTGAGAATGATTTTAGGCATTTTGGTATTTTGGCAGGTCTGTATTTAAAAAAATTCATTCTTTTGTAACAAAACACACCATAGAGTTATTTAAATACAACACAGCTGAAATCCAAAGTCTTCCTGCAGCGACCTGCCCTTCATCAGTATGATCTGTATTGAGTGTAAATATAGCATGTTAACGGAACGACTGAACAAGCTCCCTCCTCACAGCAAATGTGACTCCTCATTTAACCAAACCAATCCAGAAATCCAAATGTCTACCACAGACCTGTGCAGACTTTCTCTGAGCCAGAAAGTGCTGCCTTCCACATGAGCAAACTCACTCATGGCCATTTTAAGTGGCTCTCAGCTCCCAACTACAAAAATGGAACACGAAGTGAAGTGGGTTAATCTCACTTGTTAAAAAAACCTAAGAGTCCATTACAAACCCTCACTGAAGCTGAAACACTCGCTTAGTTAAAGCCTTGTAGTGCCATAAAAATATTGGGCTGAAGAAACGTATACACAGTACACAAGGCCACACTATTATTATAAACACAGTCCAAACGCCAAATATACAATCACCTAAAAAAACCCTCCCCAAATACAGTACTCTTACAGTACACTGTTGGCATTTCCCCACCCGGTATTCCAGGAGCCTGGTAAAATTTCTCACCCCATCAAGCCATCTCTCTAAGGCTCCTGGGGGAAACCTTTCTTTTTACTCCTTCTTTGCCTTCCAAAAACCTTACAAAATAGTATCTGTCACACAGTTTAAATTATTGCATTTACATTTGAGTACTTAAAGAAAAATTGAAAATATTATCTTTTGAAGAAAGAGATTGATTTAAGCCCAGCAGCAAATGGAATTCAGTGATCTCTCGAATTCAGTGTAGATCTTGGAAGAGTCTTAGGCAATTAACAATCTAACCACATGCTTCTGCTGCATGGGCCTGACAGCCACTCATTAACTATGGATCATGCTGTGTGGGCTGTAAAACCACAAATTATAAAAGACACAGTATATAATTAGCAAGAATTCGTTACTAAGTGGTTTAATAGTAAGCCAGCATGTTGTTTACATTTATTAAGAGAACTGAGTTTTATCTTAATTTTGAGGGCAATTTTGAAAATGTAATCACTTACTTTGGAAAACCAAGTAATTAAAAAAGACAAAACCAAGACCTTTGTCTTCTGAGGCAATGCATCCTTTTCTAACCCCAGCAAACAACTTTGAAAGTTTGAGAAGAAAGGTTTTTCCCCCTTCTGAACAGTATTTTCCCATTCCAACATTTTAAACCACATGGGCACTAACTGTTAATATTCCTAGGCTCACATTTTATGACAATATCTCAATCCATTTTGGTTTCTAAAGCCTAGATTCCAAATTAATCTCCCTTTCATTTTGATTACCATAGTAAAATAGAGTGACTTAGGGCTGAAATCAAGTAGTCAGACACAAAAACTATTTTCACATGAATCATCACATGCATATGTATATATAATGTACAGCAATGAACCTGGAACTACTCTCTCAGCATGGGTGTGAATTGAAAGAGTAACAGTCCCTCCCCTGATTTAGTCTAATCTACAACACAGTGTAAAAGAAGGAAGTAGAAGTGGCATTGAGGTAGCAATAGTTACGCTAGATCTGTAATAATCAATCTTGTCAGGGCATTTTACATTCTACCTTAGTGTAAAAGACAGTGATGCAAGCTAGGCAACCTGACATGTGCCTCACAGAAATCTCACTCTTTTGATTCAGCAGAACTGATTACACAGCGGTCTGAACAGTGGGAATTAGATAAAAACCTAATGAAAACTTTTGTGTTTATATTCACAGCTGCTTTGACCACAATCACATATCTAAGTAACTATACTAGTTGCCCTTCGGGTCTCAAAATCAGAGAGGAGAGATGGGGATGGGTACGCTTACGTGTTTTCACCACTGCAGCAGTGTTCGTAGAAACAGAGGAAGAAACAAAGTCCTCTGACTTGTTAGGCTTTTGCCACCCTCACACCAAGCATTATCAGATTTCACAAGCACTCCTGCCGAAAGGGCAATTTGCGGAGTACATCACTGCTAGGAGCCAGTCAGGGTGCCTTAACAGAAATACTTTAGCTATCTGAGAATCAGTAAGAGTCACAGAGTCCTAGGGCAGCATTCTCAGCGGACACAGCAATCTGTTTACACACGCAGGGCTTGTTTGGAAACCTCCTGCAAGTTTGCTACTCCAGGTCGTTGCTAACGATTTCTTACCTTCAAGCCAGTACTACCCACTGTTTGCACAGTGAGCCTTTGAAGCTGGTGAGACACAGGCTGAAGCTACACTGCACACAGGAACTAGACAGGTAAAAATCCAAACAGTGCTTTCAGCTTAGGGCTTAACCCATTTAAGTATAAACATGTAAGATGTTTTGTTTTTTATGAGATCCAGGTTGCCCATGTGTGAATACCAGGAATCGCTTGCTCATGGCAACTGTAGATGTTTGTCGTGCACAGTTGTTTTTATTTTAGCAAAATAAGTGTGTTGCTGGCTTATTTTAATATTAACATTGTATGTTAAAAACTATCCACAGCGACAAAAATCAAATGTTTCCTAACCAAGGGAATCACAAGTGAAATTTCAAGGACATGATACAATCTCTCAAATGTGAGGAGGTGGCATTTCCCCTACACTTGATGAACACCCTATGGTAGCAAAGATTCTCAACACATTTCTCTGTGTTGCACTGCAGGAACCATTTTATTCTGCAGTTTATTACAAGCAGGGCTCTGCATAACCTTTTCAGAGGAAATCCTGAGCATCCTGTTCTGGCAGGTCCTGACCTTTTCCATTCTGCAAGCTCTTCTTGTTAGCACCAAGAATTCCAGTATTTGAGAATATATGGAAAAACTCACGCAATCTCTTTTCTTACTTAAACTCACAAAAACAACCTTGAATTCTGAAGTCAGAAATTATATATATAAAAAAAAAATCAGAGGTTTTTCTTTTTTAAACAGAATGAAAGCTAGATCATAGGTCAGTCATAAACTGTAAACTAGACTTGTTGGGCTACAAGGTACTACTAGGCACCCAGAAGACATTAGAGTATTCAAATTGTAATAGCAATTTCCAGAATTCGGTTTCTTTAATCCTCAGTCACCTGGCTTTCATTTGTACTGCGAACTGGAAAGATGGCTTTGTTTAAAGGCCACCTGCCATGCCTGTGGATTTCACAGTGTCACTTCTGCATCCGTGACTTTCTCTATGTGGTTCAGATGGCAGCCCCGAGGCAGGAGCCAACCCAAGAGATGTCTCTGCCTCTGACCTTATGCTGGAGGAAGAAGCTATGGATTGTTGGCCTGAGAAACTCTCTGTGTGACTGAGCTGTGAGAAACTCTTCCCTCTGTCTAAGATGAGACTTTGAATCCAAGTTATTCCTGAGGAATCTTGTTTATGAGGAGCGAGTTAAGATTATGGTTGACTTTCCTCCATGGATCAGCCCAATCCAAAGCTACCTCCACAGGCTGTACACAGCACATTAAAGCTGAGATCTGACTGAGTTAGGTTTCTGACACTGCACACACTAATCTGTGTATAACCACTTTTAATCCATTCTAGAGGCTACAGAATTATAGAACTGGATGAAAGGAAATCTTCCAGAAACATATCAGTCAGATCACAATATAGAAAAGAAAAGAACCTGTCCTTTTTTGTCAATGAAGAATCCATGCTAGAAGATGTTTTTTGCATCGTTCACAAGTTATTAATCTAGTCCTGGCATTGTTACCACGGACCTTTGAAAACAACCCAACCCTTTACAAAACGGAAAATTTAGAAAAGCAATTTCGAAATCTTCTCAATCTACTCCTCCAAACCTGCTATTATCCAATTTAAAAGCTGCGTCTTGTCTGTAAGGGCTTGTACAACTCAACTCCTGCGTTCGTATCTTGGATTCTCATACTGTTCCTTTACCCTCTTCATCTATTTCAATTGATCCTACTTGTTCTCTTTGAAATCCTCACCTTCTCTTGATCCTCCTGCTGCTGTCTCTCAAGTCAAATGAGTCCCTCCCCCCTCTTCTGCATTCACAGCTCACCTCTTCAGTATTTGTTAACAGTCGACATCAGGCCAAGCATAAAAATTACATCACTAAACTGCACTATAAAGGCTCTGTCTGATCCAAAAAATATGACAGTAGCTTTCACTCAGAAACAGTCACATGTGCTATTTAATTTTAATTCATATGAATTTTTGCTCTTTAGTGATAAACTGCATGTTCATTAAGTAAACACTTGCACATTTAGTCAGATGTGACCAAAAAATCCAGTAGTTATCATTCTAATATAATTTTCTGTCAGAAAAGCACTACAATATGGATGTCAGCCACATTTACACTGCCTTGTCCACCTTAAGAGAACAAAACTGAGTTCAAACAAAAACGGATGCATCAGACACTGGACGAGACACAACGGGGAAGGAAATTTTCATGTCAAGGGAAAGTATATTCAGTTCAACCTTGTTAATGTTTCTCAAACAGCTCATCTGTTATCCCGGTCACAGACACTCTGAGGTATCTCTCACACTGATACACACACTGCTGTACCTTGGAAGAGCAGTGATCTTCCCCCATTTCTCCACGCAGAACCGTCTTGGACCGTTGCTCCCCCGCAGAGAGGCAAATCCTTCGTAAGGAATGCTGGACGTGCCTGTCACAAACTGCCAGCACAAACAAAACGTCACGGACCTTGGCTACACAGATGGTGTGGGTTAGAAACTTATTTAAATCAGCATATCCAGTGAAGTCCAAATGCTTATGTAAAAGCATTTGCAAAATAAGGAAATTTTTGAGGCACGCAATAAATGCTACTTTAAATGGAGGCTAAGGGAAAATAGACCATTTCCTGATAGGGCTTTAGAAGAGGCAACTTATCAGATTAATTTCCTCCAAAGACTTCTCTTTGAAAGAGCAATTATGATACA
This sequence comes from Pseudotriccus pelzelni, assembly GCA_035584735.1. Taxonomy (NCBI): domain Eukaryota; kingdom Metazoa; phylum Chordata; class Aves; order Passeriformes; family Tyrannidae; genus Pseudotriccus; species Pseudotriccus pelzelni. The sequence goes on along the minus strand of JAWMRA010000164.1, from coordinate 29,038,291 downwards.
TAAGTACTGTAGAATAACACACTATTAATATCAAGTTACTTAAATCTAAGTGAGATTTTGCTACTGTCTTTATTCTGCATTAAAAGGAATTCCTAAAAAAGTAATGATGTCTGATGGCTTCGTGCTATGCCTTTTTGGTTGTGTGGATTTTATAAACTGCTATTAAAAAGTGTAAGAAAATATCTAAATTCTGAAGGTTAGGTAGAATGCCCGCTGACATTTGCTGAAATCCTGTCTGTTGAGCAGATTTAGTTATAACCTGCCATGAACAGACGAAACCTAGTTTTTGACAGATCAGAGGCTACTTAATTTTTAATGATCTGGGTATTATAAAAACATTTTACTAACAGATGCGATAGGAACATATAAGCAGACGTCTCTGGCTCTCCATCAAATGAGATGTCCCACACTGCCTTTTACAGACCTTTTTTTAATACTTAAACAGAGAAAAGGAGAAAATTCTTTGTAATTCAGTGATCAGATACAAATTCTGAATAGTTATAAACAGTGAATTTCATCATAGATCATGAACATGGTATGCTTTGCAGTGGGGGATTGTCTGTTTCTTTACAGATATGATGAACCTAACCTGAATTTAAAGAAAATTAACACAATAGTAAACCCACATATATAAATATTCCTCTGTCAAGACATTTTTCTCCTCTAGGTGCAGGGTGACTGGATCCTGCAGGCTCACTTAGTGAGGGGCTTGAACTTTCATCTAAGTTTTCTTCTTCCTAAGCTGTACCCAGTTTTCCTTTTCTGTCTTTACAAGTCTTGATGTACTTTTATTCAAACAGTAGTAAAATATTATTGATATCAGACATTTTGAACTTATTTTTCAACTCAGAAATCTATAAAAATAGCTGTGAGCTTCAGTCACTTGAAATTATTGCATTTAGTCTCAGACTCAGGTTATTCCCACTAGCCAGCATCACCATAATTTCTGGATGTCATAAAGCTAGATGGGACGAGTTTAGCATCTAATTTCAATGATGCACACTATTTCTACACAGATCAGCTCATTTCTTACCTGTAGAAGTCTTAGTCGTTGTTCATTGTTGAACCTTTCCACAGCAGCCCAGAACCACCGAATTACAATGTGATTGTCATGATAACCTGTTAAGACAAAAAGAGCCTTTATACCATTAGGTGCTACAGAAGTGGTTGAGAGAATAGTTAGTTTTTTCTTGTTCAGCCCCAGTCACAATAATGCCATATTTTTTATCCAACTGCATCAAAAGGCAGGAGTAAGAGAAAAATATTCCTAAAACGCTTAAAATTCCCAAAGGCAGAGAATTACTTTACTATGACAAAAAGAAGTGAAATGTCTTTTGTAAGCATTTCTTCCATTAATCAATCACTAACAGGAATGCCAGTCCTTGAAATATTCCAATACAGTGTCCTTTATCTATCTAAAGCTACAAATGACGCTGCAACCATCTCTCTCAAAGTAGTTCCCAAATCTTCCATTGTTCTCAAATTATCTCAACTGCCAGCCTGCAGTCACTGGGATTACTTCTAATTTCCTGTTGACTTTGAGCATGTAAAAAAAAAAAGAGGAATATCCAGGTATAAATGGTTATCATTTCCATTTCTGTCCCCTGTCTGGGTGGTACTCTGCTGGTGTGTGGCTGAGCACAGTACTTTCTGTGGAGAAGACTGCTCTGTCACGCTGTCCAGACCAGAACAGTAAGGGAAGAGCCGCATGGGGATGTAACAGAGTGAACTAAAATGGACAAAATTACCTTCTTCTAACACTGACTTAACCAGAGAAATTCAGAAGGTACTAAAAATATATCCCATGGGATGGTTCTTTACGCTTTTGGGAAGTGGGTAGTTCTAGGCTCCCCCAACACCCTCACTGAACAAGTCAAAATTCAAGTTACCTCCTCTATACTCTGTATTGTTTCTCCAGTCACTCAAGTCAATTTCTGCTGTTCCAGCTATAACCAGTTCCAGTTCTCTGGCATCAAATACAGATACCAGCCTTGCATCAACCACCTGTGAAAGGAAATAAAATGCATAGTAACAATCCTTCATTTGTTGATTTTTGCCTCCCCGTAAAGTCTGCCACTAAGATATTTACCAGGGATCATTTCTCTAACAAATTAATAGAATTCAGTCTTTGTCTTTTCAAGGGCAAATAAATGGACTTGTTTTTCTTACAGTGCAGTTCCATTTAGTTGCATTAGAGGATCACAGTGACTGGGAGGAAATTTTATTGGCAAATAATATTGAGTTATTTCAGGACAAATTAAGTTCATGACATTCACTTTAATTGTCTGGGTTACAACAGGTAAGAGAAAAATACCTTGAAATAAAGTTTGCCAACTGTGTTACACTACGGCATGCACAGAAAACCTCAGAGACCCAATGAAGAAATGAGTCACTTAAGCAAGAACTCTCTGCTAATCATATCAGTAGTGATCAATAGTATTTTCCAGTGTAAAGATGACACATAACCATAGTGTTTATGCCAATAACAAAATTATTTTTAGCCTCCTCCTCCCTTCTAATATCTGTAAGGACACTTCTGATTATATTTGGGACTCCAAATTTTGGAAATGTATGTGAGGAGAAAAATATTTTGGAAGGAGAAAGAAAGCAAATTTCATTTTGGAGCTTTTTACCTCATAGAAACCACGAACTAGACTCTCTGTTTGTTGTACAACTCCTCTCTCAATTCTCCATTTCACCATTCTTTCTATGTATTCTTTCTTGTTCTTTTCAGTGACTGGGATGTTGGCACCTCCTGGTTTTAGTTCCCGTTCTGTGATCTTAGGAAAAAAAATGACCGAGTGACATTACAGTATCATAAAGACAAAAGAAGGAATTGTAATAATTTAAAATTTTAAATTGAAGTAATTGCTCAAAATCATTAGCCAAACCTCACTTTAGCTAATTGGAACATGTGAAATAGGAGAACATATCAAAAAATCTTTTTAAAATTAATATTTTAAATCCCATTTGGTCTTAGGAACCTTCATTATTAATACTAAGAATAAGTTGAGAAAAAAAAACAATCTTTACAGTAACTAAAGTAGTGAAGCCTTCTAAATAATATCTTAAAGGTGTTGTAATACCTTTGAATGACAACTTTGCTCCAATTAAATTCAGGTAAACTACTTCTAGCAAAGTAATCCTAAAGTCTGATATTTCAGATACTCTCCAGAAAATCTCCTTAACCAGAAAAACACGTTTGACTGGTTACAAATAATAATTCCTCCTTAGATTTCAACATCGGTTTCACCAACTGGAATTTTATAAAAACAAGTTCAAAGCAGCATGGAGGGACAATCATTCTTTGGTCCAAACAAATGTTTATCTAGCAGCAGAATGCACCAAGGAAATTAATAATCTTGCACACCTGTCCAAAAACTTCTTCATTTACAGTAAATGTGAGATCTAGGATATCGTGTATATCATTGTCTTTCATCCACTGCAAACTCTGGTGAAACTCCTCGTCGAGATATTCCAGGTCACTCAGGTCACAGAGTCTAAGATGAAGAAAACACACAAATACAGATGATGGCAGTAGCATGTGCTCAGTAACTAAACTCAAATAGGATAGTCCTGAAAAACAGACTGTGAATGGGAGCCAAGAGGAAAGTCAATAAAGACAACACTGCTTCAAATCTCTGTTTATTTGCCTAGTAACGCCAGTTACTATATAACACAAAGCAATTTTGTAAATATACAAAACTCCTGAATTTAATTTGAAGACACAGGGCTTCTTAAGCTTATGGTGAGTCTGTCCCAGGTTTCCTATGAAGAATATTTAGGAATTATAAAAATACATAGATTTAAGAGACAAATAATCCAAATAATAAAAGAAATTGTAAGATTTTTTTTTTAACAAGCAACTACTATCCTTCTAATTTATGTCACTATACTGCCATGCCTCTTTGCTCTTCATCGTGCAAAAAAGTCTGTTTGGATACCCTGCCTGCCACAGAAGTATCTTTTTACCTTTTGCCATATTTTCCTTTACCAGGTCCTTCTTCTACAAACCCAACCTTTAAGCCAACTGCCCCTTGCTGCCTGTAACAGTTACTAACTCCAAGCTTTGAACATGTCATCTGTTAGTAATATTTAATAGTGTGGTGGCAATTTCTGCCATCCTTCTTAACTCCTTAAATCCTGTTTTGTGAAACAGGACACTGGGGCTATTCATTAAGTAAGGAGCTTTTCAGCTGCAGGGTTATCTGCCTGCTTCTATTCTTGGGTCAGTATAAAGCCAGAAATAAGCCCTGTTGGATGCTCAAGTGTAGTTCGAGTGACATCCTGCAGTAACAGCCACTACATCAAAGCTGCTGGATTGGGCACCACGTCCCATCTGCAGAGATAGTCTGGATGGCTCATCAGTTCTGAGGAAAGCAAAGGTGCAGAGCTTAGGTGGGGAAGTTGCATGAATTAGGCTGTGTACAAAGGTGGCTGCCCCTCCTTTTTAATTTTACTGTTTAGAGAAACACCAAGTTAAACAAGTAATTTAATTTGGCAGCCACACAATACTAGTGCAAAGTCCACCTGGGGTAAGTCCTCATTCTTACCAAAATGCTGCTGTTAGCATTTTGGTATTTTTAAAATACATGTACAATAAGAATAGATGCATTAGTCCACACTATTAGAATATGTAGTGTTTTATAGAAAAAAAATATGCTTCCAGACTTCTCAAAACCACCTTTCAAATGGAGGACAAAAGTGAAGCCACCTTAAGTTCATTAGGTCTTAAATTCCAGACATGCTGCGCAAGTGCAGCTCTCATTGTTTCAGCCAGAACAGGAGTAGTAGCTCTGAAAAACAAGTCTGAAGTATATCAAAGTACAGCTACTCAAAATGAAGATTGCCAACAATCAGTCCACCTCTGAGAATGGATTGTGTAGTCTAAGTTATGAAGTGATTCATATCCCATCCTGTGAGTCATTACGCAAAAGAATAAGAACTCTAGTAATACCTGGAATAAGCCCACAGCATTTCATTATACGTCTTCAAATCTAGGATGTTGCAGAAGAAAGCTGATAACAGGGCTAAAACAAAACATGATGTTCTCATATTGATCAGAAACAACATTCTGAGATAGTGGAAACAAGTAAATTTTTCAAAAAAGTCCTGGATCGAAATAAAATTATTGAATTGGAAATAACAGCCCTCCTTCTTTGTCCATAAAACATCATAAATGATCATGTGGAAGAAACCAAAAAAAGAGAAGACAGTATAATTCTACTCACATTCGGAGGAGGGCTTTATAAAAGGGTCTCGTAAAAAAGGCATCCAGCAAATACTGATGTATCAGAGCAAGACCAAGAATTCGACCACTAAACCTGAACCTGGAAGAGAAAGAGTTACAGTCGTTACATTGAAACTTTGTGGCTGGCACACTGCTCTGTCATCAAAACTGACATGGATTTCCAAACAACATTATTAAATCAGACAGCTATGTCTAAATTGTGGCATTTTTGTTTATTTCTTGTGTTTCTTTGACATTCTCAGTAAGGCACATTAAAAAAAAACAACAAAAAAAACCACAAGTCTGCAGTGTGTGGAAAATCCCTCAGATGGCTAAGCTGCAACTCCTCCAAACTGTCAAATCCATATTAACCTAACCAAACCCCTGCCAGACTAGGCCAAAGGTTTTTCTACCCTTCCCCAGGCCTGACAGTTCTCTCTGCCTGACAGTGGCTCCTTGCTGCCTCTTCTGACTGGTGGTTAAGGAATCCTATATATATATATATTCACAAACAGTGTCTGAAAGCTTTCTGATGTATCGCAGTGCTCTCCAGCCTCATGTCAGTGGGATCTAAATCCCCTTCTCTCACCTCTCGTTTTCTTCCCCTATTATCTTCATTTGGTTGGGTGTGTAAGGAGGAAGCTTGCCAGAGTTGAGATCAGATGGCAGCAACCTTGAAACAGTAGGGTCTTTGCAAATATTCCCATGAGAATCAAGATCCATTGTGAAAACTCCTCCACAACTCTGGAAGTGGATTAAAGTCTAGTGTTTGTTTTCAAAGAAAATGTGTCTTGAACTTTCTGTTTATGCACCCTTTACATTTTTCTTGGAAAAGTTGGGGCTTTATTATACCTGCTTGTACAGTGTTTGCAAGAGGAGGATGTGACATGCAGAGCCTTCTCCTTCCACGCTTAACTGCTTCTCACAGCTGCATTTTCTGAATTGCCCCTGAGGCTGTACAAGACCAGTGTTGTCACTGGCACCAGCACTCCCAGGAGGAGACAGGGGTCATTCCTCCTCTATCCCTGAGGTCTCTGTTCCAGCACTGCAGAAGCCAGGAATGAAGACAAAATGTTGGCAGAAGCTGCACAGCACACAAAGGTTTTCTCTCACCTTTCTGCCAGGCTGTTCTGCCTTTCCAATACAGCATATGCTATTTATTGTTGAAGTATTGGAGTTCAACAGGCAGGCTGTTTCAGCTAATTGAACTGGAGGCTGCCAACCACTTAATTTGCTATTAATTTTTAAAATTAGCAACGAGATTCCCCTCTGATATTCATTCTTCATAACTGGCTTTCAATAAATAAGAACTCAGTACATATCTGTCCTACACAGATGAGCAGCTGTCATTTCAGTATTACTGTAATCCAACTACTTACACAGCAGAATTCTCTGTTAATAGTCGCAGCACGGCTTTACAGATTTACGGTGATGCCATGGCTTAAATCAACTGAGGGTGATTTAAACTGGCTTATAACTGTGAAAATGGGATTATGTAAAAATCCTTGATAACTATTTTAGAAGCACGTGTGTACGTACAGACTTGCTTAAAAGCTGCATGATCAGCAGTCTTCCCCCTGCCCCCAACTGAGATACCACCATAGATTTCCTTCCGATAGATATGTTGGGTTTTTTCCACTGAGGAGACCTCTGTACTCTTTAGGAAGACTCATACAAACTACATACAGTAACACCTGATTGAAATCTCCCTTAATCCCCTTAGCTGACAAAAACTCAATGTGTCATTATTTTTTCTTTTTCTTTTAATGCCCAAGACTTTAATATTGCTTTCATGAAATGACTGCTAATGTACAAGAAATGCAGAGAGTTGTGTTGTGAGACAATCCCACGGTACGTGTTCCAAATCCTAATTTTGCTGACCTTGTGAGAAATAAGATCATTTAAAACCACAAGAGAAACCAAATTTGGTAAAGTCTAAGAAATGCAATTATTTTTCTGCTGGTTAAAAAGATCAGATTCTGTGTTACATGAGCAGATTTGAGCAGCTGTCTACAAGTGGGAATAACAGAAAATGTATCTGAAAAACAAAAAAGAAAAACAATTCTTACCACTCATGGTGATTGTCTACAAAAGCAGACATGGGACTTATTTGTACTGTATAGGTATCGTTGGCTGAATATTCAAACAAACCATAATATGGATTGAAGAGCTCTCTGGACACCAGGAAAAAAAACTCTCTTGATGGTCCACTGTAGTCCAACCTTTAAAGAGAAACCTGACATTACTATAAAGAAACACTTTTTTGAATCTCCATTCCTTACACTATACTTTGATTAAAATTTCGTAAGATTTTGACCAGAACCCTTATCCTGCAGATTGCTTAATGCCAAAGTATGTGAAACTCTCGAGGGACTATTCTAAAATGGAATGGCTTAGAGGATTGGAATGAGGTGATCCATGTGGGTTGCTCTCTGAAAAAATTTTGGCTCCAGCTGTAATGGCCTCTTTGCCACAGGAATATAACCAAATAACTGGGGGCAGCCAGGCATGTGGGAGGGAGGAAAAACATGAAAAGAGCCAACATTAGCCCTATCTGCATCTGACAAATTAAGAATGAAAATAAACAACAGTCATATTTTGTCTTTGCAGGCTTACAACAATAGGACAATTGGGGGGATAATATTTCTGTTTTCCCTAGCAATACAATCTGAGATCACTTCAGTGATTTATATTTCTTGGTCTAAATTTTCTTGTCTGTCCTCCAAACTTGAGTGCATTTAAATGTCTTTTGGAGAGTGCACTTCCTTTTTTTTTTTTGTTTTCTTTTTTTTTTCCTACTTCAAGATTCCAGTACTAATGAATCTAAATAACCCCTTTCTTCCTGAATGATAAACAAACTCACTGCTGACAATGCACTGAGACTGAATTTTGACATTATGCTACAGGTCACCAGCGAAATGAGTTAAGTATGAAGTTAATGCTCTATTAGTTTTGGAAAACAGAAAAGTAGGGATTTTCCAGTGAAGAACAGAGGTTATTATAATCCTAATAAACAGATATAAAGATATATCTTCTATAGACAGAAGATTTCATACTTGACTCTTAAGAAGGCTTTGCTTTAGTACCAAGACAACCCACAAATAGAAGTATCACAGAGGAGAGCAGTTTACATATAGAACTTCTGCTACTCATGTTTTGGATCAGAAATTTTGACAGATGACAACCATAACTGAGGGTTGTTTTTGAGGATGAAGTCGCCAGGAAAGTAAAGGCCAGGTACCATTACTGAGCTGAGGACAAACCCTCTTTCCTCTGTTGAATGAAAAACATTTTCCTTTCAGTTATTTGGAACCACTTCGCTTCTGCTAAGCTTCAGCAATGAAGTACTGAAACAGATCCTTACCCTGGCAAGAAGGGTGGATTCCATCCTCAAATTACAGAAAAAAAGACCAACCAAAAGTGGTTTGATACCATGGACAACTGTTGAATCTTAATCTTGGCACAAATACCAGGATCAAGTAAAGGGTCATCTGGAAGACCCTTCCAAACTTCTGGGATAGTCAGACTCCCTATGAAATCTTAAGATGGAAAGGAAACTGCGTGCTTGACTGCCAGCCATTTCACACAGCTCCCTTTGTATGCAGAGTTACTGTGAGTCATGTTAAATAAATCAATCATGAGAGTCCTGTGCTGCCAGTCAGATTTATCCTACAATTAAAGGCTTGGCACAGGGGTGAGAAAACTTCATAAAAGAGGTATGCAACCACACAACAGCTGCAACTGTGGGGCATTTGGATATTCAGGAGTAGAGTAATATGTTGTTGGCAACATGACTCATGTCTCCTAGGAAGCACCATAATACTTCAGATTTACCACTCTTAAATGCAAAGCAGCTTCGGCTAAAAGTTCATAGAACTTAGGGAAAACAACTTTAAGGAACCATATTCTTTCCATCAAAATTTTCTTAATGTGTCCTTCCATGAAGTATGAGTGTCTAAAACCCATTATACTAAACATCACAATTGCATGACTGCAGAAACTGAAGGTTCAAGGAAGATAATAAACATTGTGAGACCTATGATAGAAATCACATGAACAGCAGTAACTACGTCTGAGCTGCCCCACTTACTAATTTATACACTAATAAATCAATGATTACTAAAATGTTGCAATTTGTGAGGATTTCATTACCCATTACTTTATGACTTGCATCTCTTTACAGAGAGGAAAAGAAATGCAAAAGCAAACTCCTACTTAAAATCTTTAAAAAGGAGGAGCAAATAGGAAGCAATTAACTTTCAGTATTCCTCCTCTCCTCCACCCTGACCTGTCTTTCTACACCTACCCAAATGAATAGTTTGATGTGATACACATCCTTGCACCATCTCTGATGAAACAATACTGTTTGCACACATCCTTTCTTCATTCAAAACACAGATTTGTAAATAGAGAACTGACATCACTTTAATTTGACTTTGCTCTTAATTAACTGATTCTTTTCCATTAAGACTAGAGTCTTGTGTAAAGCTGGATATAATGGGGACAGGATGTGTCACCCCCATTTTGAGGTCACTCTCCACGTTGCTGAGTGGTGAAATGCAAAAGCCTGACGTCTGATGAAAGGAGACAGTCTATCTGGATCAATCTCTATCTCATGTTTGATTTAGAAAATTTCCCCTTCCTTTTTAAATGTGAGCTGAGGTTATAGCTGTGAAAGTGAAGGCTGGTAGGGGCTGTGTGAAACAGGCCTCGTTCCTGCATCTCCACCCTACTCTGTCAATACAGTGTAATCTCATTCTGCACCAGCCTTGTCATTCCAGTTCTGAGTTTTTCCTCAGACAGCATGGTGACATTATTTATATGAACAAGTCCACACTTGGCTCTCAGCTGTCAACATTCTTTATTTTAAGGCTTCACTGGGTCCTTATTAACACTAAGTGCTTCAGAGTGAACTTTAAACAAACAACAGAACTTAGGGGTTTTCGAAGACACATTAATTTTATCTAATCTTGCAAGAGATATTTCTATTACAACTTAACATTTTAAAGACTCACACACTGCATGGCAATAACGCACATTACAGCATTCCAAGAGCTGTGCTGAAGTTTTCTAAATATCAAGGAACAAAATTTTGAAAGTATTTACAAACATATTCAGGAAAAACAATAACAATACTTGTACCAAAGGCAAGTATGGCTTTAAGATCTGACAAAGGGGGCACAAATCAAGAGACAAGAGCAGCAAATGGTACTTTGTTTCAGTTTCACCTCGACAGAAAATCTAACCACATCTTGCTTTGCAATGCACTTCCCACAACCTGTAATACTTTAGACTTTCATCAGACACAGACTGAGCATTCTCTGAAGTGACTTTGAAATGTCAGGAATATTTGTGTTTATCTGACAATTGGCAACAGCCCAGTTGCTTTTATTTGTCATGTATGCCCTGGCCTGGAGAGGCAGTGATCCACCTCTTGGAGCACGGAGGGCTTTCAGCTCCCAATGCCTCAGAAACAGGAGCTGAATTAAGGATTGAGCCTCGAGCCTGCTGGTGAAGGACTCTCCCTCCAGCAAATGGCAGCTGTCTGTTAATAAGCACTGGAGATACAATAGCACTGACAGAAAACAAATATGAATAACACAGGAAAGCTGTTTGGTTTTTTCTTTGCTTTCACAGCAACATTCTGAAACACACACCAGCTATTGTGAAAATTCACATGAACACACACGTTACTTCTGCAAAGGCAGGATACATTACATTTCAAAATGCTTAAAAAGTCATCTTGAACAGCTGTATATTCTAGGCTTATGTATGTGGCATTTCCTGACTGCAGCCCTTCCTCTTTTCACTCTAGACAAGTTTGGTGTAACAGCATCTGCAAGACACTGAGATCACATTTATACTTCCCTGTTCTACTCACCCTTCTTCCCCAACAAACGTGACATAGAGTTTATTTCTCTGCAGGTCTTTTCTTGAGTAGCCCATGATCTGGTTAAAGGCATCTTCTAGCAAGTGATCTCTCCGGATGATTAATCTGAGGAGCAAAATTATTTTGAAACAGCAATTTGCGAACATGAACCACAGTTGGAAACATCTATTCACACTGCAAAGTAGTAACAGGGGAACTTTAGAGATACACGTTGCTGCTGGATAATTTTATCCAGAGCTGGAAGCTTCTATCTGTTAGTTTATCTCCTTCAATGCTCTACTTTAGACTTCTATAAAATACTCCTTGTACAAAGAAGTGCAGTTTTGTATGTCTACCCTGGTTCTTCCTTAAATTAAAGTCTTAAGGGGAAAGGTCCTGAAGCAGGCATTTTCATTAAGTCTGAAATACTTTTGTAAAGCTGGGTCCCTAAGTGAGTTTTACTGTAAGCAGCAAGAATCTAATCTTTTATGTAAAAATCCATTCTTTAACAAGGAAGAACATAAAACCATGGAAAGTCACTGTGTGGTAACTCCAGAACCACATGTCCCCCACATTATCCTAAGTGTGATGGTACAAAAAGTCTAGAAGGAATGGCAATCATTTGTACAAAACCACACTGAAGCACCACATGTGAAAACACAATGTACCATCTAAAGGAAAAATTGTGAAAGTGGGGAAGTGTCATAGAGACCTAAAATAAAGAGGTGAAAGAATCCTCCTTGCTTAAACATTTTATCTTCTGCCAGGAGAATGTGTTAGTTTCCTGAAACTTAGCTTGCTTTATATTCAGATCCTGCTCTGTCAGAGCGAAGCTGGGAGCTGCTGCTGCCTGCAGAAAGGCAGCTGAAGCCACCACACAGCCTCCTGCAAGGCCCTTGCTGGCCTCGTGCAGAGGTCAATGACTGCACTGTGCCATCCTGCTGAGGACATAAATGTGGAGAGCCCAGGAACTGGCAAGGTGTGTGAGCAACAGGAGGACCCAGACAGCAAGCAAGTCGTGCTGGGGCCTCAGTTTGCACAAGTCAATGTGATATGCCTGGGAGAGGAACCCAAGGAAAACTTCTGTTCAAAAATCAAGCTGTTGTTCTGCTTAAAAATCTACAGTGTGATGGCAAATAGGTCAGGAAAAAAAAAACAAACGAAGGACTGGAGAAAAAGGTTCAAGAAATGTAACAGATCTTAGAGGAAGCAAATGCCATCCTCTTCTACCAGTTATTTGCCCAAGCATTCATGACAAAACTTTCACAGATAAGGGTTTAAGTGTTTATAGTTTCATTATATTATTGGCAGACACTGTCCAACCCCTGCCTCTTAAGACTGTCTAAACAATACCATTTTACTCCCATTTCAGTTATGGAAAACTTTTAACAAGCTTATATAAATGAAGTCTGAGCTTAGCTCAAATTTCTACAAAACATGAGAAGGGACTGTCTGGGGGAAATGGAAAAAAAAAAAAACAAACCACAAAAAAACCCCAAACCAAAAAGCTTCCCCCCTTCTTATAGTGGTTAAAGAATAAATGGTTAAAAAAAGTTCGAGTGCCTTATGACTACTTGAGAGGATCCAACTACAAGAGTTTGACAGCTGGCACAAGACTTGGTAATGTCCAAAACTATGAAAGTATCTTGTGAGGACAATCCTCAACATAACCATACGTAATCACATGATTACCAAATAAATAGAGGAGGGAAGACCTCACTCCAAGCACTCTAGCATTCAGAGTGCTAAAATAAAAACATTAGCAGTTTTTTAAGGCAGTCCTTAGAAGTTAGTAACATTTAACTGTATGAATCCTCTTTACTAAAGAGGACTGTGGTATCAATACAGGCAATGATGTACAAAATAGCCTATTTAGTTTTTTCAGTGGAAAAATACATGAGAAAACATAAGTGTTTATATCATAGCAGTTGCTATAATGGAGGAATTCAGATGCTTCCTGTTCTGCATGCCTCTGCCCAAAGCTCTTTTTGGCACTGTATTGGTAATATTGTTTGTACAAAAATATAGTTGGAGGAAACACAGAAGTGCTCAGAACTTGCTCCATCCTCTGCTATGAATCACATGCTGGCATTAAGTTTTTTATTACAAGCTTTATATTTCCAGAAGTGCCCGGGTAACCAAAACATCTGCATTCCGTCTAATGGGAAGAAGCTCGTAGATGTGCAGGGCAAGGCAAGCTGCCTGAGAAACAAACCCAGTTTCATGAGATGCTTCAACATACTTCAATTTCCCTGGACCTTGTCCATATCCTTTAGTCTCCAACTTCCTGTAAAAGTTCCTCAGCTTGGCTTCAAAGTCTCTTTTGTACGGAGCTGGAGCCCGGGCATTGGCACGCTGGGTACCTGCAGGAAGCAATAAGCAAAGAATGAGCAGTACTGACACGGACTGATCACTGTCCCATCTGCTACTGAAAAGACTCCTTAATAGCAAAAGGCATGGTATGTGTTTGGTTTAGTCACCTTTATAAAGAGTAAAAGCTGCATATCTTCAAATCTGCTCTGCATCCAAGACTTTTTGGTTGCTCATTTCCAATAGTATCATCTTTCAAAAGTCAATCTTAAAAGAGCAAATCCAGGTCAATGCAAAAGATGGATTAAAAAAAAACCAGCACAAACAACTAGAAAGACTTTACTTTTTGTTTTTCAAGTACACTTTATATCTAACCTTTATAATAGTTCATGCAATAAATATTCTGCTCTGTTCTGATTTTATTATCAGGGAAACAACAACTCATAAATGAAACATAAACGGATTGGACTCTACTGTGCCCCTGTTGAGTACATCGAGATGAAGGAAAACATTTGGAAACTCCCTAGTAGAAGTTTTTGCTTGGGGAAGTACAAGGAAGAAAAATATTGAAAGAACGGAAAGACTACCAAATTTAAGTTTCTGGAACTTCTCACCTCTGGCTGCAGAAACATATATGATGGTCATATAAATGAATTTAATTCTGAAAGACTGTTTTTTGAGGATCAGTCTCTTAAAAGCAGGGATAGCTGAGATCTGAAAAAATGGCATAGCCCACAACTGCATGTACAAGTGCAGTATATACGAACTAGGTGTTTTGTCTGTTCTATCCTGAATATAACAACCATGAGACCTTCCACAGCCTGCCTGGATAAATTACTTCCATCTATTTGACTGCAAGACTGTGTGCCAAAGAGGCAGTTCAATTTCTTCCCTGCATAGCTGTGTGGACATCCTCCAAAAAAAAATTCAGAGGACACTTAAAATTTTCATGGCCTACAGTATACAGAAGTTGCTAACTACTTATCTGCAACCAGTGGTCACCTAACATGCCCATAATGCACTGAAAGCACAAATGAACAGCTTAGAAGCATTTATAGAGTTCTGTCTTTTAACTGGTTCAGTCAGTTCCTTATGTGAGTTTACTTTTGGCTCCTGGCATGAAATTAAGCCAAAGCAGAAACATTTATTGCTACTATGGGTGAAGGCATGAGAGCGTAATGTTTCAGGTTATAAAAAGAGAGAGAACACGTATGTGTTCAGCCTGTGGGCAGAGAGCAGCTCTCTCAGCCACAAAGCACACGGGTCTGACGGAAAAGGCAACAGCACATCCTGCGGAAGTGGCTGCTGGAAGAAGCTGCAGGGTCTATCTCTGTGCAGAGATCAGAGAGAGAACATGTGAGATCACTATTAACACTGAATGCCATGTAACAGGTCTTTGAAAGACCTGTCTGACCAGAAAGACACTTGGCCCTTGTTCCAGGCTTAAGAGTGATGTGTGGGAGGAACAGAAAGTATCAAGGAGTCTACAGGGCTCCAACAGGAACACGAAGGACCCCTCTGTAAAAACAAATTATGGCCATTAATTCACCTATAGTGGTTTTCCTCTTTTACTGAGAGCACTAAGGGCTTCTAATGCTACACTCAGCTGAATTCTCCTGAAAACAGAAACTTGAAACTGTAAAGAGCCTTTTAATTACTGGCCTTTCCCCCCTTTGTTTATTTTGCTTTGGGTCAAAGTAGGTACAAAAATGTAGTCATTAAAAAAAAAAAAAAAAAAAGCCACCAATAATATACTTAAATCTAAGCCCCTGAAGGAAGATGGCTTTTTGAAAGATACCACAATAAATTAATATCTAATAGCACATTACTTCATGGTTCAGAAATCAGCATCACAATATTCTGTCAGCACATGACAAGTCCTCACTGCAAATCAGATGCATATGCCAAGAAATTCCTGGGCAATTACAGTGATTACTTCCGCCTTGGGAACAAAAGATGTTAATGGAAGAGCTAAAAAACACCAGTGATGTGATAATCATATTTGATTTTCAAAGAGGTTATATTCTAAAGCAGATATAAAGAGTAGCTTCATGACTATTCATCTTTCCCAAAAGAGAAAGTACAAGTGATTGTGACCGATCTGAACAATGGATCCTTAACACGCAACCTCGTGCAGCGCAGCACAGCACAGCCAGTTTAGCTGAACAGAAAAAACAGAGCCTCTATAGAAAACACGGGCTATTTACAATTTCTCATCAAAAAAGTCACTTGTACGCCAACACAAACGTACATACTTGCAGACTGACAGGGAAATTCAATGGTCTCTCTATATTTTCCCATGAACCAGAATAGAGATTACAAATTTAAGGAGAATGAGACTAAAACAATCAGTGTTCATCCTTTACTATCTGCTGCTGCATTGTGTACGTGAGAATATCACACGTTACAGACTGAATGTATTTTGAAATTACTTTCTTGGAATGAAGCCCTGCCCAACATGCTTTGGAGCATGTACCAGTAATGAAGAAATCATAACTCTGGAAGCCAAAATTGGTTTTACTCATAAAAGACTGCCAGGTTTGCTGTTGGAAATAAGATGCATACATGCAGATTTCATTCTTCCCTTCTTCTCAGTAAAGGGAAACGGTTATATCTAAACCATATATGTACTGAAAGTATCAATACATGTGAATATTATATTTCATTGCTTTGCAGAATGCTGTAAGATCATTAAGGTCTCTGGATATTTCCTTCAAACAGATCTTACAAAGGTCCTGTGTCCAGCAGCAGGAAAAGCTACCACCCAAGACATGTTTATGAATGCATTTCATCTTGTTTCTTGAAAAGACAAAGCTTTTTATTATTGTGGACTTGAAAATGCCCATAAAAATCACAGTACTTTTTCTGATGAAAATTTCTTGCCTGGAACTATCTGGAGTTGCTTACATCCCAAATGTTCTCTATTTATCTATACTTTTGTTTTCAAATTTGTAGAAATCCCCCGAAGCAAGTTCCAATTTTACTTGCTGATTATCCTCTTGAGAAAACTAAGAATAGCAACATCTATAAACTTGAAATTGCTCTTCTTAGCCTTCAGATGGTACTTGTCATGTTTGCAATAATTTAGTTCTGATCTGCAACTTAGTTCATATCTGAAATATCAATTTTATTCCATTCTGACACGAATTTTCAGAGTGCTGCAATATGCTATCTCTTGAGCTAATGTGCTAATAACAGTCTGGCTTTACATAAAATTGTTACTCGTTGCCCCACAGCCTCACTACCACCACCATTTTAATGTACAGATATTAGATCCATGCTTAATTCTCCAGGCATCAGGATACTGGCATGAGCAGTTGTTTCACATCAGTGAAAACTGAGTTTGCATGTTTTACAAGTCAGAACAAAACAACCACTGAAGCTGTAATACACCCAGCAAAGCATCTTGTGAGCCCAAGGCAAAGGTTCAAGTTTGACAATCAAATGCAATCATACTTGTTGGCTTTGGTCAAAGATAGGACTAAACCTTTGTTGCTGGAGCAACAGAACTTGGATCTTCAGACAGGTGACAGGCATTGCATGCAGCATAGCCAAATCAGGAGACTAGAGCTACTGCAGTATCTTACAGATACCACCCTCATTGGAGCACTGCAGTGACAAGCTCAACTGGCCACTCAAAAGGGCTTCAGCTCGTGTTACCTTACCCATCTAAAAGCTGGGAACTGCAAAGGCAAATGCGTTATAGTTTCCCAAGAGCATGTTCTTAGCTTTAGGCTGCTGTGTGGGTTTCAATTTGTAAAGGAAGTAAAAAGTTATAGTAAAACAAATTTTTCTATTGCTTTTGTTCTCCAACTTCTAGGAAGGCAGCAAGGGCATCCTACTGATTTTACTGAGCTGGAACTGGTCTTATCAAGGATGAGAAATGTTTTCAGAGAGCCCCTGCAGAAGCTTTGCCTGAGCAACTTACCTGGAGAGTTCTGAGGCGAAGACACCGGCGAGCCTCTTGGGGACTGGCAATAACTAGGATGAAGTAAGGCATGTGGAGGCACATATGACATTATCTCCTCCTCAAACAAGCTGGTAAAAAGGAGCAAATAAGAAAGAACATGTTTATTTGAATAAATGGCAGTTTTCACTTTCTAGGAATAACTCCCTGGTTAATAACCTGCTTTCTTTGGTAGTCACTTACCTATTTCTACCATGCACACTTAGAGTGCTACAGAATATTTTACTGCCATTCCCTCAATCGGATCTTGAATGTACTGGAAAGCAGTAATTGCTACTTGTGGGACACTGTTACACATAATGGGGTATTTGTTTTCAAGGTTAAAATATAGTTAATCAGCCTTTAAAATTTGTGGGAGCCTCTCTTTTTTTTTTTTTAAAGTTGTGTTCTCATTGCAAAGGGGTCAATAACCTTAGTTGCACTATCCTGGAACAATATCCGCAAATACTGCACAAAGAGCAGGAACATAAACAAACATTCTAAATCTCCAGGATTAAGAATCACATCTGAACTTGTTGAGCATATTGAATGGCAAGCTTGTTAGGATAAGTTATTTCTTCATTTTAACTTTAACACTGTTGCTGAAACAGGTAGCACGTCCAGCCTGCTCAAGTTATTTCATGTTTCACCTGTTATTGCTACACAACTTCTTAAGAGAAAAAAGATATACAGTTTTCAGCCTAATCATTGCATCTTGTGTACAGAGAGTCTGTGTATTTATATTAAAATTTCAGTCTTTTCCCAAATTTGACACAAGCAAATCCAAACAGGCAGAAGATATGTTTCTTACTAAGTCTGTTCACCAAACAAATACCTAGAAATTTTTTTGCATTCATTTTTTCTTTTTTTTTTTTTTAATGGGTGTGTTCTAGCAGTTCTTTTTACATCCATGACCATGTGTAGTTTTCCTCCAAGTTACATAAAGAAATAAAAATCTTGAAAGTTTTTTTAAGAAACAATATTTGTGCTTTTAAAAAGCTCAAGCATGTTTTTAAAATGAGATTTTTTTATAGCTGTAATTAAGTTGGAGATTTAGCTACCAGGAAGGATTGTCATTATGCAACCTGACCTCAAAATACAACTACTAATGACAATCTTATTTCACTAGATTCAGTTTTAAAGGTACCTGTGAATCTCCTGATGGAATGGATGAGAATACAACATCAGCATATAAGGGTTTAGTTCTAGCAAAAAAAATTTGCCTTATTTTTTTAATTAACAGTGTAACTGAAAAATAGTAAAGAAGCAGCTTCCCATTTTGTGACATCTGTAATAGTATTTCCTTTATTAAAGGGGACAGTGCTTGCCAGCACAGTGAAGAGGCGAGCAAGACATTAAGTAATAAAAACACATCTCCAGTATAGACCTTTACAAATAGGGACCTCCCAAAATACAGAACTAAACAGATGCATTCTAAAAGTAGTAGAAAGCACATCCTTGAAAAGTAGTCTAAACTGTACCAGCTATCTCAGCATGAGAGCTGGATGCAACAGCACAATAAAAGGTAGTCTGGGCAAACCCATATAAATCACAAGCACAGTGCTCTTGCACTTGCCTTTCCTCAGACAGGATACCACATTCCATCTCTCCTGTGAAAAAGTGTGACCTCCAAATACCATCAAGAAACTGAACATGATGAAAATAAAATCTGACCATTGAGCTGTTGCTCTCCCAGCTGCAACCCCAAGCACTGAAGGGGAAATGACTGGGTCCCTACATCAGCACTCACTACTCCTTGAAAGGCTCCTCAGCAGCTGCCACAGCATATTCCATACGGGCACCATAAGCAGCAGTGCCTACCTGAGCAACATGACAAGGTCTGCATCGCTGGATAAACGCACCAACCCAGGTGTTCCCTCTGTCCGGATGAACTGGATCTTCTCCCTGTGTAAGCAAAAAAAAAAGCTTCCAAAATACCTTTGGCAAATAAGGCATCAGTGTATACCACAGCAACAAGAGAAAGTACAGAGTACATCAGAAACCTCTGGATTATGCTTTTCCCTATTTTTTTTTGCCCTGCCACACCATGTCCATGCGAGCAGTAAAATATTACAACCAAAAAGCTAATCTGTCCTCAGCAACAATTCTCCTGTTTCTCCCATCTCTTCAATGCTCAGGCTGTTTCAGGTTGTACAGTCATCCAACCAGGAAGAAAAAATAAAAATAAAAAAAAGAGAACTCAATCCTTCAAGTTCACACTAGCCATGTCTCTGAATTTCAAGTAGGAGGCAGAGCCCTGCGGGAGGACATTTCTATTGTGAAAGTGAACTATTTAAAGAGGCACTGTCTCTTCTGAACCTTTATACGAAGGCAAGCCATACATTACAATGCATACTTGTGATTTTAAAAGTTAGGGTTTTGTACCGCACTGCATTTAAGATATCTTCCCAAAAAAATCATGTAATTCTTCCCTCTCTCTCACCCAAGTACACATCCTTCCTCTTAGACCCCATGTGCTCACTACTGTAGAATCTATGCATCCTAAATTCTGAGCGTGGTAACTCAGAGAATGTTAGGATTAGTACTTAATATAACTCCTTGGTTGATTTCTGTTCTTTTTCTCTGCAGAGATTTTTCCTGCATTCTGAAATACAAGTACAGTCCTCTTATTTTCTCTCATCAGTATAAGGCGTATGATGCTACAGAAGAGATAAATTCTAATTTGGCTTTACTCTTCTAGAGGAAGAGAAAACAAAAAGAAACCCGTGCAGTAAAACCTGTCCCAAATCCAAAGGAGAAAACCCCCCAAACAAGAAAAAAAGTAAAGAACTCCCCATAAGAAGAGAAGCACTAGCTCCATAAGAACAGAAGCACTGGCTCAGCTCAGAGGTCTTTCTATCCCACCATCCTATTACTAAAGGTGAACAAGAAGGTCCAAAACACTCCATGCAATCAGCACTGTAATACAGCTGCTGGCAGCTGCACACAGTTCAAGCTGCAGTGTGAATTTCTGGAAAATATCATTTCATGCACAGCACTTTCAACAAAAGAATCAAACTAAATTCCTTGCCATCTCTCTCTAAAATCATGGTGCATAAAAACCTTCTTGAACATGCACTCCCTGGTAACTTGCACTACATTTACAGCATATTCAAGGGTGAGAAAGGGACACAGCCAGACTGAGCCCAGATTCCCTGGTCCCTGCTTGCCTGGAAGCCCCGTAGCTCCACGAGCACAACGCTGAGCCAAAGCCAACACGCGCTGCCCACCCACGAACACGGCCCCAAAGTGCCCAGGGCAGGGGTGTCTGGACACTTCCAGAACCTCCTCCAATCTATGTCAGTGCCCAAATGCCAAGGTTTGAGGAAATAAACAGTGGATTAAAAAACATATCTTAGCATTTAGTTGGCAGCAACACCTGGAACCAGAAGGACGTTTCCTGGGTTAACTAATATACGCAGCCCTCCAAATGAATGCAATCCGTGACTTCCTGGGGTCACCAGTGAGAGTTGTGATTTCAACAATTTTTTTTTTAATATATGCCTTTTCCCTTTTTTTAAGACATAAATTATGTTTAGTGTATAACAGGTGCCTTTGCCTGAGGCCTTTTACATTATTTAACAGCCTCTCAGTTTTACCTGCAGTGGCTTGAAAGAAGATTTGATACTGGCTACATGCCTAAGGACAGTATGATAAGTATAATGTTCTCACTCCACCATAAAACCTCTGAACAACAATTTTCTACATGAGTATACTTTCATTGTATATTTTAATAGACCCTCAGCTTCTTATTCTTATTCTTTTCTTATTCTTTTTAGGAACAGGAAATTGTTTTAAACAGAAAACATCAAAGATATTTTCAAATTATCTCTCTCCTTTTCCACTGGCCAAATACTGATTTTCCTCCTCACCTGTGTAATAATTACAAGAACAATAATAATAATATTTTATGTAATTATCATTCCACTTTAACTGTGCTGAGGCTTCCCAAAGGAAGAGATTACTGACAGTTGCATTACTCACTATACTAAAAAAAAAAAAAAAATTACACAAAGATCTCACTTAGGTCTTAATTCATCAAATGTTACAGCAACGTTCATGTAGTTTTTGAGTCTCACAATGTGTCAAACAGACATGGATTCCAATAACTTGCTAAATTGGAGTCTTAAAAGACTATGATCTTTATAAAAGGGTAAGAAATCTTACTGAAGCATCAGCTGTAGAAAAATATAGGAGACGTATAATAGAAGATACTGTACCTTAAGGAAATACACTAACTTCAAAGACTAAGACTAGAATGGAACCAGTCAGCTTAACACAGTGGCTTCTCTGACCAATCCCATTTAATGTAAAATATAACTATGTTCATTAAAATCCTCAATCATTCTGCTCAAGTCAGTTAAGACATATGTCTTCAGTCTCCTTACAAAGTAAGGATATATAGTCTCAAGTAATTGTGGAAATACAGAAAAGAGTATCTTTTATCTTCTGATCCTCCATTTTTGAATCCCATCTTTCCACGAGAAGTGCCCAGTTTGTGGGAAATTATGAATCTGCAATCAGCAAGGTTCTACTAGAAGCAGAATTTGATAGTACCAACCAGTCTTGTAAACAATCAATTCTAATTTATTAAAAAAACACAACACACATGAAGAAAATTACTCAGATTGCTATCCAAGTATGGGAAACCAAGCACCCTGGGGAAAGGAAAACAAAATGTAAAACTACTAATAATCCAAAATTGTTTGTATATTATTTCCCAACAGATGAGTTTGCTCACATTTCAAACCAAGCCTGGTGAGACAAACTTGCCTGTAGTGATATGGGTACAACACAGGAACCGTTTGGAAATGCTGAGAGCTGTAGATTTTTGTTTTCCTTTCCTCTGTATTTCAGGTTTGTCAGCCAGGATTTCTTCACAGGGTAAAACAAATCTTTAACATAGAAGCCGCATCACAAAACTTGTTACACAACACTTTGGGAAACTGCTTGTTGAATTTTGGGAACTTGCAGGACATGGAGAAAAAGGGATCAATAAGTAACTGGGAAAATGGAAAAAAAATGAAAATAAGTGCTGGCTGCCATGCCAGACATCTGGAATGCAGAGCACTGCACTGACAGCTCTCTGCACAGGACAGATTGTCACCAGAAAACTAGCATTTTTTAAATTTAGGGTCCAAGGAAGAATAAGCACATTGATTTCAGCCCTGGTCATTAATATCCAAGTTGTCAGTGATTCCATTCCCAAGTCTAGACATCTAATGGAGTTATAACAACCATACAACAATCAATCAGCCTTCATCAGATCTTCCTGGACTATGCAAAAACCTGTAGATGCTCATTTTGTAAATTTTGGGTAGACATCAAAAAATTCAGATTGATGTGAGATTACCTCCAGCATCATTAGGTCAGGACAACCTTTCTATAAATGTGCTTTGAGAAGGTAAGGACAAAACCAAATGCCATTCTGCCTCACGCTCCCAGCTGTACACATTCCCAAATGAACGGGCACATTTGCCATGCCATCCAGCTGTCTTGGCACATTTTGAAGACATCAGCAAATCTCTTATGCCAGTTGTTCCAAACATTTTCTTGTAGGTACCTTTATTTGATAATAAACACACCACCGCTGTTCTCCTAAACCTTATTACACAGCATTATACAGAAATATAGTAAATAACTACTTCCCACAGCTTTTTAGGATATGTCCCAGTATGTCAGAAGTCTGTTATATTCCACTGATGATCTCAATGACAGTGACTAATGGTAATTAGCCTTTTGTATTGAAATGGGAATAGCTAACTTCATTAATTTTCTTACCTGAGTGAATGATTCCTGGTAAGATCTGGTTGGCGCTCTTGTAGAATTTCAAAGATATTGGGCTGCCGCAAAAACGCAACAATCTTGTCATTGTAAGCTGAAAACATCAACAGAAATACCATGCTGAACACACTTCTTGGTTATGAACCAAATCTCATTGGGACATATCCCTTCCCATATTAACAGCTAGGACTCTGTTAGCAATTTCTGTTATATTTTATCACTCACACTCTTAGCTAAGGTCAAACCAGAATATATACTGCAAGAATAAAATTGCAGGGACCTTGATTTTCACTGCACTGAAATCTATTCTCAGACGTTAAACAGTCATCAGAAACACCCACATCAAATCCTCACTAACGGCTGAGCCTGCACACCATGTCCATGGCAAGGAGAAGGACTTAAATGCGCAGAGATTTTCAAGTAAACATGCCACAGTCCAAAGAGCCAGTTACAGTCAATCGGATTAATTTATCTTGATTTAGCACAATGTGACAGCTGTTAGATTTAACAAGCTAAGTTCTGTATGTGGTGGCACAGAAGTCAGTAACTTTGTGTGTATGTAACTGAGAACAGAAGTTAAGCTAATGACTAATTCCAAGCTGATTAAGGCATTGTGGAATCCTGCCAAAATGGATGCTTAGGAATTGCTAAAAAAAAATAATAATTTGGAATACATGGAGTCCAATTAAGACCCAATTTGACCCACTGGCTTCACCTCATCCTGTCAGCACACAGAGTAAGTAAGCTGGAAAAGTAGAATACATCAATTATTTGGTTCTGCACACTTTCAGTCCCGAAGGCTGCAACTGAACATGGGGGAAATGCTGACAGACAGAAGAATCATAACAGATGAAAAACCCACTGATGTGACACCCTCAGTCTCAGAGAACTTCTCAGAGAAGAGGCTGTGTGGTGACGTACCCACTGGAACCACATCCTGGTACTGAGCTCTGCTGACTGTATTAAACGTGCTAGACGGTCTTGGCAGAACTGGCGGTCCCGAATGACGGGAGTCCTCTCCGACCTGCAAATGTGCAAGTAACCACAGTGAGTGTCTCTGTGCCAGCAGAAGAGTGAGAACTGATATGGCTTAAAACCGAGCATGCACATAAAGGCTTTGTTTGATCACTATCCCCAGTAACCACTGCAGCAGGAGCAGCTGTGCTGTATGACAGTTATCAGTAAAACATTATTTAGTATACTGGGCCCGTTAGCAGGAAGAATCAAAACCAATGCAAAGTTTATCGCTGTTTTTAAATAGTTCCATTCTGAAAAACAAACAAACAAACAAAAAAATTAAAACTGGGATTCCTTCAGAGGGTCCTTTGTAATTCATGGACAACTTTATCCACATCAAATGCTCTGGAAATCAAATTCTGCTTCTTCATTAGCACCTCTATTACCTCCAGTTCTACTCCTCATTAGCATCTCTGTTACCTCTGTGCATTGAGTGGTGTTTCCCTATGAAGTGAAGTGAAAACAAGTTTGTGGCTGAAGCAGGAGGATAAAGAAGTGAGTTCACATTCAGGCAAGGCAAACAAGTCCAAAACTGGTAAAAACATGGTTCCTGGAATCATTCAGTAAAACTGTACTGATTTTTTTATAGTCAGATTCTGAGATTGAAAAATGTTGTATGTGAACGTTTTTTAGGACAGAGCCAAAAAATAAAATTGTTGTTAGCAGCATTTGTGCTGTCAGGTCAACTGCTACAGTTTACTGCATGATGCGGTTCCAGTTATTTCTACAGTGTCAGGATTTGGTAGTTTATCTATATAAAACATTTGGTCAAACTCTCTTTCATCCTGCTGGACTTTTATGTTTACTCCCCAGTTTATCTGCCTACATGTAATAGTTAGCATTTGAACTACACTTCCAAGTTTCAAAGATCTCTAAAACATCTGACTGCAAAAGATCAAATAATTATAAAGGTTGCTTTTAAATCCAGTCTCTTAAATTATAAAGAAGCAAATGTCCTGAGATATCTCCCAAGACCTTTGTGCTCTCTGATAATACTCTTTCAGGAAAATGAAAAATTGTTTCCTGCTAGGCAATGTGCTGGAAAAGGAATGCCATTATTATTAGCTCCGGCTTCACACTGCAGTTGAGCTTTAGCTAAAAAGGCATTCCTTACACTGGTTCATGTTTGCTTTAGAGCATCTCCCTGTAAAAACTGGGTCAGTGGCTTCAAAACATCAAAGTTCACGACAAGACAAATCCAAAGAAAGCATTTTGATAATTTTTTTCATTAACCATTCATCTTTTGCAATAATGTACAGTTCCTTTATGCGATAGTTTAAAAATAGGAAAAATATGCAAATATGCAATACTTAAGTCATAAGTGCAGAGGAAAAACTGCTGTTCAGATTCATACATATGCATACAAAAAGAAATCATTGCATCATTAATCCCAGAATGGGAATACTGTATTGAATTGATGTGTTTGACATTCCTATCTGGAATTATAGCTCAATTCAAGTTATACTTGTAACAGTGTCAAGGAAACATTTCTATAATTGCACGTGGAAACACGGTTAAAGGTATTTCATGTATCTAGATGGATTTTGACAGGTAATCAGCACTATGTATATGCAATATATATGATGATTTCCTGTAGGATAAACTACACTTATTTTACAGCATTGACAACTTCAGCAGCACAAAGATCTGTTTTAAGTGCAGAGCTACTGAATGCTGCTTAAAGAAGATAAATTTACTCAATATGTACTGAAATTAAGAAAAAAATATTTCTGCTCTGTTACAAATCAATCACAACAGAAATATTTGCTTTACCCTACTGAAGATCTAAATGGCTATATGAAGACACTTCTAGCTTCCTTGCCTTCTACGTGACATTACCAAATTGATGGAAAAAGCAATTTCATACCTTTTTTTATACATATCTGATGCTGGGGAGAGGGAGGGTGACTAAATCCTGTTCACACAGGGTGTAAGAAGATCTACAGCCAGTGGTATGGCACTCACTCACTGCAGCTCAGTGGAAGCCTTGTTAGAAAAGTGGCTGAGAAGATTCATGTCTGCTCTGAAACACACATCTGGCAGAACTTCATCTGCCACAAGACTGAGCTATAAAAAGGATAAATGAGAGCACTTCTCTTGCTATTCTGAATTTTATTATCTTTAACTCCTGGCATGGAACAGCCCTCCCCTGAAAAGACAACTTACAGCCGACAGTATGGAGGTTAAATAAAGTACAACCAAAGTCCAAGTCATTGTACATATTCAAGGTCACAAGTGAAAACAAGTGAAAACAAAACTATGGAGACTGCTGTTGAAAACGGTCCACAGCGACATATCAACAAAATAGTGGTTTCCATGTATTTCTGATCAGAAAGTAAGAATGAAATACATGAGCAAATACATATAACAGACTGATAAGCCTGAATGTGGTAAGACTTTGTTAAACTTATTTGGAAATCTGCACAGCTAGAAGTATAGTCACACATGCCTCTTCCCCCCCTCTTATTTGCAGAGTTATATATCAATATAATTGGCAGACACCACGTGAGGCAACAATACGCATTTTGTCAGTGAAAGACAGGCTATAGGTACTAGTAATCTGTAATCAGATGCTCTCCTGTGGTTAAATGGGGTTACTGCGAATCAAGAGTAGGAGAAGCTCACATTTGATATTTTTCCTCTGAATACATACATTTTAAAAGTGGCTAGTAGATAAAATAATAAATCTTTACGGATGACTACCGTACACTTACAAAAGAATGATGCTCCTCACAAGACGGAACTGTGAATGGAACATTGTGAAAAGCGAAGATCTCAAAAACCCGGTGGTTCCCAAAGAGGAGGCACACGGATGCAACTCACCTCACCAGCACTGTGGCTGCGTTGTCTGGTTAAGTGCTGCCGATGGACTAATGCACTAGTGGGCCTGCTACTCTGCAAGGGGAGCCGGGGGTCGATGAATGTCGTGGTGCGGGAATTGTGGTCAACAAAGAAAGCCTGGAGAAGGTGAAAGAAGAAAGAATTTATAGCCAACCCTTTTTTTTTTTTTTTAAATTATGTCTGAAGTTAATGCCTGTGCGGGATCTACGTTTCATTCACTCGTGTGAGGCTTTGGAACATCTTCCTCATGTCACTGGGGTTTGCATTTCCCTTCAGCAGAAGGAGGATAACAGTTTTCCATCTCACTTGAAGTCCTTTGGAGTTCTCATCTGACAAGCATCAGAAGTAGGAAGCTTTATTATGAGTGTCAAGAAGAGAAGACTTGAATGTTTAATAAAAGTAATCCTGGTGTATTCTCCCTTTCATTTCCTTATAAGCATCTAACAAGATGTTATTAAGTGGCAAACCCATTCCCTTTTGTGACGTAGTTTCCATATAATTACCAACACAATTGGGTGTATGTATGTCAAGTGTATGCTTGCATCCTGTAATGAACCATGATTACAGGCCAGCAAGCATTTTTGCCGTCTTCCTGATATAACTATTCTAAGTTTATTAACCTTTTTAAAAAAATAAAAACAAACAAAAAACCCCAAAAAAACCAAAACCAAACCGAAACAAAAACACACAACAAACCCCCTAAAATCCCTAAAGCACCACCCCTAACAAAAATAAAAAATAAAGACCCCCCAAAACTAAAAACAAAGTTCAATCAAGGACACAAGGATGATGGCAACAAAAATATTTACATCAGGCATATTGGCCAGTCAATCACTTGCTGAAAACAAGATCATGGAAACATGTATCCTGTAAAATGAAAACCTCCTGCAATTCTGTCCAATTTGAACCAAAAAAAAGGGTTTTAAGCCCTGAAATTTAAACTTTTTGCAGTGTTAGTGTTGCACTTGGAAACAAGCACTGCTCTATTTCAACACCCTTCATGTTTTCAGTCACAATGTGGGAAACATGTGGAAGTGGCAAAAAAAGATCTTGGTTTTGAGCAGGACAATTACAGGAAAGTGACATCTGGACTGAGGAATTAAAGAATCTGGACCAGCAGAGAGGTGGTCAGGGACTGCGGGAGCCATTTCTGTGCTTGGCTACTAGTGAGGTACCTCAACCACAGTTTCACAGGCAATTTAGTCCTGTGCTGTCAGCAAAAACCAAGATTCTCATCTTTCCACCTCCTGACCACTTGTTTCATCCCTTGTGTGCCCTTCCTGCCTTGTGCTGGCACAAGTGTTTGTGTGGCCATGCAGTGAACCCAGCTGGGGAGCTGCTCCAGGCTAAAGTTACTCTCCTGTTGTCCCTCTCCCTGCTGGCTCCTCTAACCTCGGTCAGCTCACCAGGGGTGAGAGCAGAGCAGAAACAGCTCTTCTGGCAGCGACACCACCTTCTAGTATTCGTGAAATCACTGCTTCAGACTGCTTGGTATAGCCAGATCAGAGGCTGTGAAGGTAGACAGACAAACCGGTGGGTCATGCTATACAGCAACTAAATGCCATTATGGACTGTGGTGAGAGAAAATGTTCCTACTTCCATTTCCCAAGGAAGGAGAAGCATATGGAGGGACACCACAGTTTCAAAACCCTAAAAATGCTCCGGAAGAGAGCAGCAAGCCTCCTACAGCCCTAACAGCAGTCACCTGCAGCTGTAATATGTGCCTAAAAGCAAGGAATCACATCACTTTAGCAGTAAGGAAGAACTCCATTCTGACCATCTGACATAGTCACAGATATGCAAGTGAAACCAACAGTTTCGCAGTTCAAGCACTATCAAATATGTTCAATAAATGCACTTTTAATTGCAACATTTGAGTCTGAGGCAGGACTTTTTTACCTCGACAAACAATGTGCCAACAGTGAACAGATTAGAGGTTATGAAACCAGTGTGAAAGCAGAATGAAAGTCATCATGAAATTTATGTTTGAGGCCTGGAAAATGACTGAGACTGCTGGAACATACCTAGTCTTTCTGAAATTTTTCTCCTGATTAATAGGTTTACTTACTGGTATAGGGTTTGGGTTTTTTTTTTAATATCCTTCTAGCAACTATTTTACTTAGCCTGTCTGTGTACATTTGTAAGTGAAGCACTTCCATCAAAACAAAGGTTGATTTCGTTAAGTCAACATCACACTGAAAAATCACTTATAAAAACAATACTGATTTGATATAGGAGGAGGTACCACCTGGAGTTGCAGTACACAGCTCTTTGAGGTAATGCAGCACTCTAGTATTGCATGCAGTGTTCCTTAGCATTATATTTAAATAAAGAACTCAGTTGAACATGAAGTTAAAGACTATCATGTCTTATTAAATATGAATGGTTGCAGGCCAGCTAGTAGTAGCCTACTTTAAAATAAAGCATAAATTACCACTTTGAAGCTTCAGTGAAGATAACCACTGGAGCTTCAAGGCTTCAGGCTAATCTGGACACTGGCACACAGCTCAAAAATACAGTGTGGTTCACAGTCTCCTTTCAAAAAAATTCCTCTCATAACTCCTGCCTAGCTATAATCCATAAATCTACAATGCTTGAAGAGACTGACATAAGATGGGTAGTGCCAAAACTATATTTAGCCCATTAAACATGGATAGGTGCCCTAGTCATCCTTCCCATTAAAGTCTATGAAGCTTGCTAAAAAAGCTTTTTTTCCTATTGAAGACATCAGTAATCAAATACTATCGATTCTTTAACTGTAGAAAGAGAAAAACAAAAACACCCTCCAAATAATTTTGTATGTATTTGCACATCTTGCAGAGATCTAATTAAATAGTATACACACTTGCATCTATATTTTAAATACAGATATGTGCTCACACATATTCCAAAAATGCACTGGGATGTGTATTTGTGCAATGCCTCTGTGTGTGCACCTGGATGCAGCAAGGCAGAATTTCAAAGTTATCAGACTGAGCTCAGCTCAGGCACCTATTTAGCCTGTACGATGCCTCCTCCTGCCACCTTTTCCAGTGGCCTTTTGCCTCCCTGTGGTCAGTGACTGATGGAGGTTTATCTGTAATGCCCATCAGACACTTCATGCTAGTCACACCACACCTAATTTTAAGGAGGACTGCATGCTAAATGGATGTTATCTCCTGTAGAGTCAAAGAGGAGCAGGCAACTGGGCTTTACTGTGCAGCTTTGAAGGGAGTTCAGAAGTGGGCAGTCCCCAGCTGACCTTGGAAGGCAGTCTGCAAAGAGGACAAGCAACCAGGACCACCTTGACATCAGGAGTGAAAACTCTACTCCTCAGCACTGCACAACAGCCGGAGCCATCAGTGTGCCTTGTGAGTAAGAGCACCAACCCTCTTACAGTGATATACTCAAAAAAATAAAGGAAAACTTCGTCTCAGCAGGAAAGAGTAGTCAGGGAAAGGAAATATAACTATATTTTGTGGTATGGCTGATTTCTACTTGCTTCTCTTTAGGTTAATGCCTTAATAAAGGCAGGTCTGGTTTCAGTTTGGTCTCACCATGTATTGGCCATCATCTCCCTCGAGGGCTGAACAGGCTTTTCTAGTGGCCACAAGTGGTACTTGTAACAAAGGCAATTCTACATAATGAAAATGAGCAATGCTGAGCCTAATTCAAAGTGAAGAAATCCCAGTGGGAATTTATTCAGTGCTTCCTCTTGTTGATTAATGTTGTGGTAGCATTGCTCTTACCAAATACCACACCAGAAATTCAAAGGTCTAACTCTCTCCATGGAGCACCTATTAAAGAAAATTGAAAATTGCTATATTCTTCAGGAGAAAACTGGAAGTGAGCAGCACAAGAATGACTTAATCCAGAAAACAGTGAGGCAAAGAACAACTTAAGTGTAATTGCTCATTTGAAATTGTGTTTAATGAAAAAAAAAAGCTATCTGAAGTTAAAAACAAACAAACAAACAACAAAAAGAAAACAACCCTCAAGCACTTCTTCTACCCTTCAGTTTAAAATTTGTCCACAATCTTTCCAAGCATCAAGATCATTAATTATATGGACCCTCACAGCTAACAGTACCAAGAGTGATAAACTTAATAACCAAGAAGCTTTATATGCCAATGGTCCTAATTGGGACTTCTCACATGAACTGATAAGCCTTATCACTTGCTCACATGCTAATCCCAGTCTGTTTTGAACCCTGCTAAAAAAATACAATATTCCATATACTGAGGATGCACTAATATAAACTTACATTAGAATTACATTCTACTACAAAAGTGGCTGTTCTTTGATTTCAAAATATTTTTTAAGAAATTGAGAATTGACACCTGTTTAAAAAAAGAAAAAGCAGGGAGACCTGCAACTATTTAAGATCCCTAATCCCTACTAACAAAACCTCCTACATACTATGTCTTTCCAGTAAACCAATACATAACCAACACAGTGATCACCCCCAGAGCTATCCCATACCCTCTGTTTTATCTCAAGGGCATCCATTTCATCTCAGAAACGGACCAATACGAGACCCACTTAGCATCACACAAGTTACCTTGCCCTGATGGTCATGTTTCATTTCCCAACCTCTGGGCAGCTCCAGCTGCTTGTTAGCAAACATGTTGAGGAAGCCCACCAAGTCCCGATTATGCTGGTAGCGCTCGAAATGGTGGGTGTCCCGCCGGACTTTGGTGATCATGTGCTTCAAACACGTGTTATTTGTAAACATGCGGTAGGCACTCTGCGAAACAAGCAACAGCAGGAAATGCTTGTAGACGGTAAAACTTCTCTTACCACAAAAGACAACCCTTCACAGCAAATTAACCACCTAATCATCTATGAAACCTTAACGAATTATCTCCAACTAAGCCACAGTAGTATGAAAAGCAGTAGCTCTCTTTCCGCGGTTTTGGGATAAGTGTTTAAAGTTTCTTATTTCAGTTGTGATACACAAAATTACAACACTGACTCACTTCAGTGAAGTGTGAAATACAGTAGAGCTTACCACACTTGTCCCTGGAGCTGTGAAGAATCCTGTAACATTAAAACTGCTTTAAAAGCAATTATTTACTCAGAAATGTTTTCAAATTTCTGGAATAATGAGTCAAATATAGCCACAGAATACAGCAATAAAGCTGGAAAGGTTTTCAGCAGAACAGAGATACGTAAGCTTGTAAAACTTATCACAAATCTACATATATATTGTCTCTACCTATTGATTTTTCACAATAATACTTCTAGCATTGCATGTTGACCATGTATCATTCATGGAATAAAATTAAAATAGGAGAGTAAAAGGAGAGCACTAAGGAATAGGGAAAACTTTAAATAAAAGGGGTAAAATAAACAGTTAACACCCTTCTCTCCAAAAACCCAAGCCAATGAGAAACAAGGTCTTTCTATTGGGATTAGCAGTGGGCAGAAGCCGAGTTATTAATTCCATTACTTCTGTTTACACTTTAAATCCTGTTACACAAAGAAACATTGGGGGAAAAATGTATAGAAAAAGAAGCAATGAAGAACAGGCAAAAAAGGAAAAGGAAAATAAATATTAAGATGGTTTTTAGTTCAGTGTGACCTCTAGTATATTTTGATATAAACCAAGAAATCTGGGGAAAACATATCATCCCATAAGCAGCAAATTCATTCTCAGAATTGTGTCTCACCCTCTGCAAAGCACAGTAAGAAGCTATTGCTTCAATAAACAAATTAATTTTGCATCGTGAGAAAGATGAAGAATTGAGTGAAAAATAAAAACTGCTATAATGCAGGGCTAGGATGGCTCCGATAGCTCAACAATTGCAAGGCAAAATGACAAATGATAAAAATTGTACTACCAATATTTTATCATCAAACACTGAGCAATATCTTTATACACAAAATAACTGTATTTATAAGCATGTATTTGTGAAAGCTTTCCAGCTGTAGCCACCATACTCACAGGGTTAGAATGCAGCACTGTAAAGAACTCTGGGCTGATAAGGAATTTCACAGGGGGAGACTGGAGCAATAAAGTAAGTCTGGATCTGGAGGTAGAATGAGGCAGCACATTCTCTCTTCGAAAATCTAACAGCAAAGTAAATGACAAAGACATTACTACCAAAGCATCACTGCAAACAACTATATTGATCTGAATCACACAGGCAAGAAAAGCACCAAGTATACAACTATTTCAGACTGACTGAGTATTCCCCATGTAAGTGTACCTTTCTTCTAACCTAGCACTGAAATTCCTGCAAATATTACAGATTTAGTTTAGCAACTTTTACTTGCTGCTTTTGGTGAACCATCGTTTTTTTAAAATACCACATCCAGTTATTTGGTTTACCATGTATTGTACCTGTGTATCAGATGCAAGAAGGTCCCTGTGCCATGCCCTCATTGCTATAATGTAGCTGCATGCAGGTAAGTTATCTTTTAAATGCTAACTAATGGATATAAAAGTCATTGCGCACTTAAAAATGTTTCATTCCTTCTTTAAAAACAAAGAAAAGAAAACAAACAAAAAAATCGCTGCCATTAACTCAATCCTGATACAGTATTTAAGCAGCTTATGTAAGTGAGAAGCAGGTTGCCAAGGAAGTACCTTTCAAGTTTCAACTCCCAGTAAACATTTGTGTCTTCTCCTAGCAACTGCAGAAGTGCACTGATTTTTCTACAGTAGCAGGAACTGAAAATATATTATGAGTGGTGTTTGCTACGTCAAAACTGTTTCCCCCCAATTACCTTTGAAAATCAACAGGATACCTGGATGCATATTTTGCTATGCATTTTTAGGTTCATACTGGGTCTGCAGTGATTTTGCACTAAAATGTGTGCTGCCATCTACATTTCAAAGTTTCTTTTACACATTGCAGTATTCGCACACTTTTTCATCAAGTGAACATTAATCATGTAGAACACAGTTATCATAAAGGAAAAGATCGTAACCCACAAGCAGAGCAAGCAGTGAATAAGACTAAACTGAGGGAAAAGTAAGAAGAAATTACAAAAGAAGAGGAAAATAACACGACAGTAACATTGTAAATAGGGATGGGTAAACATGAAAAAAGAGGAATAAGGAAAATAAAGATGTTAATTCTAAGCATTAGATGAAGCCAGAAAGTGGAAGGGTAATAGGCAAAACAAACAAAAAAGAAGATTTTTAAAGACACTTCTTCAACAACAGACCTCAAGCTCTCCCACATGAGGCATGTCAATGGCATAGGCAGAACAGCACAAAGGCTCCTGAGCTCTGCCTGAATACTTGGGCTGGGAGTGTCTTCGAGGTCTGCACCGTGGTTACTTGTCAACTCTGTACTGGTACAAAACTTGGCTGTACACATCGCCAGGTGACCCATTACTGCAGTGTAGGGGGTTGTGAATTTGGTTTATGAAAAGCTTATTCAGCTGAATTTGCTGGTCTGACCTGAAATTGCTGTAAACTGAATTGTTTACAGCACAACAAACCATCCGGCTGCACATGCACATAGGCAGAAGAAGAAAAAGCTACAACAGAAGTAAAGAATACAAGTACTAAAAGAGAGCACTTGGCTAAATCTCAAGTTCAGCAATGACCCGAAACTCAAGAAAGGGTGACTGCTTGCATATCAGATTAATTTAGGAGAGAATATTATAAGAGAATATCAAGAGCACCTAGAGACAAAACCAAAGCACATGACACCACACAACTACACAAGAGACTGGACGGATAACAAACTTTATAAATGTATTAGTAGGAAAATGACTATGGAGAGAACTGCTGAGTGAAAGGCAAAACTAGTAATGATGCTTAAAACTCACTAAAAAAGACCTTTCTATCTTCGATCAAAAGGTCTGGCCAGACAATCAGAAAAACACAGCCAAATGGAAATGAAAGAGAGCTTTCTTTTTAGGCTAGAATAGACAAAAAGCAGGTTAAAGACGGTGGCGCAAATGGAAGGTTTTCTATCCCTTTAGGCCTGGTGAAGTGCACTCTAACAGGCAGGAAAGTAGGTGAGGCAATCGCCGAGACATTGGTGGCTTTTTTGGAGGTTGGAAGGAGTTCTCAGAAGGAAAGGGATAAATGTTGTAAGGGTACACTAAGTGATGTTTCACCAAGATCTAGGTCTGGTCCTATTCATTACTTCTACTAATCACTGGATAGGGTGGACAGAACTTGCTCCAGTTAGGAGACGCTGCAGTACTTGGACAGCAGGATGGACAAAATTCAAAACTATAGCAGCACATTAGGAAAGCACAGAGACCTGTGTACAGGCAGGGAGAATCAACTGCACAAACACCAGATGAAAAACAGGCATCTGTGCCAAAGTTCTGCACACAAGAATCCGGACCAAATTTTGGCAGAACAAGGACTCAACATAAGTGGTTAGTGTCCAACTACCAAAAAGAAAAGTAAAATACTTATAGTATATTCCTGCATAATTATTATGTAAGAGACATGTGACATTTCCATAGCCTCTTCAGTAAGCAGAGTTGTAGCTTTATTTGATTTTTTGAAATACTCCTCAGAAGCTGAAGACCAGCCCAGACAAACTTGAGTAGGTAAACAAAATAATCTGAAACCTAAAAACACAAGTCACAAGGAAAGACTAGGAAATAACGGATTTAAGGATATAAGAGAAACAATATGAATAGACTGTCTAAAAATGTTAAAGAACGTTCATCAAGCAGAGAACACGTTAAAAGAACACATGAGACAGCATTTGCCAGGTATAGTGCATGTACAGCTCATTCTATCTACAGCATGGAGATGAAGTCAGTGACTGCCTAAAGTCCTTTCTAGTCCTATATTCTACTATTTGAAACTGCACTGTCAAATTCAAAATATTTTTAAGCCAGATCAAACAATTTATTTACTTCACTGCAGAAGTGCTGGGGTTTTAACCAATCTGGTACTGACAGAAAGATGCTCTGAATCTCACATTCATCTCCTCAGCATATTGAACAGGCTGAGCCATAACTTTCAAAACTAGACAGCAATGAAAACAAATGGCTTCATTTTCACCTAGACTTTCAGAGGCAGAAGTTAGGTTCTGCGTTATATCATTTTCACTAAATCATCTAGGAGATGAGTGTTCCCTTCTTTAGAAAACGGAAAAAAAATATTTAGGGTTTTTTTTAACCTGCATTAGAATGGTGAAAGTCAGCTTCCTCTGTAGCTCCATCCACGGCATTTGTATGCTCTTCGGGCCTTTCATTAGTCATTGTTCTTCGGATGCTCTGGTACCTAGGGTTGGAAAACTGGACTTTATATATAGTATATGGTAACTATGACCCCTTTTTGGCTCCAAGGGAGTCTGCCCATCTTTTCTGCCACATAGGTCAACACACAGACCTCCAGTTTCTCCATTTCTCATTTCTCCTTTTGAATTTCTGCAAACCATTATCAGATGTGTTTTATTCAGCCACACAGCTTAAGATCACAGGTGGAATACAAAAGTCCTAGAAGCCCCCATGCAAACTAAAAGGAACAGCCACATAAAAATAAACCCGTAAGATCAGCTGTGGTAGCAACTGTGCCCTCGCCTCCGTGCTTGGTGTTGCAATGGTGAACGCAGCTCTGCGAGCGCACAGAGTTCACAAACCACCAGGGTAACTCTTACCGGCGATTCAGCTGTTCCATCTGCTGTATGGAATTTGACCTCTGGAGAATCTGGGGAGCTGGGGGGGCTGTGGGTCGCTGCCACGTTGTTGTCCTGTTCACGTGGTCCACGTAAAAAATCCGTCCGTGGCTGTCAATTCGAGCCTCCCAGTCTAAGCAGCAATAAAATACTGTAAACTATGGGGGGCTTGGAGTTTATTTAGTTCTTTATTTTAGTTCTGTCGCTTTTGTAACCAAGTCTATTGTTTCAAGTTTCTATTTCTCTTTTACAGAATGACTTCAACACAGAACCTTAATGTTAAGCCTGAATGTTTAAGAGAGACAGTTTTTCCCTATTTTATCCCATAAATGAAATTTCCCACTGTAGGTAAGTTCTGTGGAATCGATATGTTAAAAATTCTTTTTCCTGTCTCTATTTTATTTCCCACCAACCAGTAACTGTCCAAGAATAAAGAAACAAACAACATACAAAAAACAGACACCAAAAAACATATGGATACTTAGCAATTCTCCTGGATTGAAGTAACTCAAGATCAATCTCTGAGCCTTATTCCAGTGCAAAAAGCCTATGGGTAAGTACCAAAAACCTTGCAAAGCTTGACACCTGCCATTGTTTTTCCCCAGGTAATAGTAACAGTAATAAAACAGATGCCAGTCCTCTTCCTGGGTCTAAATTTAAACATGTTAAAGGTAAGCAGACCTGCCAGGAAAGACAGACAATTACAAAACTCCTTCGCGTACTAAATGCATATTCCAGAATCTCCAATTATGCAAACACCATAGCAAATTCATACTTCTTGTGTAACTGCAGAGAAGAAGTAAATTCTACTACAATATATTTAATACTGACAGCTTTAAAACCTCAGGCCTTGCTAATGGCATGTGTGCTATGCCTTTTTTCAACTCTTGGAGGCAGACAAATGGCTGCACTGCACTGTGGGGGCTGAGCTGGCTCACAAGGAGGGAGGAGAGGCAGGTTTTCAGGCAAACTCATTGTGTCTCCCCTGCACAAGAGCTGTGTGATCTCGCTGGCCACAATGCAAACTACTCTGCTATCTTTATGATGCATAATCAAAACAGCATATTGGTGGTCACAGCATTTCCAGTGTGAACAGAGCTGTGTATAAAAGGTATCCACTACACAAAATATAACACATTTGAAAGGTATTTAAAAAACGATTTCATTTATATCTCAAAAAATGCCAACAAGCATTTCAACCTTTTCTGAAAAATGTTCCTTTTTTTTTAAGAGAAAAATTACTGAAACTATAAGCCTGTGCAAAAGTCCCATTTAAAAAAAAAAAAAAGTAGCATCTGCTGACACTCAAAATTTTTAACCAGAGTTTGTAAACAAAACAAGAGATTGAAGTATTCCAGGAAAAACAGAATTGTCCACTGGGGGAAAAAAACACACCAAAACAAAACAAAAAAAAACTCAAACAGCTTAAATTTGTGAATTCATTATCCTGCTTAAATGTCAAACCCTAAACCACTGTATAATAAGTTGAGATTTTTGTGGTGTTTATGTCCAATTCTGACACAGTCACCACTTCTGTAACATAGTTTTGCAGAAGAAAAACATTTTTGCCTGCATTCAGTTTTAAGTACACAAGTTTAAACACTTGGGCAATGGTTTCCAAAGTAAATCATCCGCACTAGTGTTGTGATGGACAAGGATATTTTCTGTTAGTCAAATCACCATTAGTCGAATGTGTTACAAATAGCTTGTGGAACTGCAAAATTGTAATTCCTCAAGGTTTCGTGGTCAAGCTTTGTTAATTTTTCCCTATGACTGAATTGGAGCATATCATTGCATTCTATAGGCACAATATAAATATGTTAATTCTTTCTCTTGTTCTTTAACTTAACCCACACTCAACTGGAAGAAATTCACCCATTTTCCTTTCTTACTTTCAAATTCTGGTGAAACAAATAGAATGCAACTCAAATTACCAAGAAATTACAGTTTATAACTCAAAACCAGATTCTCAATGTTTTCTCTAATTTTTCAGTTTTATATATTAAAACTGTGGCATATCTGAAAGCAGAGCTTTGGAGAAAAAAAATGAATCTAGGTAACAATTATTATTTAAGATTTTATTCATATTAGCAAACAAATGATTTACACAGAGACTGGATTGGGCTTTGACTGTAAAGGGGCAATGAGTATACGCATGCCTATGTATGACTGTAAAATCCCAGCCAAACCTTTCCTGCTAATATTCCAATAGTTTTTCCAAGTAGTTCTTGTAGTGTACACCTTGCTTCTGAAACACAAAAATCCATCTATGTATAAACCACAGAATTGTGCATTTCTCATTACACCTCATCACTATTTGTTTCCTGTATTGTTCTCTGTCTTTCTCAGTATGAAAAGTGGTAAAAAGTGCAACTGAAATATACAGCTCCCAGACACACTTTTGTAAAAGGTACATTGAGGTGGTAGTTAACTAACTGCTAACACAGGACTAATTCGTTAGTCTGGTAGCTCATTTCTTAGCACTGATTATAACAGAAGCAGCAGTGAGAACAACCTTATCATTATCCTGGCTTTCCACACACAGGCTCCTTCCAGTTACTGGTTCTGATTACAGAGCAAACACAGTCCCATCCCATACTGGGAAATACGATCTATTCATTTTTCCTAAATATCTGAATTCAGGACTCCTTTAAAGTAACAGAGCTTTGCCACAGATTTCAGTGGGTCTGAATTTAACTTTGGCCTTTTTTTTGCTTTGATGCAATGCTTTTTGATTAGCTGTGTAGGTTTCTTGAGGGGTCCCTTCTTCAAATACCCAATACTGAATGGATTTCTACTGTCCAAATTTTAAGCAAGTGAATCAGATCAGTAATTGAGAGCAATGTATTTTTCATATGCCTTAGAGAAATAACAACTTATATGGTCATTTAGGCTCATCTAACTGTTGCTTAATATCCAGGTTTATTTTAATATAAAATCTTGACACTGCCTCAAAAAATGCAAGGAAAACATAGACACCTTTCACATAATCTGCAGCAATTAAAGGTGTGATATATTTCTTTGTAAATCATTACCAGTATTCAGAGATTTCAGGATGTTTGATGCCTCCCAGTGCCTCATTAAGTGTATCACTTCACCTCCCTACCCTTGTGCACAGCATACCAAAAAGGCAGCACAATGCCTTCCTACTTCTTCACAAGTGACACTAAGCAAGTCTGTATACACCAGGTGGGATTATCATAACACATCCTGAGAGTTTGCAGACTGAGCACAATG
Source organism: Pseudotriccus pelzelni (assembly GCA_035584735.1). Lineage (NCBI taxonomy): Eukaryota > Metazoa > Chordata > Aves > Passeriformes > Tyrannidae > Pseudotriccus > Pseudotriccus pelzelni. The sequence continues at coordinate 28,998,470 of JAWMRA010000164.1, read as the reverse complement.
CCTTTTACAATAACAACACTAGACTTAATCATCATCGCTCCTCACTTTGAACTTCTTAGCTGTTCATTCTCAGTTGCCACATTTCAAAAAGAAACGCAACAAGATCTCAGTAATGAGACCCAGGCAGCTTATGTCCCCCAATTAAAGTATGAAGAGCCTCACTTGGTGGTAGAGCCTCATCCACTCTCTGGTACCGGCTAACATCCTGACGTACCGAAGGCAGAGACCTCAAGGGCTGATGGCCGTTGGCGGGAGAACCTGCAATCAGAACACCCACAAATTATTTTTTGGTCAATGTGGGGAAGCCCTAGAGTTGCCTCTAAACTGAGCAAGTTAAAGCTTCTGCAGGACTATGATATTTTAGGATATATCTAAAAGTCATCTATTCTTGGGGTCAGAATAAGTTATGTTGACAGTTCTAGGCACGTGATTTCTCTGGGATGTGCCGCAGTTCTGGTCCTGAACATGTCATCACTGGGATATGCTGCATCTACCTGTGAGCAGCAGAAACCAGGGCACAGAAACAGCATGTGCCTGAGCCATATCCCAGGCCAAAGCTCCACCTGGCCCACTCAGAAACAATGCTTAAGAGTGGGAGGTGAAACTGTCCATTGACTTTCCTTGCTGCAGCCACACTGATTTGCAAAAAGTGATGCAATCTGACAACTGATAAAGAGCATCCCTAATATCTAGAAAATGCTGTAAAGTATTGACAGTATTTGAAGTAAATACCAAAAATTTTATTTCCAAATCAATGAGCTGTTTATGAAGAGAAGAAATTAATAGAACCTAAAACTCTGGATATGTTATGAAAAAGATGCATTTGGAAACCCACTTGATTAGATACACTTCAATCCCTGAAGAAACTGAACAGATAATCCATTGTTAAATGTGCTTGGAAACAATCCGCTAGGGACACATGTCTACTTTCAGTGATTTTAGTCAGACAGAAAATTTTCAACTGTTAAAATAATTTTAAAATCAGTACGAGTTTTACAACATTAATTTGGGTAACACACTCCTCTCAAGGTTCCAGTGTGCTAGGATATGTCTATAGAGAAAAGGAATTGGGAAAGGGAAGATAAACAGCCTGAAGTATGACCAAAAAGCAATTCTTTTTCTTTTCTACTTTCTTTTGATTACCCTTATGTTTTATTGCTAATATATAAACATTCAAAAGAAAAGTGCCCGATAGAAATTTTAGTTTGCATTTCACAGTTTGAGGAGTTTTGTCCTTCCTCATTACCGTTTTATCAGTGAGCAGGGTAATATTCCAGATTTCCTTCCTCCTCTTCATCCTGCTCACTACTCTCTTAAGAATTAAAATATATCAAATTTCAAAATAAACATGTTTTGGATATTTCAGGTTTGATTTTTTGTTACGCCAAAAAACCCCAAGGGTCTCCTGAAGAAGAGAATAAATTCAAAGGGAAAATCGTGAAATATAATAAAAATGATAAATTAAGGATCTTTATTTTCAGACATTAATTTCTGCAGTATTTTTTTACTGGCTGCAGAAAGATCACTTCAGAAAAAGCACCTCCTGAAGTTGTTACCTCCAGTAGCTCCTTCAAGCTGTGCCGTGGCACCCTCACAAGCCGCTGTGGCTCCTTCAATTTCTTCGTCCTGAGACTGGCCCTGGGCAGCTGCTGCCTGCAGGCTTCTTCTCCTTTGCCAGACTTCTTCTGCTTCCTCTTGGTCTTGCAGTTCACCTGTCTCAGCCTCCTGTACTTCCTCCTGAGGTAACTGTACCGCAGGCAGAGAACCAGAAGTACTTGCAGAGTCCTGTGTTTCAGCACCTGGCTCAGCTCTAGCTGCGTCAGTGGCGCAAGCTCCCTCCTCCTCCTCCTGAGAAGAAAAGGCTGGAGTCTCAGGGAACCTGGCACTCTCACAGGAAGAACACCGCATCTCAACCGAGGAGCGCCGCACAGTCGCGCTCTCGTTGCAAGAGCTGTCTGCCCCTTCCACGTCACTCTCCCCTTCCGGCCGGGTACTGGCCTCGCTGACGCTTTCCGTGCGAGCAGGATCACTCTGCTCAGTTTCTGATGACAGCTGGGAAGGTTCAGACCCTTGATCAGTGGACTCCGTTTCACTAACACCCCTTCTGCTCCCAGCAGCGGCATCAGCAGCTCCCGCGTCCGCAGTGCTGGGGGGCTGCTCTGCCTCCTGAGCGGCACACGACTCGCTGCCAGCCTGGTCGGATGGTGCTTCACTTTGGGAATCTGGACGGCTGTCAGGGCCTGCCAGCTGTGATGGAGGAAGCTCTGGGAGAGTCTCTTGCTGGTCATCAGCTGATGGCAAAGGAGCATCAGAGGGTGAAACGCTTTCATTCTCTGCAGGCCCTTGCACTACCTGATCTGATAAGGAACTCACACCATTTCTTTCAACATTTCTTGTAGCACCATTAAGCATTACCAAACCACCATCATCTTCCAAAGAAGACGGAAAACCCAGGTCTTGATGTAGCTCATGCTCCTCTTCATCTGAGTCGATGTGAAGCATAGCATTAAGTCTTGTGTCAGTAGGGAAACTACTCCTCAGTTTTGGGGAGGCTCCACGTGGTCGCTCGCCACAGGCAGATGTCCCTGGTCTGGGATGGTTATTGTGTTCTATTGCATCCAGGTAATCATTTAGTGAGTCCTGGCGACCTCTGGTAGGTGATGATCTTGAAGCACCAGAGGTCAGCTCGTCCTGATCGGTTTCCAGAGTCCTACTAGTCCTTAAAGAGTGCCTCAGGATTGCATCTCCAGAAGATTCCTCAAAGACTGGACCATTGGAACATACTGTGGATGTATCATGTCCTGCTGGCATGTCCTCATCATCAGAGGGGCTCCCCAAGTCTCCATTTACAGAGTTTGTTCCTAGCAAAGTGCCAACTGTTTCTGGTGAAGCATCTGCAGAGACATAAAGACTGAATGTGGAAACACAACACAGCAACAGACAGTTCATTCTCCTTTGTCTGCATCCCTGAAATTATTTTAAAAGGCACATATTTCAAGGTGTTTGCTTATTTCAATCAGACAACTAAGGGAAAAAATGCTGTTAAAATAACAGAGGCATCTACAGCATTGGAATAGCAATTTTCTCTGTGTAGATCTACACAATTGTGTAGGATATAGAAAATTTAAGGGGTGTGAAGTATGACTTGAAAGGATTCCCATTTTGCTTTCTAAGACAAAGCACTGCCAAGCATCTTGCCAAACTGTCAGTAAAACCAGTGTCATGAACAAGAATCAATTTTTCAGAGCGTATTTCTCATATCCAAAAGTAGGATTTACACAAAGGTAATCACTGACACCAGTTGTCATTACACCCTTAGCAGCATGCAAACCAGCATCTGAGATCACATGGGGAATCCCAAATTCTGTGCAGATACCAAATTTTATACACAGCATTTATTTTGACTTTGTTTACAGGACTTCCCACTGTAAGGAACAGGAATCTACTTGCATAATGTTCATGAGATATTAGGTATGCTACAGTAATAATAAAATAATAGCCATACTAATATGGTAATACATATAAGAGGGAAATAAAAATAAGCGGCCTCAATTTGGAGATGAGATGGTGACAGCCCACATGGAAATTAAACATGCATAAAGATGAACAATCCAGCTGTAAGCGTGCTTACAGCTAATTATTACAACTATTATTTTGCTAGTTCACTTCAGAACAGGACAAAAGGGAAATAAAATAGTTGCCTGATGAAAGCATGTATTCTCAAAACCTAACAGGTATTCTTGGCTCTAAGCAGGACAAGGTCCTGTGAAAGGGGAACACGACAAAGTGACTTCCATGTACACTACAGGGGGAGCAGAGGACAGGTAGAACCTTAACTTGCAACTACTTATCTCAGCCCAGAGTGTTACAGAGCGAAGAGAAACAAGGACTTTGATTACCCAATCAATCCCATAAAATGAGACTCATAAGCAGATTCATTTAGAATCAATCTAACAAAATCAAAAACAATATACCAAGTGTTAGTGTTTTGGTATTGTCATCTCCAAAGCAGTACCTGACATATCTAAACACTGAATCCCAACAGAAAAACATCTATAATAGAGGCACTGTACCCAACTGAAAAAGTGTATTAGCTCTGCAACAACAGAAAATCCTAGACATAGAAATACATAGAAACTCTCTCCATTCAACTAACTGGAGATCCAGATCATTGACAAATTCTCACCTTCGTGAACAGAAGATGTGATTTCCACTTTGAACTGGAGATACCCACTAACATGATCAGCTGGGAGCCTTCTGCCAAGATTATAGCTGAGAACCTGGTCTCTGCAAAACAAAGATATTGGGGCTTTTTAAATTTTAATGGCTTTTATTTTTCTAGTATTTTGTATCAGACACCCTTATCAGTTAAGTGTCAGTGTGATAGAAGGTGATTTCCATTAGTCTTCAAATCAGCCACATACTCTGGTTTGTATGGAACACTAACAGTGGTGTAAAATACCTTTTGTTAACAGATAAAACATCCTAATAAACTATCTTTTATCAATTCCAAATACATATTGTGCCCCACCGTTTCTCACACACCCCTAAATATCTTAAGTTCTAAAGAAAGCAAACTGCAAAGGATTCCTCTCTCCTAACCTCCTTCTTCCTCCAACTCAAAATGTTTTATAATTAACAAAACCTTTCTGCCCCCTTGTGGTTTTTACTATATACAAAAATCACAGATGGTCTCTTCATATTCTAGTTCTCATTCAATAAAGCACTTCTGCATTCTGATTTAGAAAAGATGTTAATAATGCTTAGATTTCATTTCAAATACATTCTCAAGAGTTATTGAATTCAGTGGGACTCAGATTCGATTAGACATTTGTATCCTCTTGAGACTTTGGATCAGATCTTAGGCTATACATTCTTATCAGGCACAGCCAGACTTCACAGCCTCAGCCCCCCTCAGCACATCTGGGAGAGTTGAAGGGAGAAGAGGGAGCTACTGAAGATCTCCCTAGGAAATTATTGTTATTTATGCAAATAACTTTATACTGGTATAAACACCTCTCCTTTACTGGGAGCACTCCTACTGCAAAATGAGTGACAGACTAAAACAAATGCAGCTATTATTGAAATAAGCTGCAGTAGTTGGCTTAAACTTTTAGCAAAACAAGCCCTGAGTGGACACAATAAGGCAAAGCAGCCTCCTCTCCCCATGCTATTTTACAGCCTCAGGACACTAAACTATTACAGTAGTGTCTCCAGGACCTGTCACAGATTCATCACTCTGTATTCTAACCACAATCCTTCAGCTAGACACATTTGGGGTTTCCACTGCTCTTATACTACTCTAGGCCATTCAAGATTAGAGGAAGCCATGGCATGAATGATGCCTTCTCTGTATTCAGCTGAATCAATTCTAGGTGATCCTCATGCTCATTTATCATGTTTTCCAGGCAATAAAAAGTCACTGGCCACTTCATTACACAAACTTGTGAGCTATGATGGCAGCTACAAGGGGGGCAGAATTTCAGTTAAGTCTGCCTAAAAGTGGCTGGTTCTAGATTTCACGTTTTCATTCATGTAACCAGAATGATGGTGTTATACTTGCTTGACCCAAAACAAAGTGCAAGAGAATTAGCAGTTGGTTGTACATTTGGTTCTACTTCATGTCTATATTAACCACTACTTTACTTTGCAAATCCTTCAGTGAAATACTCTCTCTCTTTACACAAAAACTGTAAATGGACAAATATATTACAGAAGAAAAGGCAAAACCATTTTAATATCAATTCTAACAGCAGTATGGCAAAGCAAATACTTATTTATATGTATTATACTGCCTTTCCTTTCATAAAAAGATTTGATATATCAAATATACTGAACAGAAGTATGGAGAAGAAAACAGGAAATGTCTTCCAGAATAATAGTTTGAAAGAACACAAGAACTGATGAACACAGCAAGTGGGTAATTTTCAGAAATCACACCACTAGGAATCCCAGAGCAGAGAATCATTTTGGTGTTTAGCACAAGAATAAACACCCTGTGCTAGGTTTTTTTTAACTTCAGCAGACTTGGAGTCAGGACCTATACAAAATGCACTCCAATAATTCAGCTCCTCTCATCATGTTTCAATGAACTATTTTTTTTTCTAATTTGCCAAATAGAGCAAATATACACAAATAGATGTTAACAAAATAATGCCCTCTACAATTATTGCTGTCTTGGACGTAAATGACATTTTTGCACACATCTCTTGCAGACCTGGCTTCACACCTGCAATGTACCACCATGCCTAATGACCAAGTGTCAAGTTCTTCTCAATGCCTGTGGTGGTATGAAGGCCTCGTTGGATCACCCACCTGGGGATGCTGCCATCCCCTCCAGTAACCATGATAAAGCATACACCATCTGAAAAGTTTCTAAGTGATTTGTATATTTACACCAGAACAGTTAGCTATCAAAACATGAACAAATTTTTTTAAAAATAGCACAACAGGTGAATTTTGTGCCCCATCAATGTGCAATTTTAATTGCACAGTATCGAGAGCACTTTGAAAAAATAAGGGGTCACAGCTTGCAGTCCTGGCCAGTTAGCTGAACGGATAGGAAATCTCTGATTATTGAACCAATCATTAAAAATACCTGAACTGCAAAAGAAGTCAGTCAATAAAATCTGCTTCTTCTAAAGAATTTGCACACAATCACGTAGTATTGTGATAATGTCTTGCTTCTGGACTACTAGCCACAGGGTAACACTTTTTGTGAGAATATCATTTTTTATGTAAAGAAATATAGACACACATAAACAGAAATACGTGTAGATCCATTCAGGACAAGGTTAGAAACATTAACATTTTCCAGTCAGGCAGTAAAGCTATTAAATGACTACTAAATTTCTTGCTACAGATGTAGTTAAAATTTGCTGGTCTGTGTCAGTAAGCCTGCTCTGTGACAGTATCGCACTTACTAAGTCCTCCTGATCAAAACAAGTTAGCATTAAAAATCTCTTAATTTACCCAATTGCATGTCTCTCCAATAGTCTCTGAACTGGTATGGTTAACTTCCCAAGAAAGCGCTTGATGATCGGACGACTCTTGGCAAATTTGTCTTTAACCTCAATTTCCAGGACGTCCGTTAGAAGTGCAACAAAAGAATATTTCTGGAAGGAAAGAACATGTTTGATATCATATCAATACACCTTTATTCAGAAAGTATTTACCAAAGTACTGCTAATGTGCAGTGAACTCCAAAAGCAATGATCGATGACAGAAGTTTCCGTATTGCAAAATAATTTCAACATCACTTACTAAGCGCTGCATTTTTTCATTTGTCACCAGCTTTTTCCTGTTACCCATAACCTTTTACCTGTTCCTTGAAAAGCATTGCCCATTAAGAACCTGCACGAGGTAAAAGCACTTTCAGGGTCTGCACCAGAAAGGAGAAAGCCATGTATCCTACTGCTTTCTTTCATTTGCACAGTAGAAAGCAAAAAGAGAAGGAACCCTTGCTGTACTCAGTCAGGTTACAGAAGAGTAGCTGGGTCAATACAGGAGGAAGGAGTAAGTGTCTCACTCCAAGCTGTGCTTAGAAGTTCCCTTCCAACACCGTGCTTTGCAATAAATTTTGTATGCACTGAAAGGAAGTCAAAAGGGCAGTGTGGATATACAGCATATTCAGAAGCAGTGTAACTAAAGGAGAAGAATTTTCTATGGAGTTTTGCCCCAGCATTCACAAATGTTCTCAGTAAGCTCCAACAGAACCTTTTCCTGCACTTGGGGCCTTTAAACAACATGGTGCTAATTTACAGAACACTTCTTGATGTCTGGTAATATCACAGTTACTCTCTTCATTCTTCCACCTTTCCCTACAAGGGGAAAAGGTACCCAAAAATGTATTGAACAAGGAACAAAAGGAGGAACTTTTCAGTTCAGCTGTAGACATCAGATAAAAATATTCAAAAAAGGCAATAAAACTGGGTCAGGAATAGAAACACTTTCTCGTGCTGCACAACTATCAGAGCTGTGTTCCTGTGATAAACAGAACTTAAAAAATTGTCATTCTCAGTTTGCTGTAATACTGCAAATTGTTTTGCAGAAAGTATTAGATGGAAAACAGGATCAATTCTGCACCACTAGGACAGCATATGTAATGGGATCATAACTGCTGTTGTCAGAGCATTGCTACAGGGAAGATGCAGCAGCTAAAGCAAGCTGATACAGTGTGTGCACCACTGAATATTATCACTTTTCTAATAAGCTTCAAAACCAAGGAGAACTGGAGGAGAAAAAAGGGTATAAAATACGAGTCAATTTTCACTACTGGATAGATGGATGGACAGAGAGAAGGGTGAAAAAACAATTTAGATATCAGAACTATGATTTTTTTTTTAAAGATTTTAAGACTTTGGCACATCTACAGTCTGTCCCACAACCCAGCACCCCAGAGCAGTGCTAACGCTTGCCATGCTCTGTTCTACTTTACTGCTTGTTTGGTTTGATCACGATTTGTGGGAACACTTTCCAAAATCCACTCAATTTTGATCTTTCTAAAGAACACATTAACATTCATCACAGTACAGGCATCATTAGAAAACAGGCACAGATCAAGAAGGCTGCTTGCCAGTCCTGAAAGCGTTGTGTCAGGACTTTCCCACATAAACATTTATCCTCAAAAGCACAGCCTGGCTCTTCTGCACTTAATGACAATTGTTGGACTGAGTTCCTTCTCTGAGCTCTGAACACTTCACCCAATACAAACACATTTGGAAAAGTGGCTTCTGCCAGACTGCCTTTTCCTCCCTCCTCCCCCCCACCCTTGCTGAGTGGTGCTGTAATGCCTTCCGGGGTTTTCTGTCCTACAGCAGTGCAAGCAGAGGCTGCACCAAAGAGCATCCCATCTGCATGACAGAGCTGAAAGCCTGCCACCTGCTATGCATAATGAAAATATCATTTCCAAATGAACAGTTGTTGCAGTCACTGAACAGAAATGCTCATATACTGTAACTTTTCTTAAAGGATCTTCTCATAACGTATAATCCATTTTAGTTAATTTATTTTTGCCTTTTCAAGAAATCTACAGGGCGGCTAAGCAAGTTCAGTGCTTTTTTAGCAGAGAAGGGAGTGAAAACCTCCCAGGAGTGCAGCTTAAATACACAGCTTTAATACACGGATGATACCTCTCCACCAACAGGGTTCCTAAAATTATTACAACTACTGTGTCAGTTTAAATAACTACCTACAAAATAAGCTCACAGCTTTCAGAGAGTAAGGACTAATGCATGAAGAGAAAATGCAAGCCTGATACACTGCATCAGCTGCCAGCCAGCTCTCAAAAGGGATGCATTACCTCTCTGTGCCAAACAGGATTAGTCGTGTTACTGATGATAGTCGACCTTCTCTCCTGGCCATGATGAGCAAAAGTAGGAAATGTACTTTTCTTGCCTGGCTGAATGGACATCTTTAGATAAGGATCAGGGTTGAAGAACATGCCTTTTTTAAGTCCAGCTGCTCTAATATCTATAAAGCAAAACAAGAAGGAAGGAACTGAGTAAATTGAAGCCAGTTCACAAAGTAGCGCATTCCTAAAATATTACCCAGGAAATCAATGCACCATAAATTACTAAATAAAGCAACTTAAAATTACTCATACATTAACTGGATCCACTGTACAGCAGGAAATCAAGTGTTTTCCCAAAAGAATATAAGGAAGAAAGGTATCAACATCCTCATTTACATTTTAACCCACAGTTATTTGTAAAACAAAAAGCATAAACTTGTAGCTCACCTACAAATACTTTCTTCAGTAAGGCATGTAAGGTATTTCCACTCAAATGAAAAGAAAGACAGAGCTGCCGCCGCCCCCCCGGCCCCCCTCCAAATAAATCACATGGTACTTGTTTTGTTTCTGGGTAAGGAAAAGAGATAAAAACCTGTATGGGAGGTAATGCAGTGAACTCACACTTTCCCAAAGTTCAGTCTTTGATAAATCATAACTTATCAAGTCTGCTCTGGAATATGATGCACACTTTCTCCCAACTCTGAAGAAGATCACCTATCTCAAACAAAAGGAGGCAAAGTTTTCTGAAAAAGCTGCACTCTTCCTGCAGAAAGTTCAGAACTGCAGCCCTTGCAACTTGCAATAATAAATAGTAATTTCCTCAGAAGCATATTCTCATGACTAAGGACTTCAATGATAGTGCAAAATTCTACAGTAAGGAAGAGTGTTTTTTTCTGTAACAGTAGATTTTCAGCTTAACTGTAAAATATTTCTCTGTTTCTCTGCAGGTTTGCTAAAGCACAAGACTTTTATGTTTTTCTCTCTTAGGTACTGCAGCATGCACTCTTCATTACTAACACAACTGGCACATACAATTTATACATGCAGGCAAAATTCACTGCACTAAAATTGTCATGCCTGTGGATTTAGGAAAAAAGGAATACTACCTAATATCCACAGTTAAGCCACACAGTAGAAACATGATGAAATAAAGAGCAATGTGCAAATGAACAATCAAAAGCATTACAGGAAACGTGTCACAGATTGATCAGTCAACACACCTTTCAAAATAATTTTATACGACTCCTCCCAATGAGCCATAACCATCTATTAAAAAAACCCAGGTTTTTCAGAAAACGATCATTTGTATAATACACCACGTGTGTCTGTACAACCTATCAGCCCTATCTCAACTAACTGCTGAAAGGTCATTGCAAAAAGCAGTGAGTTTTTCTGCTCTACCTCTACTATCTCTAATGTTTTCATCGTCAGCTCTTCAAGATTCGGAAGCAAATTTCATCTGCCTTTGCTCAAGCTGAACACGCCTTAGTCTCACACAAGACTTCCCTGGAATAAAGTGTTAATCCAAACAAGTGAAGCTGGTAGACTGCACCCCTACAGCTATTTCTCTGTAGTGACAGCTTAGCTCTGTTACAAGTAAAGATTTTTTTTTTCCTTTCTAAACCACCATTTGCAGCTACTGCTTTTTTTCAGGTGATGGAACAAGCTTGCATTTTAGTTAGAGGTTATGTTTTCCACTCTTCAATCTGAGAGGAACTGTCCCATGTGCAAACTGGAAACTTCTCTAAGTTTTTCATGCTGGGATCCATCAAATCCATTTCTTTCACTCCTGGAGATTCATGATTCTGGCTGGTTTTCAACAAACAGAAATTTTAAAGAAATGGCATCTTTCAAGCCACTAGAGTGTGCTCCTACAGAGGCTAATGAAGAAAAGAGTTCCGTTTTTGATGTTATTTAGAATAGTAACTTACTTTTTTTTAAACAATAACTTGTAAAAGACAGCGTAGTGTTGTTTCTCACCTGATAGGGTAAAGCTGACTAACTTCCTAGAGTGCTGGGCTCCAGAAGCACCTTCATCTGTGCCTTCTACTCCCATCTGAAGAGGAGGAAAAAAGAAGGAAGTGTTTGTCTGCTTTGTACATGCTTGAGGATGATAAGGCAGTTTTAGGGAGCATGCCAGGGAACGATCTGACAAACTACTGCCTATTACCACTGACAGCCTCAGCTACAGCATTTGTTTATAGCAAAATATCCATTATTTATGCCACACAGTGTTAATCCACCAGTAGGTCAAATCTTCCAAACACGACACATACAGGCTAATACACATGTAGACACTATTAATCAGAAAAAATCTGCACTTTTTTACAAGTTTCCCTTTTATAAAAGAAGAAAAACAGTATGGATTTTCAATATATACCAAAGCTCTGAGCTGGCCAGTGACAGCATATGGAACTTTTGTCACTTTCCACAAATAGATAATTTAGTGTGCAACAAAAAAAGCAAAGAGATCAAAGAGAGACTAACAAAAGCCTTCAGATCTATGAACAAAAGCTCCTTTTAAAGAGAAAAGCGCATCAGATATCTAAATATAAACATGGTCTAAAAGCTTATGCTTCATAGATTTTTAGGTTTGGTTTCTGCTGAAATCCCTCTCTAGCTAAAGCACTACTCCAGAATAAAACGTTCCTCGTGTATTTATGTCTGTCTCTTTCAACTAGCAGAAGAATTTGTCTTCCAAGACAGAGGAGATGTGCATCCAGCTGAATAATCTATCGTGGAGACATCAATGGAGCTATCTTGAAAGACAAATGGTTCCCCAGGCAGGCACTGCACTCATTCGCAGGCAGAAGAGGTGACACAGAAAAAGTTTCGGCCAAACACAGCACTGGGGATTAATACCAGTGATAGAATAGAGTCATTTGAGCCACAGAATGATTAAATAAAATAAGCTGAATAAAAATTTGCACACCTATGTGCGTAGATGGAGCATGTAAGGCAGTCCTGAGCAGCTGAACAGTGGTTTGAAGTTACCAGATGGATAAATGATTCTGGAGCTGTGGAAGCCGCAGGGAAGCCACTTGGCATTAACTGAATGCATAATCATTCCTTTTTATATTGCTTTAAGCTATTAATATTATTAGCTTTCAAATTCTTTCCACTATGACCAGCAAGCACATTGGAATTTCACAGGAATTATGTTGAAAAACTCAAATACTTCACACATAACAAGCAGTCAAAGTGATGAAGAAACCGCAATGACGTTGATGCCTGACATCCCCACGGGCCTCAGTGCTCCTGTGAGGGAACACATCGTGCCAGCAAGTGCTGCCACTCACCAACCAACCCAGACCTTTTCCTCACTGCTGGCTTCATCATGCCCTTCTCATTCCCAGGGCAATATGTGTCTCACCAGAGTGCTCAAAACTATCCCTTTCCCACCCAGCATGACGTTATTCTGCCAGTGATTTTATACGGATGCATAAGCAGTGACAGGTGGCAGTAAAATTATGAGGGCATCAAAAGCAATGGGTTAATTCCAGCTGGATCAGTGTCCCCTTATCTACAGACAGATACCCTGGAAGCAGCAAGGGTGCATCCCACTGTGATAGTGATGCTGTCCAGGTAAGGCCAGAGGAATTCCATGTACTCCAGTTTATTCTTTGGGGCTTATTTTAGTACACACTGTTTTCTTGTTAAAAACATTACCCATAAACAAAAAAGGGTTTTCTTGTTAAAAACATTTCTTGTTAAAAATATTACCCATGAACAAAAAAGGCCTTCCTCGTTCTATCCCTCTTTCTCTTTTTATACTTCTTTTCCAAGCTCCATCTTGGGCTCCATATAATTTACATTACTAATCATGACTTCATTTTATAGAAAATAGGATTTGTCCACAATTCAGTTATAATGAAATGAATGGTAACAGTGTTCCCTGGCACTAGTTTCCCTATATAACCTTTCCCTATATAACCTTTCCCTATTTCATTACGATCTGAACAGCAATTTCAATTTTTCTGTGCCAAGTAAAAAATTTCATCCCAGAATACATGCTCAGAATTTTGCACACAAAGGCTGCACCTCATCTGGTGTAACACAGTGTTTCTGAACGCTCAGTCAGGCCTTCTATCTTTCCTGGTTCAAATGAACACAACACAATGTTAGCTGCTTATCCAGTAATACGATGGACTGAAATGCCTGGTGTGATGCGCCATCAGTATGAGAAAATCCAGAAACCTATCTCCCCCTGAACCATGTAAAGCAACAACACAGAATGATCCAACTAAGGAGGTAATTTATTGCAGCTTGAAAAATGGGAGGGGGAAGGTCATGATTCTCTACCACTTCCCCAAACAGCATTTCTGTAACAACAGACACAACCAGTAACAGGAGAAACCAGTATTGTCTACTACACAGTGCTTAAGTTCAACACCAAAACCACCAAAATTATGTGAGGTATTAAGAGTCAGCAATAGGTACACATATATAACTGACCCAATATGCCATTTTTAGGAAGTATCATCTGACCTGTCATACAATATTCTCATCAGGGAAACTAACAGCTCACTTTTACTGGAAGTCCGTAATGTTAATGCAAGCAAAAACTTTTATGTTAAATTACCACTTCTAGCAGGTGTGTAAATTCTGTACAATACCCAGGGTCCTGAGTTAACTTTCAAAGGAAAGAAATTTAAACAGCAACAGCTGGTGAAAGCCTTCAAGATTGAACAATGACTCTGAAAGATATCTTCATGTAGCTACCAAGTAAATAAACGTATATTCAGGTGACAGAAGTTCAGATGTCCTCTTGTTCAATGCACTTCAAAACTACTGGTGGCTAGCACGGTAAGATCAAGAAAATACACAAGTATAATCAGTCTCCTCAGTAATGATCTAGTGCAGCATGCAGCCCATTTTAAGGGTTATTTTGAGATGCACTTTTCCCCTTGTTCAAAATAAGACTCCCTTACTGTCTTCAGTTTGTAAATTGATATTAAAGACGGTAGCTGTCAAGCTCATTCGCTATAGCACATTTTCTTCTGTAAAATATCAAGGGTTCATATGCCTGCTGTGAAACTATATTACTCATAGTCAGATCTGAAAAAGATCTGACAATTAAATGACGCTATCACCTACGTTTGTAATGCTGAGAGAAAAAACACACACATTGGGTATATTGAGATATAAAGTCTGGTATAGCGCACATACTATCATAGAGCCATTGCATGATACTGTATATAATATGCAATGCTGAAAAAGCATGAGCTCAGAATAGAAGTTATTCAGTCTGAATAACTTGTGCTCTACTGTATCTTCAACACTGCAGTTGTCAGAACACCATCCCAACAGTTGTGACTTTAAATATTTGGCAGCTAATACCAATGAAACAATTGCACTGTGAAACTTGATGTCATCTGAAGAGCTAACCTGTTAGATAAATTACTTCCATCATAAGCATCATGATACAAGTCTGGAAGGCTCTTCTTCCACTACTTATTTAAACAACTAAAAAAACTCCTCTAAAACGTTTAGTGTTTCAGAAGAACAAGTCTCATAATGAAAGAAGCACAGTAAGACAATACTTCTTGATAATCAGGGAATTACTAAATTTCAGTGGTATATGAACAGTCAAAAAATTCAGTAATTTTTACAAGAGCAGAGTTTTGTCCAGTTTCATTTGCACTAACAAATACACTAACTAACTCAGCAACAGTTTCATTATTAATATTAACAAATCAGAAGAAATTGAGACTTTGGATAAGGATTCAGTTCCAGTTATATAACCAGTGTGAAAAATTTCTACTGTGGTGTTAAATTACAGCAAACTGTAAGCATCAAAACTGAAATCCCGTAAAATCAAATTCTTAGCATAAAAGAGTTCAGTTGAGCTCAGTGACGTTTTGCTGTTATTTTACCATGAGCAATATAAAACCATGAAAGGCATTTCCTAGCTTTTGTGAATTTTGTGAAATTTTTTTGCAAAAAAATTTCTGGCAATGGTAAAACTAGGATACTTATATTGATAGTTTGTTGGACAGTTAACACTATCATCGTATACAAATACAATGAGCAAATAAACTACACTTACCATCACAGCCGGGTTTTTCACAGTGATACATGGAGTAGTAGCTCGGAGGGCTCCACTAACACCATGGTAGTATTTAAAACAGATCTTTATTTCGGCTGAAAATAAAACAAAAGCCACATTAAACACTTCATGACTGATCTCAGGCAAAAGAGTAACAATGAAAGGATCCATCATTCAGCGATCCATCTTCAGAAATACTTCAACAGGAAATCAAAAATAAAGCAGCCGGTTATCTCCTCTTTGTGTGTTGGGTACTTCTTTTGCTTAACAGACAAAAAGTGTAACTTAGCTAATTCTTCAACCTGTATTTCCCCTACCATATCAATATCATCAGCCCTGGAAAAGGAGTACCAAGACATTTGCCACTAGGACGGTTTTGTAGGACTTTGGAAGAACATGACACATATCTGAAGGAAGCTGGAAGCACTTTATATATTGGAACACAGGAAGGGTAAACCTTGTACCATGTTTCGGGTCCCACTGAATAAAATTTTGTTTGCTAAACTGCATTTACAGCACACAAAAGAGTATTATGTGTAACTGAAGCCTGACCTCCCCTTTTGTTCCTCTGCATTCTTCCAGCCAAGCAGAACAGCTATAATTACGGCTGCCCTTGATCCTGTGGGATTTTCCCTATCTGGAACAATGTCTGTTTTCCTCCTCCATTGGGATAACTCTTCTGTGTGAGGCTCATGAGGGTTTACCTCTGGGTACAGAAAAGGCCACAGGCAGACAGCAATGGCCACAGGCAGGCAGGAATTACAGCAGCCAGTTCAGACAGACCAGAGGATGTGTATGAAAGTCTTGGCAGTTCAATTCCTCTGCTTGATTTAACAATATGTTGGTAGTCCTGAAGCACAAAACTGCAATATTTTGCATAAGGTTTTGAGACACATATAGCATGATTCCTTTAGGGTTGAGGTATTTCATCACTGCAAGATAAAATACTACTTATCCCTGCTCAGAAGGATCAGAAACCCACCTTGCAAGCCTGCTCAGCCAAAAAGGTTTATTTCTTTTTAAATTTTGCTGCAGTTACAGATCAACATTTATTTACTATCTTCCTCCTAGAACAAAGAGGAGACACCTCAGAACAACCCTTCAAAGGTAGCTGACAGTGCCTCCAGGGAATCAGGAGGTGGAGGAGCTGCTGATCCCACTTCCTCCTCCTCACAGATGAGTTCACACACACAGACAAAACATGCTCTATTTACCACAAGCTTTACAGCAAAATTCAAAATGCAGACAGGATTTCTGATCACCTGCAGAGGTTTATCAGGCCTAAAAGTTATGAGTCAAGACCTGCAGTTTCTCTCTAAACTGAGCAATTCTGTTGATCTACCAACAATGCTTATATACAGACTGATACACAAGAATTTCTAGCTCATATAAAACTGAAGTTTCAGCAGTTGCAAAATTTGACAGGATTTATACCAAGTGTTGGACTCTTCACACTGTAAAATGCACATATTAAGAAACCACAACTCAAGTCTGGACCACTTCTTATTCACATTGAGAACATATTATGACTACATGAAAGCAGAGTAAGACAATAAACTATTCCACCAAGACTTCCAATTTCCAGCTACATTGCTTACTTGTATTGCAACCTAAGGTTTATTTTTCAGAGAGTTTCTGGAGCTGCCGTTTATCCAGTCTGTTGTCACTATCTTCCTTCAATTCATCACTTCTGAACAGAACCTAGCAATGGACAGGTTATCAGCTGCTGCTTTTATCCACAGACAGTCCGTAATGTGAGGGTAGACAGATATTCTCACTACACTGACAGGTACATTGATCTAAAGGCTGAAATGCAATGCTACGAGTTTTGCATCCTCGTATTTCTTTCTCTCAATGACTTCTGCAAGCATGCAGTACTTTTTAATAGCTGCATATGGCTGGGGATAGATGAAAATGTTTGAGTCAAGAAATTGATTTGATTGTCCCTTTCAGATATGCAAAATTAAAACCAAACAAACACAAACAAAGAAAACAAACAACAAACAAAAACAATCAAGCTTCAGGACTAATTGCTAGAAATATTTAGAAAGGGCAGAGCACTTAAAAACACAATATGGAGACTTTTTCTCCCGCTTCCCAACAGAAGCAGCACTTCAGATTTAGTTTTGGCTTTATAAAGCACTACAAGAGGAACAGCAGATCTGCTGTTCGCATTGTGTCAATGAGATCAACACAGGAGAAGCTGGGCTTGAAATTAAGCACAAAATCGAAAAATAAGATACGCACCACATGCTTGCAGATGTTGTCAAAGTGAAAATGGGTTTTTGAAGACTGGATCTTATACACAGCAACAACACAAACCTTTCATAGGATAAGAGGCAGCTAAGTGATTCTTTCTCATGGCTATTAATGCTAGAAACTGCAGCTAATGTTAACAGAAGAAGAAATCTCAGAAGAACCCTGTCAGTTCAAAGTAGCTGAGGATCTAGCTTTTTGACATATTGTACTCTGTTACCAGAACAAGAAGTTGATTAGGAGCAGTATTTTTGATGATTGATGGATTCCTGAGCTCCAGGTATACTGAAAATAGGTATCTGCTGCTGTTCCTGATAGGTATAGGTAGTAAGCTGAGACGTGTTCTAAGGCCCCATAAATACACAGACCTCTTCAGAAACTGTAAGCTCAATTATCTGCAGACAGAACTTCAATGCTTTGAGAGCTGAGTTCAATACTACATTAATACACAGGCTTCCTCTGAACTGTCCTATACTATAAATGCATGTTAGCATGTGTGTCACTGACAGAGTTTTTCCCAGTTTCTTTCATTTCTCCAGCCACCTTGCTTTCATGTGTTTCCTTCAGGAGAAAACTGGCACTTTTGGTATTTTTTTAAATCTACTTCTTCTTTCTCAACAGGTTAATTAGATTGCTTTGTTTGTGATCCTTAATGAAAAAGTTAATAGCAAACCCAGCAAAGGAGAGACATCTGTACTTGACCACAGGACCATTTGCTGTATCACTAAATAAAATATGACATTTCAGAAAACAAAACTATTTTTATTCGTGTGGGTGGGTGGTGGTGTGAAAATTACTCTATTCTTGATACTACACATGCCCTGTTATAATTGACATTCCTCCAGACATCATACAGGCCACAATAAATTCCTTCTTCATTTAAAAATAAGCCAAAAATGAAATTGAGGAATCTGTAATTCTTTAAAAATTATCACACAGCCATATAAAAAGTGATATATATTTGTCAATTAATCACAACACCTTGTACAACCATAATCCCCTTCTTTAACAACTAATAGCCATTACCAAGTTATAACCAGAGTTCTATAGCTCAGGTCTATTACATAAAGATGTTGGAATCAATAAAGGTTTCTGGGACTCCAACACTGACATTTGAATTTCAAAAGAACTTCTGCATGAAATTACAGTGCTGTTCCCTCTGTGGACCATATACTCTTGCCTCTTCAATACTAAAGAGATCAGCTTACACTAAATAATAACTTGCTTTTAAAACATCACAAATTCCCCAGAGTTCCCCACTTTAACTGCTTTTTTACTGCCTTTAATACTCTACCTTTGCCCATCAAAATAATGCTTTGTGAAACAAAGATACTAAGAATACACAAACACATGAACATAATCCTAGCACTCTTTCCAGAAGACTGATAATGCAGGAAAGCAAATGTGTTTGCTGTAAGAACAGTTTGCTCCAGACAGATCCTAGTCAAATGAAACACCTATACTGGAGGTGGAATCACACTCTGCTGAGAAGGGATGGGCAGAGACACCTCCAAAAGACAAGTCAAATCCCAGCTGGGTTACAACAGTCTGTGGAGGCCAACAGTGCTCCCAGTTAACTGGATGGAACACACCCAGCAGCCAATGCTTCCTGGACACCGCAGCTGCTCAGATGCCCAGAACCTGCTTGGGCTGAACCTGTGGCTCTCTGCAGATAGAAACATACCTCCTGCAACTTTCAGTGAGGAACTCATGAACTCATCAGAAAAATATGAGAGAATGTTTTGCGAAACTTATTTAAGAAAACTTTGTCGCTAGAACAAATTGAGTCGCTCACATTCAGGCTTTACAAAGCTATAAAGGGAGATGTAATCCATGGAAAGGGAACAGTGTTAAATCTTATTTGTCTCCCATTTGAAATCAAACACTTCACAGACAACTGCAGGAATGTTGAAGTACTCTGCATGTCCCACCAGTTGAATTTCTTTTCCTTAGCGTGACAGTTCAGCGAACCCTACGTTTTTGTTTGGACACCTAGCATTCTGTTCTCTGCATCATTTTAAGCATGCACATTTTCAATTTCTTCCCACTGGGCAGTAGCAAACACACCAGCAGAATGCAAGGGCCAAAGCTGGCTGCCTCCAGGTACTTGCCATCTCTCTCAGCAGGTGTGTAACAGAATTTGTTTTACAAAAGAAGTGATAAGAAAACCACCTAGAAAGTGACTTGAGCAGACTTAAAGAAAGCTTTTTAGATAACCTAGGATCAATAACAGAAAATGCTTATGTCCCAGTGGTCTCTCCATCTAAACTGCTTCAAAGGAAATTACTTGGACAAACGGGAAGTAACAGAGTTTACCTATCCCTGCCAGCCCTGCTCACTTTGCCATCACTCTGAGACGTCCTTATTAACAGCCAGGAGCACTGACTATTCTGCTCTAGTTTGGCAAAGCATTTAGTTATAATCTAACCTTTAAAAAAACCACTGAGGGTATTATGCGCTTAAGGAAGTCAACAAGGCTTGCCAAAAATGTAAAAAATAAAATACTTGATCTCGTTTCACTCAAAAATAGCTGTTAAGAGACAACAAATAAAACCAGCAGAATAATAGAAGTATTTCTAACTCAGTGAATATGTTTATAAATAGAGTAGGGACAATAACCCTGAGTCCCCAGATAGAACACTGAAAGGGCACTGGTTGCAGGGCACTGCAAAGATGAATGTTCCAGGCACAGAACAATTCCACGTGAGAAAACCATGACCTTTACAGAATTTAATTTAAATGGTAAAAAACAAAGATTCAATAGAAGTAATGAATTACATTCATAGAACATTCATTAATATTGACCATTTTGGTCACAACAATTAAAAAAAACTAAACTCTGTTCATACATCTAGTAACAACTCTTTGCTACAGCAGCCCTAAAAAACTAAAAGCATATAAAGTTCAATTATTTAATTGATATTTTTTCCCTTTGATATCTATCAGCTTTTTACAAAAAAGAGAGCTGTGAGTCTGCTCTGCTAGCTACAAAGTATTGCAACTTCAGTCCTCATACACTATTTCTGCAAGTCATAATTTCATGGAAATAGGAACTGAATACTCCTCACAAAACCTCATTTATAACATTCCAGTGCAATGCAAACACATATATTACCACATTTTCTGAATATATCTCCTAGTCTACTCATGCTTTTACTCATAGGGGATGAAGAGATGAAGAGCAGCCCTGCCAAGAAGGGCTTGGGTGTGCTGGTGGATAAGAGGCTAGACATGACCTGGCCATGTGCTCTGGCAGCCCAGAAAGAACCCTGTCCTGGGTGGCATCAAAAGCAGCGTGGCCAGCAGGGCAAGGGAGGAGATTCTGCCCCACTGCTCTGCTCTGGTGAGATCCCACCTGGAGTGCTGGGCCAGCTTCGGGGTCCTCAGCACAGGAAGGACATGGACCTGATGGAACAGATCCAGAGGAGGCCCCCAAGGTGATTACAGGGATGGAGCACCTCTCCTAAGAATACAGGCTGAGAGCGCTGGGTTTGTTCAGCCTTTCAGCACTTGAAGGAAAAAAGATGGGGACAAACTTTTTAGCAGAGCCTGTTGTGATAGGATAAGGGGTAACAGTTTTAAACAAAAAGAGGGTAGATTTAGACTACATATAAGGAAAAAACTTCATACAGTGAGAGTAGTGAAACACTGGCACCTTCACCAGAGGGGTGATAGGTGCCCCATCCCTGGAACCTGCAGTTGAACAGCAGCTGAACCTGCTCATTGCAGTGGGACTGGACTAGAGTCCTTTAAGGGTCTCTTCCAACCCAAACTATTCTCTGATTCTATGCCACACACATGAGATTTTAAGTACAAAACACACAGCATCTGTGCAGTCACTGCATCCAAGTATCACAGTGTGGCACCAGAAGTAATTTAACCACAAACATCCCAGGGGTGATTTGGAAATGATTGATGTGACAAGACTGGTAGTCTCTGGATAAATCCCAACAGCTGCTACTATGGATTACTGCTCAAGATATAAAGCCATAGCGTTGGTAAAGAAAATATATGCAAATCAATATACTCTATTCTACTCACAGTAATGACTATGACATCAAGGGTTATAAATAACAACAAAGACAGGGAAAGTAGGTGAAGGTGTTTCGTGTGGATACTGTAATTAACACTCTAACTTATAAATCCAAGGCAAATACAGTCTCAAAGCAGGCCCTTGGCCCAAGCCCATATTAATAAACCAGGCAAGACCATGGCAGAGACTCAAGTGTGAGCATGCAACCATACACGCTGCTGAGTGGTGACCCCTGACACAGGGGAAGGGGCGGCTGCATGGCTGCAAGTCACAATGTCCCTTGCTCACAGCTGCAGAAAATAGCCCCTGGCCTGTTTTACCTACTAGAACACGTGCAGCTTTTAACTTCTGGGCACCACATGTATGAAAATGCATAAGCAATACTTGTGTGGCAGTGACTGTACTACACTGAATTTCCTCGCCATGGCCATCTCCAACACAACCTGTCCTTGCCCATATTGCAGAAAACTGACTTAGAAACTGCAGATTATGAACGAGCAGCAGCTGTTATCAACTACTCTTAAATAAAACTCAAGCTTCCTTTCGTATGTTTTTTTCTATCACCAGCCTTATTACGGATCATTTCATTCCATCTTTCTGCTAGCTCTGTTCTCCATAAGGAATACCATCACCATCATCTCTGTCTCCACTACAATGCCCCAAGGGAGCCCCTGACATCCCAAGGAGGGGGGACCTGGACAGCCTGATGCCATGCTAAATACCTGTTTCTTTTTACTGGAGAAGGACGAAAACTCTGGAGCTGTGTTTAGCAACCCTTCTGCAGTTTACAGGGCAAAAAACTTCAGGGAGCCATCTAGTGAGTCATTGTTTTCCTTGCCTCACATTTTAGCAAGCCTCAGAGCAGGATGTTTGAAAGCCACCTCTACTGCGTAAGGAAAGAGTATATAAGGCACACTGATTCTCAAATTCACCTTCCTGAATCTCTAAAATGACTGAGTTCCCTTTCACCCTTTCATGCCTACGTAGCACTTCTCCTTCCCCAGGGAGAAGACAGAGGAGCAGCTGCAGTTCAGAGCCACTCACTTTGTCTCGAGGTGACAGCTTAAGGACACCAGCTGTTTGTGATGGTGAACTGGACTTTGTATTTTGCAAGTATTCTCCTTCTCCTCTGTATAATCTTTCCCCCCCCTCCCTTTCCTCAGCCACTCCCCTCAGAGGCTGCTTATTTTTCTGGAATACATTAAGTTCATTTCTCATTACTCCACTGTTGACTCCTTTGATTTTCCCTTCTCAGGGTAGATCCTACAGAATTTTTGTGTTGATTTTTGTCTAAAGCAAATAGAGTTTCCTTTGATCATCCCTGTTTTGCTAATTTTGGATGCTTTGAGGGGAATTAATGTCTGTTTTTAGGATGAAGATGAGACTTTCCCCCACCCTTCTTTCTGCAGGTTGTTTGATCTGAATAGAGCAGATCGCAAACTATGCCTTTACATGTTACTTTCTTGAAAAAAAAAAACAACAGAAGATGCTGAATCCACAAGGAGGGATTTTAGGAGGAATAAATTAAATGACCTTAACATTGAGTTACAATACTGAGGACGTGCAGTAATACAAAATTCAGAAAAATGCTTATCCAATACCTACCTTTAAACATAAGTAAAAATTTGACAGACCTTGGTGAAACTATAAATAAATTTACAATTATGCTCATGGAAAAACAGCTTCCCAAATTAAGGCATAAGATGTTTTTTCTTAAAAGATACAAATCTTTTTGCAGAAGGAATCTTAGGCCTAACCCAGCTGACTCCCACTGATTAACATTAATGCAATTAAAATGGAAATGCTCCTTCTGCGTGAGATTTGTTTGCACATGGCTTGTTAGCGATGCTATAATCCTCCGCATTTCGCCCTCCAGAGATGTTACTGGTGAAAAGATAAGTAATGTCCCTAAGCTCTGACACTGCTGGGGAAAAACCACATCCAAAGTCTTTGGGATAAGTGCACACTGACTGATCACAACTCATCGTCCAACATTAGTAACTCACGTTCCCATTCTTGCCAGAAAGATGCAATGACTTTAGGCCAGTTTCGACTGTAAATCCTAAAGGATTATTGTAGTTATTTAGCAGTTGTTTAGCATAATTCTGTTACCAAGCATCATCAGTCCTTATTGCCAGAGCTGGTTCAATGCTTCTAAGGCTTGCAGCAAACATTTTGCCTCTCTCCTTGTGTAGGAGTAGAGCAGGGAACCTGCAATCCTACAGGTATTGCAGGGTATAGGTGGTGGCAATTAAGTACTGTCCATGCTCCAAACATAAAACAGCTCCAAGCCAGAAAACCCTGTAGGGACAGGAATCCAGCTCTGCCTTGGTTCCATACTCAGCTTTCCATCAGCCTCACGGAGCTTCTCTATACCTCAGAGCATGAGCAATAGGTAGAGGATGGGTCAACAGCAATGTCACCAAGTTCAAGAGAGAGACTTGCAAGTGCCTGCTCCAGGGCTGGAGCAATCCCAGGCATCACCACAGCCTCTGAACAGACTGGCAAAGCTGCAGCCCTGCTGAAAAGGAACCGAGCCCAGTATGGCTACCAAGTTAAATACGAGCCAGCACATGCTCTCACCACAAATAAAACGAACCACATGACAGGATACATTAAAAGGCGTGTGACCAGCGGAGAAACGGAAGTTACTGTCCCCCTCTACTTGGTACTGGTGAGGAATACTGTGTCAGGAATACTGTGCAGTGTTGTAAAACAATCGTTCTGGGTCCCTTGGTTCAAGAGCACAGAGGAAATGAAGAGTGGAGAGCAAAGGATTACAAAGGTGATTGGGATGGAGAAAATGTGACCTGTGAGAAGAGGCTAAAGGAGCTGTCGTTGTTTAATCTGGTGAAGACTAGGTTGAGGGAAAGCAAATGTTACTACCTCATGTCTTTCCAGTTCTATCAGAGATTTTAAAAGGGACAATAGCTCCAAATTTAAGCTACAGCCATTCATATTGGAGGCCAGAGAAATCTTTTTAGCTGGGACAATACTGCAGCACTGGAAAAGGTTACCTACAGAATCTGCAAAATCTCTGTCCTTGAGGGTTTTCAGTAATGTGCTTCACAAACCACACTTGACCAGGCAGGTCAAGTGTTGGTCTCAGTTTGAGAGCAGGAGGTTGGATGCAACCAACATTACTATGCTGTGATTAATCTCCAGATGAGTTTAGATTGATCCATTTACCCATTTTGTCCATGCCTCTCACTGGAGCTGCTACTTTCAAAAATTCAGGGACACTGCTAATGGTCTGCTGCATGTCATCACTGTGAGGAATAAATACGACAAACCCCATGTATCATGACCTGTATCTGACATATTCTGCCTCTCAGCAAAGATATTTCTAATCAAGAAATCTACACTTCTAGAGTTCTTTCCCAAATTTGGAAAATAATGGCAAATTAAAGCAGAAATCTCTTATAGTTAATAATCTGACACATATTTACTGGGAATGTTAGCCTCTGCTTTTGTTTCTCCCTCTTGCTATAACAGTAGCATCACATGCAGTGCTATGCTGAGTGACAAATTATATCTGCACCGCAACAGAAGAAAGAGGCCAACAGGGGAGCTGAGTTTGTCGCTGTGGCTGGCACAGGCTGGGCAGTCACAGTGTCTGCAGAGCATGGTGAGAACCCTGACAGCACAGCTCTTCCCACACCCGGCCCAGTGCTGCACCGCAGTGACACTGTGGCTGTACCTGAACTGTGCAGCCACCTGCTGTGTGTGCCTGAGCTGGGATTTAGTGATCTCAGGAATAAAACAGAAAAAAAAAAAAAAAAAAAGAGCAGCTGCCTGTAGTTGCATCGGAGTTGCTTCACCACCTATAAGCTACAAGAAAAAGGCTTGCAGAACAAACACGGTCACATATCTGTGGAGCCCTCTAGTTTAAAAAGTGGAATCAGAAACTCAGATAAGTGTTTCAGTGCAATTTTTGGCCTCTCACTAGAAATACAAGTGTCACTGGTGACACATTTATCTTCCATACTATGTGCAATAGCAACATATGCTCATAAACATTCCTTTTTACAGTTCTCAGCTGCTGCATAATTGCTTGTCTCTTGTTCATTGTATGGCAGCAGAACTTCTCTTTAGTGAAGATAACCATGATCAAAGAACATATATCCTTCACTCCTTCTATCAGCTGACTGTGAGGCGCAGTTAGCTGCAAAGTGCAAAGTCATTTCCAGCTGACTTTAAGTCCAAACTACTAGTCCTTGAAGCATTAGTTTGGGTTACTCATATGAACTGAAAACATTGTTCAAGAGCCTCAACTCAATATATAATGAGTATAACCATCTAAAAGATACCACATAACCACCTAAAAGATACAAACATCCTTGAAGTCAAACTGCCCCTATTGGCAACAGTACTGATGGAGTATATGTACAAGAAAGATGAGGCAATGAATTTTACTAACAGACATTTTAATCTGCTTTAATATACCACTGTCTTTGGCACAGGACAGTTAATTATTATTTTCTTGATCATTATCTTCAGTTCAATCATTTTTTCCCGTAATGAACTCCTGAAATGGAATTAAATTTTATCCTATTAAAGTGGGCTTTTTTATTATAAACTGTGTTGTGTAATACATAAGGTACTTGGCAATATTCAATGATGAGTTCTAGAAATAGGAAGCTTTAATAATTATTTTTAGTACAGAGTATACAACACCTCTTGAAATACATGTATTGCTGTTATATCAGTTAATTAGAATAAAAATTTCTGCCAAGACCTACAGTTAGCAGCACTGCAGCGTACAGTGAAGAGTGGGAGTATTTGTATTTTTTTTTTAAACTTGTGCAGGAAGATTTGTTTCTGTGAGGCTAAACAGGTGGTAGAGCAACTCACAGCTCTTTTGGGACTGATTGCCACTTTGATGCTTGGCACATCAGAGTTTCCAGCAAGCTCTGATACAACATCCTAAGATTTGAATCTCAATTTCTTTAAGCGATCGTATACTTCAAATGATAAGATACCTCTGTTTCATCAAAAAGCAAAAAACAACGGAAAAAAAATAGCACAGAAGAGAGTAGCTGAGCTTCCTATAAATCTCAGCTGTCTAAGGGAGTGGCATAGCTCTCTGATTTGAAGCTTGGCTACTGATAGTCCTCACAGAGTCCAACTGAGGACTTTTTATTTCAGTCACATACAGACTCTCAGTATTTCCAAACTGCCCAATGGATTTCCCAGCACAACAGATCTTCTGCTGAGAAATTCTGATGCGACTGAACAGGAGGCTGGCACTTCCTAGAGACAAATCTACCCTCCATACTAACAAACATTAGCAAGCACTACTACATTATTACCTTCTCCTCCACATGCGTTTACCAGTAAGATTTGTCCAGCTGAAACCTGAAGCTACCTTGGGAAGAGACTTCAGCTTTCACTGTGTATATACTATATGACACTGCACAAGGCCATTTCTTCCTCCCTTAAACTGCAACAGACTCAGAACATCCCTAGAGTACAAATGTACATCTAAGAGCAACTCCATTTTTATAATGTCCAGAAAAAAAAAACCACTGGAAAATGCTGCCCCTTAGGGCAACACAATCAACTCCCTTAGCTTATCAGAGGGACTGATGAAACAGATATCAAATGCCATGCTGTTGACTTGCCTTGACAAAAAGGCACTTTTGCCTTGGAATACGCACTGGATAAATAGGTACTCACATTCCATAAAGTAGGGGCCAGGTTCAATTCGCCATACAATTTGTCCTTTCTGCGTGCCAGTCACTCCCCGATTCTTGGAATCCCAGAAATTGGCTGGAGAGTTCTCATCTGAAAAAGGGAAGGAAAAAAATAATTTCAGCAGGTAGTATTTATAAATAGTAGCTGTCTTGGTTCTCTGTTTCAAGAGGCCCAGACACAAAAAATTACTTTTACTAAATAAATAAATCAAACTAACTGGCAAAAGATAAATGGCTTCTCTTTTACAGTTGCTAGATCAATTTATGCAGAGGGAGCAGACAGACACATAGCCAAAGTAAATATATGGTTTCCTGTAAGAGGTGACCTGCCAAGGAACAGTATTAAATTCCCAAACTTCCCTAACTAAACAGAGCGGCTGTTGGGAGTCTACAGCTGAAAGAAACCTCAGAGTTACCACACTGTTTTATACACCAGTTCTGTTCTGTGATGTGAAAATCCAGCATTCATTCCCTAGCTAGGAAGTGTGGAATTGTAACTAGAGTTAACAAGTTAGAGGCCCAAAGTGCAGAACTGTCACTTGGTAAGCCAGAGCTAGAAATGAGAGATTCAGCAACACACATTCAAAAGAGAACAGAAAAACAAACATCATCTGCAGAGCAGCTTAGCAACATCAGTATTTTCCCCTCTGAAATCAAGATTTTTGTCCTAACAGTAACAAACATGAGCCTTAGGACCTTTTTTATTTACCAGCCTGTATCCAGACTCCCAGATAGCTGTACAAATGAAAGAAAATCAGTGAGAAGCTGCTTGAAGGGGCACAAAGGTTAGTTATGATGACACAGACAAAGCTGACATAAATCCAACTGAATTCTTTTGTACAGGAAGTTCTTTGGAACATTTATTGTAACGTTATACCAATGCATTTTGGCAGCTATTTCTTAAACAGACAATTTTACCTGTGATCTCAAATACAACATCCTAATCTTTCCCAGTGGTACTGGACATTCTTTACTCTTAACTCAAAAAAATATAAATTCCTGTTTTATTGTAGACATTTGAATGCATTCTGCAATTTTAAAACTCTTCACTAATAACCGAGCCCACCGTGGCTTTGTGCATGAAGCTCCTATCCATTCAGGCACATTCCTTTGCCCTTTGGTAGGAACTCCCACGTAAGATTACAGCACTGTCAACTACATTTCAGAAATCCATATGCTTTTTATGGAAGGATAACAAACAATGCAGCTTTCTTACTTCCATCTTAAAAGTATAAACTTACACTAAAGCTTCTCTTCTTCCTTTTCATTCTGACTGCTCATCTCAGTGTACACACGGTGACTCCACTGGATCAGGGTTACTGCAGTCTGTACGTCACATCCCACCAAGCTGACACTCAGAGCATTACCAGACATATGCTGGGCTTCTGTGGTTGCTCAACAGTAACTCACACACTCTGCCCAAAACCTCCAAGAGCTCTGGAGAGTCAAGAAGTGGCCATGGAAAGCTACTGACATTTTTATGCCTCCAGGCATGGGTGACTTAGAGAATTTTTAGAAAGCTGTGGTCTGAACACCTCAACATCATGCCATGCCCAGAACAGTTTCATAATTATCTCAGTGACAACAAGAATGGACAGGAGGGTTCTCCTAACACCTGTGATTCTCAGGCTTGTAATACCCCCAGGCTTAACTTCTCGTGTGGAATTAACGTGATAATACATAAACTGCATACACCATAAAGTCAGGTACACAGGCAGCAAAATTTTAAACTATGCATATTTATTCTTCATTGCTTTTGGAGTAAACAAAGCTGTATCTCACCCATGTTTTGGGGTTTTTTTCAAAGCTATATAAAGAGGAATGCTGAACGTACAGCCTCTAAACCATGCCACAGGCCTTAAAAAAAAGAATCTCTGTGGTTTGCAATGACACTCTAACCAAAACAATACACTGTTGATGAATTTATTTTCTTTTTTTCATTTTTTAATGTGCCTTCCTAACCCAAGGCCCTGCTATTACCCTCCAGACAAAACTGGCAAACCATGAGATACATTTTAACTTCCAGCAACACTACACTAGTGCCTGTTTTGGTCCACCATACAAAGTTGGTCATCCAAAACATCTCTACCAACAGCGAGAAGATTCTTTAAAAATTCCAGTTATCTGAAACACAGAGTTTTAAACTATTCAGCATTCTCATTTCGTCTACCTAAATGAAGATGTATTGATGACAATAAGCACCTCACCTAACATGCTCTAGTCCTGAATTTCTCTATTTAATCAATTGGAGAACAGTCTGTTCATAATTCTAAGAAGAAGGGCGGACGTTAGGTATATTATAATCATAAAAATGAATATTTTTTTATTCTTATCTTGTTCGATAAATGAAGGAACTCTGAAGCAATGAAATATGCCTTTAACGGTGAGATTTCCAACAATAAGGCACAAGCAGTTGTTCTTTTTTTAGTCAGTCACTAAGTAAAGTCAGTGGTAATGTTTACAGGGATATTAGTGAGCTTCACAAAAGGTCCTTCATGAACTGAGCCTTGAATTCTGAGCTGGTAGTTACAAGAATGCAGAACGCTTTCTTTCGCCTTATTTAATAAAATAATTTTATGGAAGTGCCTGGATTTTCAGCCCTTACATTAAGAAACAGATTCCTTTGCAGCAATGAAGACTAAATCATTGATACACTGCCCACAGGCACGCTGCCACTGCAACAGAAGGTGGTGGAGACAGAGGGATGGAAAATGCTGACAGACCACTGCCTGTCAGCAATCAACTCAAATTACAGAATTTATTTTGGTCAGCTTTGATTTTCTTCTGAAACAGATGGGTATTTTCTACTTCTGTGATGTTATTCATGTAGGGGAAAAATAACATTACTGTGTTAAACTATGGAAAAAAACCTGCAAACCTCAGTTCATAGGTTTTAAAAAGATAAACTGAACAGGAAAAAAAATGCATAGCATGAAAACATTAAAGTACACAATACTGGCAAAAATACTGACAAAAAAAGGAGAAGTGATTGAGAGCACAAAAAGCAACACCAGAATTATCACTGCCTCATTTCTCCACCTCACCAAAACATATGTATGCATGTATGCACACACACACACACTATATATATACATTCCATAGGGAACTTCAATTCTACGCAGTTCTATTCCCTTTTTAGCACATTAATCATTGCTGTTTGTGAAACTGGCAGTTGTTCCAGAATCTGGGCCAAAGAGTAGATATAAATATCCCTTCCCAGAACATAAAATATGCAACAAAATACTGTCTTATTGCATCAGTATCTTGTCCAGTGAGTCTACACTTCTGAAAGAAATTAAACAATGCAAGATATCTTGCTATCTTCAGTAATTCTTGGGCATAAAATATTACAGAACATAACTTCTGAGAGCTGCAACCCCTGTACAAATCAGTACATTTGAGACAATGTTCTACAATGAAAAGCAGGTAGCACTAAATGTATCACTGTGTGGAACCTGACACTGAGTAGTGCTCCTTGAAATCACTGCGAGACAAACGCATTCTGAGTAATAATGTTTTCTTCATTTAACTGCTAAGCAATCAGCCAAACCTGGCATTAAGAGCGGTACTCATTTTTTCCCCCATTTTCAGGCTTCACCATCATTACAACATCCTTGAATTTAAGTTAGACACCAACAGTGCCTGCAATACCCACAGCTTGAGCCCTCCAGTTCAACACTGTGGTTCTCCACTTGCATCCACAGCCCTGATGCAACAGTGAATCCAGCTACAGGATGCAACTCCCTCTGGCACGTGTCAGTTCCATGCAGCTACCTTACGTGAAAAGGAACAAAGTAGTACTTTAGTGCCGTGGAAGAAGAAGCTGTAGTTTTTATAGAATTAGTTTTTAACAGTAAAATTATACCCACAGAAAGAGTAAGAGCCATAAGAAGCTTCAGTATGCCCATGCCTTCCCTGCACTGGTAGCCCAGAACTGGGCACAGCACATAGATGTGTCTCATCAGTGCTGAGTAGAGGGGAAGGACCACCTCCTTCAACCTGCTGGCTCAGGCTCTTCCTAATGCAGCCCAGAATGCCAGTGGGTGACCAGGGCACACTGTTGGCTCTCATTCAACTTCTTGTCCTCCAGGGCCTCCGGGTCTCTTCCTGCAAAGATGATTTCTAGATGGCCAGCCCTCAGCCCATCCCAATGTCAGGGGTTATTTCTGTTTGCCCATTTCTGCAGCCTTGTGCAGCACAACCTTCTGTTCTATCAACTGCTACTCCCGGTTGTTACAGGAGCATTGAAAGCCATGCTAAGCCAGTATCTGACTTCAGGGGTCAGGAGGCTTCTGAGGAGATCACATTTTGTTCATTGTGTCCTGTATCTTTCACTGTTTCTGTCTTAGGAAAAAGGATAAACTACCGGAAATCAATCACCTCACAGAGTCACTCTGCATAAGTTTAAAGCAACAAATAAATAAGATACAGTCTTTTAGAAGACAGATAAAGAGGAATGCCACAGACTAATTATCTGAAACAAGCTTTACAGTCTCAGTGCACAGACTAGTCATATGCAAACTATCACTCTTCTTCTGGTCCCAGTTTCCATGGTCAGTAGTGTTAGGTTATGTAATAAAAGGCTTGCTTCCATGAATACAAATTATTTTTATCCTTCAAAAGACCAAAACATTATAGAAGCCATAAATTCCTGGTGTGGAAACATCACTTGCTTACTGCATAAGATAAAATTTAGAAGTTCCCTATAGCAATCTAAGAGGCTCCAACTTTTGCATACTAAACTCTCTCTTCTCTGTAACACATTTATAAAGATGTTCATTTGCAGTGCTCAGAGAGAAGGTGATGTTAACAGTTTCTGATTGTCAGTGAATGGCTTTAATTATACACAACTTTGCAATTTTCATCTTTTGCTACCATATATGGGTTTTCTAACTCACAGCTCTTGAAAAATCCATGCAGTTTAGCTCAGGAAAGATCAATCACGTTGGTAACATCATTGTGTCCCT
The DNA here is from genome assembly GCA_035584735.1 of Pseudotriccus pelzelni. Lineage (NCBI taxonomy): Eukaryota > Metazoa > Chordata > Aves > Passeriformes > Tyrannidae > Pseudotriccus > Pseudotriccus pelzelni. Next base: position 28,966,177 of record JAWMRA010000164.1, on the reverse strand, counting down.
GCATAATTCTGTTATCCTTATTTGGGACTTACATGCCAGTCTCAGTTTTTTTCATCCCTTTCAGGAAAACGCTTTATACAAAATCTTTTGAGATGTTTGTACAGCTTAGTCTTAATTTAAAATTTTAAATTAAGTCCGGATTGTCAAAATGCTGGCTTCTTTAGCATTTTAGTTTAATTTCAATAAATTCTTGAGCACTGAAGGTGATGCAAGAAACACAACCAGTTATATTAAGGAGGGGGGGTTGTACTCAGCCCGGGGAAGCTTTCAAAGCATCAGCCTAATGTTATTTCTCTTGTCAGGTGTTCTCTTACAGTGTGTATCAGCGGAGCTGGAAGGCTGGTAGATAGCAAGGCTATGCCTAGTTTCATCTCAAGCTGACATTCATGGATTTGCCACGAGTTCCTCTCATAAACGTGACATCAAGGATGGCCGTCTCCCACCTATTTCACACTCCACCATTTCACTTGGTCTTTAAAAGTAACGGGTTTTTGGTTAATCTGCATCAGAGGATATTTCTGAACTTAATTTTTAGCCAATCATCAAGAAATCTCTGGGATGGCATTTTTGATGTAAAACAAGAAATTTACATGCATTTTACTGCATTACTTCCAAAACCTCAATCCCAATGTCAGTAACTGCACTCTGCTGTTTGGTGTGAGCACAGACTTCTAAGCAGTAAAACAGACTGTCACCAAAATGTAAGACTAGCAAGAACATTCCAAAGAGCATTTACTGTGGATTTTGAGCAACTGACTGAGAAAGTGTGTGCAACATTTTCGCTTTGGTAACCTCTGATAATTTTAATTCTAGGAATACTAAAAATAAAAATCTATGTGCAATCATAAAAGAAGTAGCACAGTGTTTACTGAAATAATGAACTCAATAAATTTCTTCCTCATACCCAAAATATGATTAAAAGCAAATGAAAACTGAATCAGGACACATTTTAAGGAGAAGACAAATTTTATCACCTGAGGCCTCACTCCTTCTCTAGAAAGCCAGTAAATAAATAAGCAAGTTCAAGACAGGGTTTCCAATGCAAGCAATTACTATAATAAATCACATTGTGTCAACCCCTTTAAAACACTCTACATATCAGTTAGTACCAGACAAACAAATATCAGCCCACTACGCCAAAGCTTATGTTCTGTGATTTTTACAATTCCCCACCTCAGTCTGTGAACAGTTCACAGGTTATCCGGTGCCAGAATATTTCTCATGAAAGATAGCACCAGTCTATGCAGTGTATTGCTGAAATTAAAGATCAACACTCAGCTGTACCTTCTAGCCTTACCTGGCCGTTCCAAAGGATGCCTGAGGATCTTAAACTGCATTCCTCCATCAGAGCCCAATTAACAAACTGAAGAATAAAAAACAATAACGTTTTACAGGATGGATACTGAAAATAGCATCCTTGTTCCCAATCACAAACACTATCTTCTACAGAAGTTGCCTTCTGCAGCCAGCCTGTGCAGCTCAAGTTTGGAGGCTTTAGCTCTGTATTAGCCCTGTTGCATAATCTCAGCTCCACAAGGCATGTCTGTCCTCTCCCTTCCTCTTGTCATTTGAAGGAAAGGGTTTCAGAAGGATGTTCTCAAACTCTGCAGTAGTTTCTAGCAGTTACACGCCATCGTCTGCCTCTTCTCCTTTAATCAAGGGTTTATCTAGGTTCAAACAGCCCGTGTTAAAACATATAAGGTATTACGTCCTTCAAGCTCAGCTATTTGCAGCCACTCCCCTCCGAAGGGTACAGGATGCCGAAGCCCCATCCTCCCTCCACTTCCTTCCTTGCCTTGTCCATGGGAGGATTCCTAAGCACGGCCACAGCCCCGCAGCATGGGGCGGGCTGATGTAAACAGGAGGATGGTTAAATCCTAGAAATGACGGCAAGGCAGCCACAGCAACGAGCACAGCAGGAGCTCACTGGAAGTGCTGGCTTTTGTTTACACAGTATTTCGCTCTCCCGCATGACTTCCCCACAAATCCAGTCATTTCAGAGGAGACGAGACTGCTCCATGACATTTGGCTGGGGCGGAGCTGCCTTTGACCCAGGGTAACTCTGCACAGGGCACTCTTGAGCAGGAGGGTAAGCAGGTGGCAGAGACCTTCTGTTACTACCTCTCCTCTTTCAGGTTGGTAAATGCCACCTCAGCACAGGGGCTTGGACAAGGCTCGGTTCTTCCAGATGCTCTGACTGCTCACAGGTCTCTCCTGGTGGATGCTGGCAGCTGACCTACAGCTACTCCAACTTCTGGCAAGAATCCAAACCGAGCCAAAGCAGCCCCAGTACTGCATGAACAAAAAGGATACTTAAAGGTATCTGGTCCATGGTCTGTAGATCAAGTTTTTTGCAGCATGCGTTTCAAGAAATGGCACGCTTGTACAGCACTAGGTTCAAGCTCTCAAAGCAAATCTTGGTTTTCCAGCAATACCAGACTACAAAACAAACCAAAACCAACCAAACAAACAACAAAAACAAACAAACAAACAAAAGGCAAAAAAACCACCCCACCCACAAACAAACAAAAAAACCAAAACCAAACGACCAGCAGAAACTACTGGGGATAGAGGTGGAGGGAAAAGCCTCGACCTCTTCCAGAAGCATCTGTTAGAGGTTGGCTTGAAGATTTTCCAAAGAATGGTTCCAGTCAAAGAAATTAAGATGGAGTCTTTACTAATGAAGAACTGAAAGCTACTGTATTGCTTTACGTTTTCATGAGAACCTCCAGACTTGTATTTTTAAAGGACAGAGGGGGAAATAACACCAGAACTGGACCAATGTAAGAGAAAATTAACGCACTGCTGTGCACTAAATGGCTGGAAACTGTTCTCCCTTGAATGCCAACAGAGCAACCCCAAAAAGAGTTGGGAACAAAATTCTTGAACATTCTTAAAAGTTGCCTAAGCAGCTACTGGATCCTACTATATGCTATCACAGTTGTCTTAACTCTTCAAAACACTGGAAAACTTGGAAGGTAATGAAAATATAAGACACATCTTCAGCTGAGAAAATCGAGAGCAGAGAAGAGGCAAAGAATGGTATGACAGATGCTCTTACAGCCTCACACAGGAGAGAAGCAGCTGTTGGGGCTCTTCCTGAAGGTAATTGTGTACCGCTGAAGGGTGCAGGGCAAGACTGAACTCCAAACCGAACACAAACCTTGGCCTTCTGGTTACACAGTCCTACTACATTAGCAGTGAAGGATCATCATCATCTACAATAATTAATATCATGACTTATGGTCAAAAAAATAAGGAGGTGTTTGTTCCCCACTGCACAGCAGCAATTTTTTCTGTTGCACAATCAAATTTAAGGTTCATGTACCTTCACTTCCTGCCCCTGAACTGTGGGCAAGAAGCACCTCATGTGCCCCCCATGACCCACTACATACCACAAATGTGTTGCTGACTTCTATTGCACTCTATTACTTCACACAGCAAGAGCAATTATTCATTTTTCTACCTGTGACTGACAGGACGGTCAGGAACAACACTAACTACTCTAGCACTTCTCTCCTACTTCAGCTGCAGAAGCAGAGCATAAAAGCCACACCATACAGCTCATCCAAACACTAAACCATGAAACCTTTCTGCAACTGAATTTTAAATTAACAGAGTGGGAAAATTCTTGCTCCCATTTTTATATACACCTTTTATTCTGACATTAGCCATGAGATAGACTATTTCTTTTCCTTTTCAAAAATTATACTACTACATTTCATTTCCTTCTCTATGTACACTAACAGTTCAGGATGGGGATCAGAGCAACTCCATATGTTCTCATACAATGTGATATTTCAAGGCACATCAGAAGCTCAAAGGGTTAGTTAACTAGAATGCAAGACACAAAGATATTGGAAAAAAAATCCAATTAATTTTTTCAGACATATGACACAGTACAATGGCAAGAATAAAGTGGAATTCCACTTCTCTGTATTCAAAGTAAAGGCATCATTGAAATTCAAAGCATTCAAAGACAAAAATAAATCCTTTCACCCATCTCACTGGCAGAGATTCAAAAGCATAACAAGAGGAAGGAAATGACCTCAAGCTTAACCTCTTTCCTGAAAGTCTTATTAATCCTTCTCCATAAAATGGTGTGCACTTCATTCCCATCTATACTTCAGGTTTCATGTATGTGCCACCCCACGGCACAAGTGTTCCGTGCCTCCTGAGTCACCTGCCAGCTGACCTGGCTCACCTGGAAACCAGATCCTACACAACACACGCCCACAGTGCTTGCCTGGTTTTGCAGTGTGCTACAAAAGAACAGCTACTACAAGGAAGGCATAATGTTAGACCAAAAAATTAAGCTGGAGAACTAAACTGAACGAACTCTGACAGATGGTACTGCAATGCCCTAAGATATAAAGACTACTAGATACTTAGGCACATTGCAGAAAACTCCCAACATCTTTGCAAAATGCTAATAAATCTCCTACCATTTACTTCAGTGAGGTCCAGCTGGCTCTATGTGGGAGTAAATGTAACACAGGGGTGCTTCCAACTCCTCCTGAAGGAAGCAACTGAGGCAAATGTTGCACTACCTCTCATGTCAACTCACAATCCCGTCAGCTGCTGATGGTTTGGGGAAAGGGATATCTGCAGAAGATAGGGATAGACAAAAGCAACAGCCACCAGGCAGGGAACAGATTGGAAATTAGATTTAGGCCACTAATGGGTACTGGAGTTCGACCACAACTATAATTTAACATACTGCACTAACTCAGTAGGCTATTCTATTATAAAGATTAGAGGACAGGAGGACAGCAGAGACACAAGCAGTACACTAGAGAAAAGAGGAACCTGTCTCTCTCCTGTAGCATTGTATTTATTTTTTTAAGCACTTCACTGCATCTCACGTCTTGTTAAAACTCTGATACAAACCCATCTTCACAATCATGATTCCTCTTCAACACCCTCTTTCCTGTGATACCCAGTTCCCCACCATATCTCCAAACACCTCCAACACTCACACACTCTTGTATCCTGCTTTTAACAGCAGTAAGTCTAAGAAAGAAAAAACAACCAAACAAAACCCAACAAAACAAACAAAAAACAAACACAAAACTAAACCTGCATACACCAATATCCTAAAGGCTATTATCCTGGGACAGGATTGTTTAGCATATCTATATACACAAGCCATTTTTTTTCTAATTAACTGTAAAAACTTATTTTGGCGGTAAATACTGACAGAGTTATATTAAATAAGAAAAAAAATTAATCTGTATCTAAGCTTTCCTGTGCCATATTTGATCTGCCAGTCTAAGTTTATTGTGGAATGTTTTTCATCATTTTCCTCCTCAACTACAGCCTTATATGGTGTCAGATAAGCACTTGTTTGCTGGCAGCGCACGAGCTGCTGAGCTGGCTTTAGCTGCACGCAGAAGAGGATTGCAGCCTCCAAGGATAAAGGGCATGCACTTTTATCTGCGACCACATTCCTATCACAAGTCTTTGCCAGAAAAAAACTCAAAAATACAACAAAGTATTCCTGCTGTGGAAGACATGACACCAGCAAAGCTGGGCTCTTGTCAACATAGCCTATCCTGCCCCCCGGGAAATTCTGTTGGTAAATAAACATTACCAACAAAAGCACAATTTTGCTAGCACAGCTGCACTCACAGAGAGGGCTTTCTCTGGTGTGGCTGTCTTGATACAGATCATATGTAATCTCATAGCCAGCAGAAAAAGTGAGGGGTCATTTATTTTATGGCCGTCATGCTGGTTCTTTCATTAACCAGCAAGTATCTGGTCATATATGCAGGCACCCAATGCAAAAACGCCCCAGAGAAAACGGGGGATTTGCTTGGTGTTTGTTTTTTTTCTGGTCAAACATTTCTGAAGCGGAAACAGTGGAAATCACTTCAGGAAGTGCCAGGTGGTTATGGCAGCCCTGTCAAGTCTACCATTAGGGTCTGCATGGCCATCCCTCTTCCCTCCTTCACAGCCTCGAAATGTACTTGGAGCAATTCCTCCTCTGCCATAAGACCATTATTACAATTCAGTCTGCTGCTGCTACTCTCTGACAATGGTCACATTCTCATTTTCTGAGAGCAGGAATATTCTGGCAAGGAGAAATTTGGACAACACTGAGTGGCCTGTAATACAGAGTAAATCAGACTGAATGATGTAATTATCTCTTCTGGGTTTAATTTCAGTAAAATGTAGGCTCATTTGAGAGCCATTACTAGCTCATAAACTAAACCTTAAGTGGACTTTACTCCACATGTAACTCACTTGCCCCTCAGAAAGAGGTTTTTCTTGTGGAACTGTCAGCAAACACAATCGCCATAACTGAGAGGGCTTTAAATAAAGTCATGATGACTGTACGCTATTTTTACTTTTTTTTTTGTTTGCAAATCTAAAAATAAAACACCATTTAAAATCATTATGAAATGTACATCTGCCCTTTAAACACCGTATTCATCCCTGCAATGCACATATATGAAAAGTACAGCAGACTAGAAGAGATTTCTAAAACATATGCATGTTATTTTACATCTGTAGTTTGAAACCGCTGCAAGTGCATTTGTTCCATTTGTATTTACAAAATTTGAAAATCAGATACCAGTAAACAAGTACTTGGCAAGTGTCTACCCAAACTTACTGAAACATTAGGCTTGAGTACTCACCCTTATCTCCAGATAACATTTTGCAATATGCCTCATGTTGGCTACCCATGAAGCAGAGTAAAACTTATTACAAGCATATTTGCTATTACTGGTTCTGTAGGTTTGCACAGAACACTGGATAGTTTCCTGCTTTCCTTTTTGTCCATCCTTCTGCTCCCTTTTCCTGATTCCTCCAGCTGCTCACACAGGAGAAGAAACCACCGTACTTTACACAGGAGTTACAGTAGTAATGGCACATTATCAACCAGTCATCTGTAAGAGGGCTACCCTAAGTAGCAGTTAAGGCAAATATCAAGCCTGTAACTACTTTATAATAAACTAAAAAATTTCTGGCTCTAAGTAACAGGAGCCATTCCAGCCCTAATTATCAGCAGCCATCCTGTTTCCCTTGCCCTACTACTTAATAATGATAGGCTTATACTTTAATTTATAAATACTTTTATTTTAAAGTATATAGTATATAAGTATTAGAAAGTACAATAAAGGATTATAAAGTACTTTTACTTTTTAAGAGTACCAATTCACATAAATTCGCAAACACTTTTTGACAAGTACTGTGCTTATTTCCCTTTTTCATCCTCATCCTCTGGACTTAAAAGTGAGGTGATGATAAATAGTAAGAAACTATAATTTATTAACATAGTTTTTAAGTTAATAAATTTATCAGTTAAACTCACCTAACAGATGATCCTGAAAATTGCTGAAAATCCAGAACAGGTTACTGATCACAGCAATAATTTTAAAAGCCTATTCTAACTCATTCAAGTGACACCAATTCCTCAATTTCTGCAATTATCTCTCACAAAAAGTGACCTGAATTCACTGCTGCATTACCCACTTGATGTGGTTTTTTCCCCATTCATATTCTGAAACGTACTACTGACGGAAATATTTACATTTTACAGATGCTAGAAAATATTCACACAGCACAAAGGATGAGCTCAGTCACTTCGGATCAGTCACCTACTGTATGTCCAATATCTTGACCAACAAGACCTTCCAGGCACTGCAGAGATACAAACACCAACCATAAGGAGCTACACCCGGAAAGTAACTTCATCATCTTCACCCAACAAAATAAAGGAAGCCATCAGCACAAGAGCAGCGTCATTCAGCAAGAGCTCATAATTCTAGCCCTCAAATTATGTCACAACTTTCAATGAAAGAGCCACAGGCCCCAACAGATTTGTTAGGTGTATACATATAAATTCTGAATAAATTGTAAAAAAATCTTTAATTGAATATATGCAAACTGGAAGCAAATGAAAGGCTAAGTTCAGTAAGTATATTTCTTTTCTAGAACTGAGCAAAAAACCGTGCAACTCGGAAGAAAACACAAGAGATTAAAGGTATGTATTTCTTCTGAAATCCCTGTAAGGGCATAAGGTATCCTAATTAGCTGAAATCTCATTTGTGGGAAGCTCTCAGAAGTGCAATGAGAAGGAGGCGTTCCCTTGCCAGATGGCACGTTCTGCTGATGGCCTTGAAGGAGAACGAGTGTAACCACGAAAACGAATGAAGTGTTTTAACTGCCCACGTATGCATTCCCTCCAGCAGTTATAACAAGGAGTTTTTGTGCCAGCCCAAGTTTCAACCTGAATCACTGAATGTTTTCCGTAAGATTTTTATTTAAAAGAGAAAAAAAATTAATTCATCATTAGCAAAGGTGTTAAACTCGGAGCATAAAACATTTTGAATCACAGAGCCAGCATCACCCAAAAAGCTGGCCCAGCTTCTGCATATAATGATCCATCAGCTCCTTTTATGGCCAGCTAGTTGGGTGTTCTCATTTTGCTTTTCATAGTAAGTCCCACCTTCAGGCTTCCCAAAACTCTATTTTCTTTCCTGGAATGAACCAGCAAGGAGAAAAGTCTGTGCCAAACACACTCCCCAGGAGTCCTGCAGAGGTTCATTTAACCACTCAATCGCTTCTGCATTTTCAGCCCTTGTTTTACTTGGTGTTTACTTAGATTTATTTCTTATAAAATGAAGTGCTATTTATTGCTAGGGGTGAAGGACTAAAACAAGAAGCTCTAGATGCAGAATACATACAGAACAGATCAGACACACTGAGCGGTTTTCTGTATACAATAGCCGATATCTAGGAGGATATCTAGCAAAAATCCTGGATCCAGGAGGTTAGTTCAGGGTTTGCCTTCTCAAATGGCTGATGGTTTGAACTCTGGAACTACTGTGATAGCACAAATATCTCTGAATTTCCAGCAATGTGGCATCCTTCAACACTGGGTGTTGACCACTAAAAGGAGAGGAAAGACTGTCCCTGGATTCCTCAGCTTCACTTTTGATTCCACTTTATTATTGCTTGCAGTTTCTGACATTGTCTGATCAATATTCTTCTTAATCTGTCCCAGCCTTTTGACAATATCAGCTAGCATTTCTCTTTCACTGCTCAAGTCCATTCCCATGTCAAATACAGAAACATTTCTAAAAATTGTTCTTTTTTTAGAAAAAAAAACCCACAACATTTCCTTGCCTTTTAGAAATCCTTCTAGTTTCTGAGAGTTGCCAAAAAAATACGGCTCTGCAGCACACATCTCTTAAGGATCTTGTGGGACTTAATATTCCCTTAGCAGCTGTTGTTTTTTCAGTTTATCTTCAATATTATGAGCTGTTTAAGCAGGAATGCAAACCAGTCTATTGTTGTCATTTGACATTAATAGGCTTTTTAGGGAATTTATTAGAAAGCCAGGGAGCTTCCTGGTTTGGAATACAGAAAGGTATTTATATTTAAACAATATACTTTTGTCAGACTTTGATTTCTCAGTAGTCTAACCTAAATGTAAAAAGCCACTAACAAAGAGAAGAAAGGGCCCAAGAATACAGGTGCTAACCCAAGGTAGAAAGTATTAATGTTTCCCTCCTGTGCCTCTATTAAAGAGTGAAACCATTAACTGTCATACTGTGGATACCTCTGCAAAAGCAATTCCTCCTTTCCTTTCTACAAACCACATAACCTCTGAGCTTAAATAATCAGTAACATCCTCCTATTTTATGTATATATTATATGTTTCCTAATGCATCCAAATGGCTGATAAGTAATGGTGTGGAAAACCTACAGAGAAGAATAACCAGTCGGCATAGAGAAAACACCTCCATGTAAGTAAGCACTGTGCTAAGGAAGACTTTTAAAGGAATATGCTGAATCATGAGCCTTCACCACCCTTTTTACCATTAGCACTTAATTTTCCTGGCCAGCTACACTTTCCACCTCCCTTTCACTGCCTCATGATGGCAAGATCTAATGGCACATTCCTACCTTCCAGAGTTTCCATGGCTGAAAAGCTCCTCCAGGCTTTTTACAGTCTTTTCACCTGAAATGGGTTTATTCAAAAACTCTGTTCTGAACTGGCATAAAAACAGACCTAAGCACTATAATATGCTGAAAATTCTTAATGAGACCATTGCTACTGCTTGACTTCAAATGTCTTGACACGCCTTACTGTTGTGGGAAGCATTTCATACTCCTAGCTCTAACCAGATCCTTCCTTTTATCCTTTGATGTTAGGATTCAGGATTCACTTTAGATTTGATATGGCTATTGATAATTTGCAGAATTAATATATTATGTAAGATAATCTGAGTTCATTATAAAGCCCAGCAAAGCTATACAAAGCAAACTTCTTCTCTAGACATTTACTACTAAAGTTGGAGCTGAAATAAAATATTTTAAAGGTTTGCTAATACATGTATTATTCCAGTGAACGTAGCCAGCTACACGACTCTGTGTGACAGTGTCTATCAAGAAGCAAGCAAGCAAAATACAAAAAAGAAACTTATGGCTTTAAAAGTATATAAAAATGCAAACCACAAATCCTGTTCAGATTGGTTATATCACACCTAACTAGCCAAAAATTTCTACAGTGAGCTCTGATCCTGAAAGCTTCTCTGTTAATACAATTTGTGAATCAAATCCCTGGGGCATAATCTTCAGGCAAGCTGTGGTTTCTGCATTTTTGCATGATTTTATATCATGTGTCATTGATTAATTGCAAACACAGGCTGTCCCATTTAGGGATCTAGAATACTGACATTGCAGAATTTAACAGCACAGTTAAGGAAATACTGTAGACACCAGGAGAAGGGGGTTTTTGGATGAGCACATGGCTGAAGTCTGACCCAGTTCAGTTTCCAGAAGCACATCATGTTTTTCTCAGTCCTTTCTACCAAACAATATAGTGTGCTTACACCTTGTATTAATCTTCAGGCAAACACGGGATAACCAGAAATAGATCAGGAGCACATACACTTTCAAAGATGCTATCTTGCAAGGTATACAGACAGAGGAAACATCATGTGTTCAGTTCTGTCTCAGTACCTGCCTTTTTGTGCTGTCCCTGACCTGATTCAGGTTCTCTTGGACTGCAGCCTGGGACTTGTTTACTTGACAGAAATTCAGCAGTTTTTTATTGGTTCTTTGCCGAGACCACCAAATCCATTTCATCACAGTGTGCTGGCAGTTTGTCACAGTGGCTGCAGCCACCTACTTTTGCTGATTTTCTCTACCACACTCAGGATACCACCCCCTATGGCTCAAGCAGGACCTGCAAGCAAGTACATACATCAACCTGCAAGTCAACCTTGTGTCAAGCATTGTTTTTATTTTTCCTTTCCTGAATTCCTGCCAAATCAGTCAATAATTTCTTCAGATTCTTCAACGGGGACACTTCTACTGATACAATGCTTTTGTTTGCTTTTTAATAAACCATGATTTTTCCCTTTTGCTCGCCATTGCTAAGCTAATACAGCACCCATTCCTTATCCATGCAGTCACAGAGATCCAACCTTGCCACCTCCACAAGAACTGGGAATTATTAAATAAAAAATTAACTACAAAGCAAAGTAGTTGGACTTGGTACGATAAAAGCATAGAGGGTTGGAAAAAATTATAAGAAGCTGGAGAGAAACTATAACAGATATACCATATATGTGTATCATAAAAACTGGGGGGGGGAAAGCCATTGCCATTCTAAATTCTCAACCCAATGAAGTGGGACTGCTTTACAACTGCTCACAATCATAGCTGGGTTTTGGAGTTATTCATTTGTTCTTTCCACTGCCCCCTTCACATTTCACTCTCCTCTCTTAGTCCATTCATAACTAAGAAATACCTGTGCTCCTCCCTCAGAAGAGATTCCGGTTGCATTAAATGCCAGGACGGAACTGCTGTGGCACCTGCAGCTACAACTCTTCACACACACTGCTACTTCACCCCTAAAGGGCATATTAAAAACCTTACAGATCACAGCGTCTGACTACCGTGGCCAACAGTGATGCTCCAACAAGAAAAATCTAGTGAGTTAATCGTTCATGATCGCACATCATGGGCAGACACTGCTGACAACAGAAAACCAGAGGCAGAGCCCTGTACCATCTCCTGACTCCCTCCACCACAGATGGATTTTAATGTACTTGCATTTATCTAACTCCCACTTTTTTGCAACACTTTACACACCAACAGGGTCCAACTCCTTGCAGATGCTCGGCACTTTCTTCTCTCCATTGTGGTGTGCATGTACTCAGATTTCTTTGGAGTGCCTAAAAAGCTGACAGCGCACATCATCTGTTTGGAGATGTGGTATCTATTGCTTGCATCAGGGACTTCTCTGTAATACATCAAAGCAGGGCAAGCTGGCTCATTCCTTGCTGCCTCAGAGTTCAAAGTTCAGCTCCAGATCCAGATGTCAAACTTTTTAGACATTAAGGATCACCTGGTTTTACTTTTAGTTTGGCTCATGGGAGGGAAAATCCCAAATCATGGTGCTTGGTGCTGGCTTTCTCATTTCTGTCCATGAGTTGCTGAGTAATCCTTGGGAATCAAAGAAAATCCTGAAGCCTTGCCTACCTAATGTATAAGACAGATATGTTACTAAAATGGTGTCCTCTTACTTATTTTTAAACTAACTATATAGGACTGCAGTCAGCTGCCAGCGCAGTGACTCAGCAACGCCCCGTGCAAGGAAACTCCCTGCTGGGACTCCTCTCCAGGTTTGTGGGCCTTTCCTTACAGAACAAACACACCTGCTTTGGGCACCAGAAGCAAGGGCTCCTGAAACCAGAATGCAAACTGTTGTGAGTAATTAAATAAGGAGCAAAGCGCCTTGCCTACGCAGCCTTCAGGTTTCACGATGCCATTCCATAAAAGCTTGGCAGTAGTCAACTCAGCATCTGGATGTTACTTCTCTTAATTTTACATTCAAGTCCAGCAAGGTCCTTAATTTTGCATTATAGTCTGCACCTCTCACGCTTATACCTGCGAGTCTGAAAGCACGGCCCACATTCATAACAGCAAAGCCTTTTTGGGATATTTGTCTCCCAGGTCCTTTTGGAACGTGGAGTATATATAATAGATTTTCAGAGACTATCTATTAATTAGCATCCACAGAACTATCAAGGGCGTCTGTGGCTTCGAACACAGTATCCTCTATTCAGTAAGCAATTTATTTCGGGAGGTTGACTCATTTCCTTAAAGCTTTTTCAGCTATCTGTTGTGACTGAAAAAAAAATTCAGAAAATTTAGAAGTACTCAAGGAAATGAGCCAACACATCCTGGAAGAAATTCATCCAATATACGCACACAATAAGATAAGTCAGTCTTAGATTTCTAAAGAAATGAGCAGGAAGGAGTTCTAAAAGAACCTGAAACATTTTCTGTGAAACACACTGTTTGTTTCCCATCATCATAACTCTCCTTACATCCACTTTAAAAGCAACATACTATGGCTAATCAGGAAGTGCTTTTTCTAAGCTGTTTTTTCTCCCTGAAAAGAAAAACAATCTCCCCTATATTTAAATTAAAAACATTGCTGCCAGTATGCCTCATGAGAACTTTCAGACCCCTGGTACCTATCCCACAGAGGAACAGAGTCCATGGTCTCTGTACACCCAGGACAAAGTTTCTCAAGGAGATGCATAATGCACCACTGAACTACCTCATCACAGGTACACTGACTTCATGGGTTTCCAGCAATGTATCAATGTATCAGGACACCACTAAATATTCTCGGGTATCAAATAAGCCACCTCAAAGTAACTGGTAGAGTTCATGCTCTAGCTAAACAGATGACAGTTTTTATGCTGTATTAGTTTTGTAATGAGGTGGACAACTTCTTCAGGGTTAAGGTTAACCTCTTAAACAAAAAGGATACCAATATAGTTATTTCTAATCTCAAATCTTAAAGCTGATGTCATGAAGATGAGAGAAACAAAGTCAAACACTGCTTATGATGGGTATTAAATAGCTCTGAAGATTAAACTGGACAAGACCAAAGCTAAAAGAAACACAAAGGTCACGCTGCAAATCTTTAGAAGCAGTATAATTTTTACTAGTGCCAAAAAATCAAAGCCAGTTATATTAAAAACATCACTAGAAGTCAAAAAAGGAGATAACCATTTTGATTATTTAACTTCTCAGCATGAAATCTCAGAATAAAAAGCTTTCTTTATCTCTCATGGTGTCAAAAGGCAACAGTAAAAACAGCATAAAAAACTATGTAGACCAACAAAGGTAAAGAGGTTTTATTAATTTGTGTGAATGCCTTGAAAGCACCTAGAGATAACATTTCCATTATTATTTCTTTTAAATTCCCAGCAGAATATTTTTAAAGAGCACTGATCGCCTGGGACTATGCAGGCAAAGAACAGACCCTGGAATCGAATGGAACTAAACAAAGGCTCGCCAACTCAGCTACTCCCAGCAATACAAGTAAACACAGGCCACAGATAAGTAACTGGAAAAGGTGCAATCAGACTTGCACTCCTATTACAGCAGCCTACAAATCCAATTCCATCACACCCTCTCTGCTGGGAACACTTCTGCATATTGCATCTGAGCAGGTCCAGTGAAAAAATACAGACAAAGAGCCTCCCTCTCACTGCTGCAGGTACCCCTGCTGCTGTCCCTCAGCACCTTTGAGATGCTAAATTGGCACAGAGCTGTTTGTATTCCTGGAAGAGTAAATGCTCTGCCATGTTAGTGCTGCTCAGCCAATGGGGCAGCAAACAGCAGCACCGATGACCAGAATTTGCATGAATCTGAAACGCAGACACTTCTGTTTAACTGCTGGAGCAGGAGAGGAGTGTACTCAATTTAATGTCCTGTAATTAGGTCTGCTTTCCAAGACCAAAATCTTATGTACCAATGACTCAGAACAACCAGCGGAATGGACAACAAAAGCCAAAGCATCACTTGGAGCAATGGCAATGCCCAGTGGGATGTCTGGGATTTTACGTGCTGAACACAGAGCATGAGTGTGTTTGTTTTTTTTCCTAAAGGAAACTGGACAATGCACTGGGCTTTTCACCCTACTGCTTCATAATTTACAAGTTAAAGAACAAATCAAAGAAAGTGCTGTTGCCTCCAAATTAAATACTATCCCATCAATAACTACTAAAAATCTTATTCGTTGTTGACTTTGGTAGATTGTTCCACCCTTATGCGG
This sequence comes from Pseudotriccus pelzelni, assembly GCA_035584735.1. Classification (NCBI taxonomy): domain Eukaryota; kingdom Metazoa; phylum Chordata; class Aves; order Passeriformes; family Tyrannidae; genus Pseudotriccus; species Pseudotriccus pelzelni. Next base: position 28,951,077 of record JAWMRA010000164.1, on the reverse strand, counting down.
TTATCTGGAAAGCAACTGCCTGCCTGTCTCTACTAAAATTCAGAGATGCATCTATGTTGAAAAATTTGTCAAACTGAATTTTCCCCCACCCTGCAGGCCACCATCTGCTGAACTATGTCATGCACGAAACTCTATATACTAATTAAACTACAGTGAACACAGAAATATTTTTTTTTTATGAAGTCATTACTGGAAATTTATCTCAGTGACAACAGAATGTGCCTGTTATTGCACTATAATGTTTTCCATGCATATTTCATTTTATGAAGCCAAATCCGTTAGGGCACACTGGCTTCTTACGCAAGAAACTGCTTCCACATTTGATAGCAAAGATAAAACATTAAATTCCTGATCTTGCAAGGCATGGAATGCATTCAGTTATTAGTCCTCTTCACAAATGACACCTATTAGCTCCAAGCTTTCAGTTTTCATCTGTTGAAAATTATCCTCAAGTATGGTTCCACTCACATGAACTAGATTTTTTTTACCATCATATAAAGCTTAAATTCTCAAGGAGGGGAGAATTTAATGGAGCATAAGAGTTCAAACCGTATCTGAATACAAATCTATCTTTTCCTGTTTGCCTTACTACAGTGCATGCAAAATGACTACGTTACATTTATGGAAATCGTAGGTTCATTTTTTGCATTACTGCACACTGGGAGATAAGGGATTAATGTATTCCCAAGGTTAGGGCAGGAACGATAAGGGCAATGAACCTACTAATTTTTATGAACTTTCAAGGACTACTGACACGTTAGTGATGGAATGAGAGATCAGCGACTTGAAATGCATTGGAAGACTAAACAGTTTGACATTAACTCTGCATGACTGCTAGACAAAGGAGGCTGATCTCATGAAGAGAGTTTGACCAGACCTTGAAACAAAGCTCAGAAGCACAGGATTTGCTTGCCTTAAAACTGGCTGCCCACCAGAGTGAGAGCAATGGAGTCCTGGATGCTGCTGGGCAGAGACAACAAACATACCAATGCAGACGTCTGTGAGCTTTGCTGTTCCCAAAGAGGAGTTAAGTACCGTCAGTTTAACTGCACTCTTGTAGCATCTTCACCCCAAATCAGTTCCTCTCCTATGCCAAACTGGCAAATTGTACAAGGGCTGGGTACCACTCAGGCCCAGCTGAACATTCTTCCATACCAGAGGAGTTCTAAGATTGACAGGTCTGGCCATTGTCTGGATCTTTCCTGTTCCTCAAAGAGCACAAATTGCAAGATACATTTTGAAGAGCTTTGCTAGGAAAGGTGGCCTATCCAGGTCAATACTTGCACCGTCAATAACCTCCTTCAGTTATTATTTAGAAACCTGTATATCCAATATCAGCATATTTTAAAAGATTTTATTAAACATATTCACCAATAAAGTGTTAGTTTCAGAGTCCTAACGTGCTTGTGTCTCACCTTTTCACGTGCCACTGGTTTTAATTACACCAGTCACATCCTTAACATACCCTATTTAACACTCAGCTTATAACACCTCTACATTAATTCAGATGCCTACACTCATTGATAAATCCAGGCAGATTCAGGAGCCAAGAAATTAATTAAAAATTTACAAGAGGAATTCTAACACTCTGTATAATGCAAAACTAATCCATAATCTATTTCTCACACTAAAAAAAAAAAGTCAATAGATGAATTAATGCAACTCCTTTTTCAATTCAGCTGTCAGTGATTTGGAATAACTGTTTTTCCCAAATGATTTTGAAAACACTATAGGGCATGTTGATTTGATGATGCAAAAAAGCACAGAAAATGTCTTTTAAAAACAAAATTAAATCCAACCTCTTTCAAACAAATTGAAATGTAAGCTTAACACAAGGCAGTTTTATGGTAAAAACGGAACATTATGAATTCAGAAGTCTACATTGATTTCCATTATCCAGTGTTTGCCATCTTCCCACCTGCTCGAACAGTCACTTCAAAAAGGCAGGGTGGGGAGAACACCACTTTCTATCCAAAGGATTATAAACGTTGTCATGCCAGAACCTCTTGCAGTGAAAAGATACTGACAACACATGTGAGAGAGTTCTCCCCGCAGCTACGGTTGTCTAGTTTTCAGGTCAGGGATATCTCAAAAACTTAAAAAATTAACTGCAAGTTTGGATGTTCTGGTAAGACTTTCTCTGTCACAGTTTAAACTTCTTCCAGACATAGGTATCATCCTATGAGATTCTAGTTTCTAGTCTGGGGCTTGTTTTTTTTTTTAGCAGGGGAAAAAATATTTTCTTCTTAAAACTAATAAAATGTATGCATTTTAATGGAGAGTATTTTTTTTATAGTATCTGCTGCAAGTAACGAAAATACGCAGAGGAAACACTTGCTATTCACGTCTTCTAATTATGTGTGGGTAAAAAAGTAGCTTTGCATTTAGGGTACAATTCCTGTATTAGACTGCCTTCACCTTTCACTATCCTACTTGAGAGATGGCCTTTCCTTAAGTATTACTAACTCATCAGCAAATGAAATATTTCAAGGCGGCTTTTTCCACACACTGTGGTTGATGACAAACAGCTCAACACCAACGTCCTGGAAGCTGAAACCAGAGACTGCCATGGAGCCAGCTGGGTAAAGGCTGAGTCTTCAACACAAAAGCTCAAGCCCATGGTTTGCAGACTTCAGCAGCAGCCAGAATGAGGAGTGATCACAAATTAATAATGTTATACCTAGCAACTAGTCAACAGACATTAGCAGTACTGCTCAGATTTTAAAGTACAGAAAAGGAAAGAACAGAACAGGAAGGGGGGGGGGAAGAAAATCAAGAGAATAATCAGACCTTTCTGGAAGATAATAAAGATATTACTTTGTATGTTTTCTATAATAGAAACCAGACAAATCTCCTGGGAATAAAGTATCTTAACATTTTATAATCTCTCTGTCTAATGTGAGCCACTATTTTAAGTGTATTAAAGGCAGTTTGTGCAAAAGCTTTTTTCTTTTTAATCTTGTCTGACCTCAAAAGAAGAGACTCCAAACTCCATTATCCTAGGAGGCTTAGTATAAATCTAGATCCTGTCTAAATTGCCCTATATAACTTCACATCAGGGTGTGGTTTTTTGTTTCTTTTGGGGTTTGTTTTGTTTTTATAATGCTATTTTGGATCTATGATGTAGGTATAACAAAAAGCCAAGCAGCCCATGGAAAGCAGCTGATGGAAGCAAATGCAATGACCTTTGATAGCCAGCATTTTAAATGTGCTAAGGGTGTCTAGAATGAGGGCATGCGTCTCATAAATAGGACTCCGTAAATTAGGACAAAAACAGGCCAACCTGGGTAATTTGACCACGGGAGAGAATCTATTTAAAACAGAATTAGGGTTTCCTTCTCTCTCCTGACTTTTTCTTCTTTATTTTGTACTTCCTGTTTTCTTTAAATATAGGACTTCATGACAACCCATAAAACTCATTAAGATTCAAGTTCCCTCAGCATCCCACAGGCAGTGCAGAGTCCACCTGCTCATCTTCTTGAGCAATTCTCACTTTCCAAGGAAGTCCTGGAACCCTGATGCTATAATAACACAGCAGCAAGAAAACTGGGAGGTCTCATAGCCCCTTCAAAGTGAACATCCATTTCTCTTCTTTGATTCCAGCTGGGTCCAATATTTTGCACAGCTTCACTCACTACAAGACTCGCACTCTTGCCATAGAAAAATGTAGATTCCTCTTAAATAGAGGAGGGAAAAAAACCCCAATCTTCAATATATTAAATACTTCTCATAACAATTTTTAAAACAGGCATATTACAAAGCAAAAGCTGATTCAGTACTGAACAAGAAAAACTCATGGGTCTAACAGGATGTTTGTTAAATTCTGTAGTCTTCTATGACTTCAAAGGATGAAGATTTTCAGTCTAAATCCTAGCTCAAAAAAAAAAAAAAAGAGAGAAAATGGATCTGACAATTTACCTTTACTTCTCAAAGTAAGTACAGGTACAACACCTCTACTAAAAAGCCCACTCTTCAAACTTTATCCTACCTTGCTGTCACTTTCAAGTGACAATGCTCGTAACTGGTCCTGAAGAAGTAGTGAAAAGTCCATTCTAGGCAAAGTTTAAGGCTCAATTCAAAATGATAAAACTGTATTTCAGCTTTGACAATTTCACGTTTCATGCAACACTGCCTGATTTACCTAAAGAGAGAAAATAACATTTCTGCCCTGCATGTAATCTCAGTGGGACACCTCTCTGTGCTTTTATAGATGTGTTATCTACATTCTCCACACATCTCGCCTCTGGGGGTGGAAAGCTGCTTTAACAAAACTTGATGGACGAGACTGTTCAAGAAGTGCTACTGACACTTGCAAGAGATCAGCCAGTACAAAAACAGAAATATCCAGGAAAAAAGATTTTTGCCCTCACAGAATACACTGTGTCCCTCACATACAGTCTTCTTCAGATAATCCTTAGGAATTAGGAAAAAGAAGGTCTGTACAAAGCAATCCCTCAGCAAGAAAGCAGACCATGTTTTATGCATACACGTTGATGAAACAGAGGAAGATAGAAGTGTGGTACAAGTGAGCAAACTCACACATATATTTAAAAACATTCCTTAAACCAAAAAATTCCAGAAAAACTGAGCATGGATTTAGTTATATAGAGCTTTGTAGAATTTTTCAGTTAAGTTCAACTTCTTCCATTTAAAATGGAAGACTGAAAGTTATTGTGATTTAATGTCTCATAAAATACACAGTCTTTTCTACAAAGTATTTGTTAATTTATGACTTCCTTCCCTTTAAAAAAATAAAATAAAATAACCAGAAATCCAGAAAAAAAATCCACACACACTTTAAAAAAAAAAAAAAAAAGAATCAGTCCTTCAGAATGATTCTGTGTTCCCCCCCTTAGGCTTTTAACATCTATTTTCATAACCATTTAGGAGGCCAAACATTTCACTGAAGTTGTACTGTACTAGAAAAAGCTCCATCTACTATTCCCCAGTGTAAGCAAATCAGTCACCTGCAAATCACTGAGTGGCAAGGCCAGTGGCACTGACTACTGACAGCCTTGTGACCAACTGCAAGAGCCACTCCCTGGGTGAACGTGTCCAGTGATTTCTGACCAGTCTCTCACAAAGCAAGGGATTAAGAAGTTTTGGTGGGATTCCTAGGGAGCCACCAAATAGTGGCAATAAAACCACACTCAGAAGCACAGAGTTGTCTTCTCTTTATAGAAAACTAATGAGAACATGTTAATTGAGTAAATTAATGAATGAAGAGGCAAGTTTCCAGAGTGCCACTTTCAATGTGTTTTGTAATGGATGTATCTACGTAACTTGAGGTGAAAATTTACCTGGATTGCTTCAGACATTTGCCAGATCTCTCTGTACAAATGAGGTCTGAATGACGCTCATTTTAGGATGTTCGTCTTTCACAGAATTAACAACCACATTTTTCCCTCTCAAACCATTGATGCAGCTTTCATGACAATTAATTATACAACTAACAGTTATAAAAAAAAAAAAGACACGGGATTATGCTTTTGGTTATGCAACGTGGTTTGGGTTTTTTTTAATAAGAGCAAAATATTTTCCTTTTTCTGATCCTAGCTCCTTGAAAAAAATGGTGCTTTACTAGAAGACATAGGGGAATATAGGAGGTACAGCCACAAACTGGCACAGCCCCAGTGCTGTCTTGTGTTAGTGACTACACACAACTTTCACTGCCTTTGGGAGGCTGCGCCGGAGGAGAGACTTTGTAAGTGAAATGGGTCTCTTTTTAAACAGAGACCAGGGTGGATAACCTCAAGCAACTACATTAAATGTTAATAGAACGCTTAAGAGCTTTTATTCTTAAAAATATTCACCAACTAACATCCATCTCCTGAGAAAATAAGAAGTGTCTTCAACTACCAAAGGAGTATGTGGAAACTGAGGGTACTTCGCAGCAATTATTACAAAGGACTGAAAATCCTGGATTATACCTGTGCAATTTAACTTACCTTAATTGTGCCTATAAAAGTTATGGAAATTAAAAGTTTTTTAGCTCACATCCTTATGATTATTTTTTTTAACATTCTTTTGTTTTTAAAATACTTGAAAGTGTTTATAAAAAAAATTAAATCAAAGATACAGGCATGCCTATCAGGCTGGATACGCCCTTACCTCTGTTCTCTGTCGTTAAAAAATGTACAATTCCCTCATTTAGAATGATAAAAACACATGTCTTAAAAGAAAGGCTGCTCAGATCTGTTTTAAATCAGAAACAAAACTCTCACCACTGCTCATGGATTTCAAGTGGCAGTAAAGACAAATTTAACAAGAAAACATTCACACACACTGGTATTACACAGTAGCGTAACGGGGGATTTAGGCCCAAGAAGGCATAAATTTGGCTGTTCCTTATAGAATTCTTACTCTGTGGTAACTTAACATGGTTTTGTACTTTAGGGACTCAACAAACTGAAATTGGAAATATTTTTAATCCTGAAAGTAAGATAAAAATCACTTGTAGCCTACAACCAGACCCAACGAGAATTTTACAGAGCTGTCGCACTTTAGCATATTGAATACTAATCCTAAAACGCTGTGAACCATGAAAAAACAACAAGAAAGGGTCAAACCTTTATGCAGATGAAGCTCTCAAGGTATTTAAATTAGAATGTTTAAGCTCCATTTAGCAGTCTGTGCATTTTACAGGACAGATCACACTTCAGTTGCTAAGGCTTTTGGGAAGATCCATTTCTGTTTGTTATGGAGACACTTCATTTAGGTGACTAAAATCTAAGTGTGTTATCCACAGTTCATTCCAGGAGAGACTGCAGTTCGTGGACCAGCTGCAGTACAGCTTTTATAACTGAATCAACACAAGTCAATACAGTTTGTGGAGCTGCAGTAATGCTGGAAAATAATACCCAATAAAAAAAAAAAGGACAACTAGAAACAGCATCTCCATAGCATGTAACATCAAGGGGTGCAGAGAGGGAACATCTTGGAAAAAGGTGGCACAGCAAGTATCTCTCCAAAATCCTACTGAGGCTAATTTCATTGCACTACACTTAATCCCAGAACAACAAAATTCCAGTGCTCAGAACTGTTTCCATCAGTTCCTGCTATACCTGATTCTGGCAGCTTGAATTGACAGCTCCTTCCTACACAAGTAATGAGGTTCAGAGAACAGCGCAATTTTGAAACAAATCAACACATCAGTCCCGCTTCCTGAGCACAGAGTAATTTTAGTGCACGTGAACTGGTTCCTTGAGAAGGCAACTCAAGCCCATGTGCCACTGCAGTTACACCCAGCTGCTACCTATGCTCCAGCTCCTAGTGGGGACAAAGACTGTCCTCTGGACAGGTCCAAAACACACATGCAGCACAGACATTTGCATCTAGGGCCCTGACTAAACATAATACACTTGAAAATCACAATCCAAGTACGTAACTGGTGCCAGACTCTCAGCACCAATGCTTTGACCTAACAATCCTCTCCTTTTGAGACACATTATTTGCTAATGCACACAGAGCACACAGGTCCTTGCATGCCAGCCTAGAGCTCTTACTGGCTCCCTCCTATGAAGTATCCTGAACAGCACACCAAAAAGCGCCTAAAAGAATTTCTTTAGAGCATTTCCTTCTACAAGAATTCCTCATAAACAAAAATTCTCACTCCTTCAGAATTTACCCTGAATTTTCCAGTCTGTAAGCCAGCCACCAGCAAAGGTGAAAACAGGAAATCGTATGCACATTTATTGTTTAAGAATAATGCTTTTCATCGTCTAACGGGTCATTGTGGAACCAGATCCACATTAATTAGAATCATATTTTTACACAGTTCACTGCACAAGAAAAGGAAAGAGGAATCCAAGGTAATTCTCTGCAGTCTTACCTCAACTTTATTAATTATGCAGTATGCCACAACACATATCAGAACAGAAAATATGAAGTGGCAAAAGAGCAAGAAACACACAGAAATATTACAACACAGTTCTGACTTACCTATGTGATAAAGTCCTATCCAGTCGGTTGGGTCTACTTCTTCCTTAATATCCCAGAAAATGATGAGGTTCTGAGATTGTCCCAGGGTGTATTCGTACATACTGGCTGTCAAACTAGACCTGCTATCCGAGGTCACTAAATCAGTGTCACTGTTGGCACGCTGCAAGTTCATGTTCTCGGCCATGGTGCCCTGAGAGGCCAAGCTCTGCAAATTCTCCGGGCTCAGAGTATACCGGAGCTGTGGGTTGCGACGTCGCACAAAAAGCAGGTGTTCTCGGGCTGAACTGGCCATCTCTTCTCCACTTTTGTTAATTCACGTAAAAAAGTTGTTGTTCAGAGATCTATCATGAAGGAGAAAGAAAGAAAGGGAGTTTAAAGTGAGGCAGGAGGCTACTCCGTCAAATATGGAATGGATAAGCGTTAGTGCAAAAATGTTCCCATAAAAGCCTAAAACAGACTGAGTACAAACTTTTTCTTCATTACTCTACCACTACAAACACCTCAGTGCCTGTGCATTAAAAAAGAAAGCATGATTCACTTGCAACGAAATTCAGAGCCAGCCACAGACCACGAAATAACATCTATAGGCCAGAAAACAGCAGAAAACAAACCATCCAAGACAATCTATGAAGCAGGAACAGCCACAGTAACAAAGCTAATTTAAGTCTGGCCTTAAGAGTGAAGCAGCCTTAAGGGTGAAGGCATAATGAACTCATCTTCCACCATAAAAATCACAGTGGTTCATGATATATATGGTAGTTTCAACAGTACTCTCTACGTACTGTTTGTTCAGCGTGAGCAAGATGTTGAAGGTATTAAAAAGATTGGACATATTTCAGTAGAAATATGGTATTCCAGATTTATGCTACTATAAAATCATTCTGCAAGGATTTTACTTTATAAGGCACAAAGAATAGCTTCTGAGATCCTGTGTACCATACAGAAACCCATCAAACCATTGACAGAGGTAGTTTAGACTATGGATATATGTTCAATTAGCCCATGTCAGTTCATACATATGCAGTCAAGTTTTGTTGCCCTTTTCCATACCTCAGAAAACAGAGGCCTTATAAATTCAATAGTTTTCCTCTAGCCCTGAGGAGACACTTCCCTGAAGCATCTTCTGTGAAACAGTCGTGCCAGCATCACACACTATTCATTCAGAAGCAGAACTTGCATCTCATTATCGACAGCTACTAAAAGTACTGTAATTTGAAAATAAGCCCTCGCATAACTCACAACTTGAGATAAATCATCAGAAAGGAAAGAAAAACAAAATATTACAACAGAGGGAACAGCTTACAGGAGGGTAGAATCAGGCGATCCTCTTGCCATAGAATACAAACATTTCCTTTTCTTAAGCTACTAAAGCTTAAGGACTAAAGCTGTTTGCCTTTTTCAAAAGCCATCGTTTGTATTAACTCATAGAGACACAAGTCCGGTTTATTGGAGAGAAACACTTGCCTACAGAGGCCAAAAGATATTTAATAAATAAAAATAAAAAACCAAACACTTGCAGATATCAAGATTGGGAAAGAAAAAAGAATTGGGTTTTTTGAGGTGTCTTTTTAAGGTGGTTTTTAAAAGCAAAGGGCATTTTATATTTTAAGGGTTTTCTTTTCCTATTCATTCCTACTTCCCCACATGATGCATCTTCAAAACCTGCCTCTTCACTTCCATTTCCTATCACTCATCTTCAATTTTCTTCTCAATAATATTTCAGTGTATGGATTACATAAAATTCCACTGCTGTTTTTCAGCTGTTCTTAAATGGGAGATGTTTTGAAATATTAAGAACTAACAAAGGGGAAGAATAAAGTTCAACTCATCCAGCTGTATGCAGTTCATCACATACTGTACATGGTTCAGCACCACATAACACAGAAAAGGAAGGAAACAAAAATTCAGTTCAATCATTTTACCTATGCAGCAATGACATGGAGATGACTAGATTTACTTCACAAAGTACACGACACAGTCTTTCCTGACATAACAGTATTTTGGCTGCATATACAAAGCCTACTATTTCTGGTGTTGGACATCAGCAGGGTTCACTAACTCCTCTCTGTCATGTTCCTGTGCACTCTGTCCCTAACACCAGTGTCCATGATGAAAAGGAAACTTTGGTATAAAAGGCCTTTTAAAATAAGAGTCAGAGAAGTTAAAATCTTGTGCCTCTATTAGAAGTATCAGCCACTAGATTTGAAAATCCTGGATAGCTTTGAGATCAGAAGGGCAAATAAGAAATAGCCTAGAAACTTCCCTAGAAGGCAGTGAAACATCCTGGGATCAGCCAGTCCCGTCCTCTTTTTTATCCTCCTCCTTTTTTTTTCCCACTTTGTGATCCGAGTAACAACACACACCACATTTAAGTGTTAAATGTCACAGTGAAGGAGTTGTACCACCGAGTCAGGAGGTCCCACTTTGCACCTGAGCCTGCCCGCCACAGCAAGCAGCACGTGCACCTGCCTGGGTACCAGCACGCCCCGCGCCAGGAGACTGGACAAGATTAATTAACGGACCGACAGCATGCTATTCAGTTTCCTTTTGTCCCGCAACCACAGATTTATGTAATTTTGAACTACTGTATACGGTGGTTTTATGGCAGTATAAAGTCACTGCAAAATATCATGCAGGAGGACTACAAGTTAAAGACAAAGTTTTAACAGGAGGGATGAAGAAATTTCCTTCAGCTGCAGAGCCGTATGCTCTACCCAGGGCAGCAATGGCATTTGTTGGAACATATTGAAAATTTATATGTGGCAGATGGACGAACTCATTCATGGTTAAAGACACATGAGAACTAACTTGTACTAGCCAGGACTATACCACAGTTTGAGAGATGAGAACAACCTGAGAAAAATGTTAAGAAAATGAGCTGTTGCAAAGGAGTTAAGTCCCAATGGTTGTCACTCTGCTGAATAACAGACATCATTACAGTTTCTGAAAGTAAAAGTAAACCAATAACCTAAATGCTGGGTAACTTGTCTGATCCTACTCATAATACCAAGTGTCTTGAAGTCATGATTTAAACAATGATCCCAACAAATCATATAACTCAAAGCAACTGAAATCAGGTCGCAACCAACAAGTTAAACTCACATGTATATTTGCTCCTACCATGGAAAAAAAATACCTGCAAAAATTCAGGACTTGTAAGCTTTTAGAGTATTTTCTAAATTCAGTAAATGGGTTGTAAAGGGGCCCCGGCGACAAACAGCACACTGCTTTGTAGTATCTCACAGTAAGCTGGGAGGTCAATTAAGGATATTTGTAAAGAGAGATATATGATACTCATATTGTTCCAGGGGTAAAAGATGACTGCCATAAAACCCAAGCCATAAGAAGTGATAGAAGGTTAAAAAGAGCCACTACTTTAATTATCTGCAGTCTGGAAACAGGAAGAAAACCTTACACAATGTCTTCCTGCCTACAAAAGAAATTATGTATCTGACATTGCATTAACAATTTCCAATGTCTGTCACTAACAACATAACTAACAGAACATTAACACATACATCCTACCAGAGACTGAAAATAAGAATTATCCTCCCACCTTCAATTCCTGCTAAGCGCCACTGGAACAGCATTTGCATCCAGACTGTGTTGTAAGGACAATACTCAGGATTAGCTCTGTGCACCTGCCCTGCCATGAAGGTTTGCCTTCTCAGGCTGAACCCAATCACAGAAGCGATTTCACTAAGCATCAGACCAAGCTGGCAAGGCACATTGTTTTGTGATGGCAAGCTGAAATGTGGAAACTGAATCAGAAAGCATCGGGGAAAAAACAGGCACGCAAAGAATCAGCAGATACTAAACTCTAGCCAACTATTTCAGATGAAAAGTGAAACCTGCACCAAAGCTGCTTATCCGTATCACAGCTTTTTCTTCAGTACTTGACAAGAAGCTTAGAGAGAAATAGGACTGAATTCCTCTTAATCTCTAAGTGGCACAAGTTCAGGATTATTTCTACCTAAATATACTCCTCAATTATTAATCACAGAGGGACCAGAACTGGGAAATAGTTCCACTTAATATACAAAATACAGATAGGAAAAATCCCCTTGCCCAACCTTCCTCACTAAAGGAGATTGAAAAGAAACATCAGACCTTTTCATGCAGTTAAATATTCAATAGCCTAAAAGAAAAAAAAAAAACAAAAAACCACAACCGTGAATGGAAGTCAGAGTGCCAGCACAGGAATAACCAAAAAAAAAATCCCACCCCACCATGCACAACAAACCAGCGTTCCCATGCTGCCTTGTTTATCTTACTCATAACAGTGATTCATTTCTTGTTTATGTAGTGATCTTTGATGTGGCTTACGGGTCTTGCTAACAGCCTCTTCCCACAGCGTTTACTGTAAAACAATTCCATAGGGCTGGCTGGCCCCGAGAGCATGACCAGTCACCCCGCACAAGATTTGCGCTCTGAGCGGGTGGCTGGGGGTGTTGCTGGGAAAGTAGCGATTAACCCATTTCACTGGGGGACTGGCTTCGTGTCACTGCACTGCAACATCACATCACCCCCAGGAGGAGCAAGGCGAGGAGGTGGGCATTGCAGAAGCCCACAAGCCAAGGCTCAGCTGGGAGAGCCCTTAGGGAGTGCTCTGCACCAGAGTGCCTCTGTTGCTGTATGTCAGCTCACCCCCAAACTTCCCTCATTCATAGAATCATTGAATCATTTAGGTGGGAAAACACCTGCAAGATCATGCAAGATCATCCAGCCCAACCATTAACCTGACACTCGTAGGTTCACTACTAAAACATATCCCTAAGTCCCATATCTACACAAGCTTTAAATAACTCTAGAGATGCGGACCCATTTTCCTGGGCAGAGGGTTTCAACGTCTGACAACTCTTTTGGTAAAGAAATTTTTCCTAAGATCCAATATAAGCCTCCCCTGGGGCAGCTTGAGGCTGTTTCCACTGGGCCTTTGAGTTGTTACCTGGGAGAGGAGACTGGCACCCAACTAGCTACAACCTCCTTTCAGACAGTTGTAGAGAGCAATGAAACCACTCCTGAGCCTCCTTTTCTCCAGACCAAACACCGCCAGCTCCTCCCTATAAGACTTGTGCTCCAGCCCCTTCACCAGCTCCCTTGTTCTCCCTAGGACACATTCTTGGTGTTATCTCTCAAACGCCACTCCCACACTGAGATAAGCAATCCATGTAATTACACAGGCAGAAGAACATATTGAAAATACAAAGAACAGAAAACATGCTGGTTTTCCAGTTATACACTGTGTGACGTGGCTTTGTTCAGTACGAAGAGCAAACTGACCATCTCTCTTGAGGTCTACACAGCCAAGAAAAGAATATGCTTCTTGAATAAATTAAGAATTTTTGGACTTTTCTCCACACAGAACTAAAATTAGCATATTTTCTGGGATAAGGTAGGACTCCAGTACATACAGGGTCTTCAAACCTGCAAGAAACTGGCAAAAGCGGAATACTCAGAATTTACTGGCAGCTGCAAAACCTGCTTATGAAGCTGGGTGATGGTTAACCATATGGTTCACTCATATGCTTAACCTCCCTGCACTTATCCTGCTTTCAGTACTAAAGAGCTTTCAATCTCCTTTAAAGCTGCTGGGTACCCTCTGCCAGCAGGACAGATGGGCCCCTCCCAGTAAAATGCAACAGCTACTTACTCAGCAAGATCATCAGTAACTGATTTTGTCTGAGACAAAGAGATTAACTCGATAGCTCTTTAACTCAATAGCTTCCTTCCAGGCCTGCATTCTAATATTTCAATGACTATTTGGAAACACAGATTTGGTCTGTGAAAAATAAAAAATAAAATAAATTTTAAAAACCCTGACAAAATAATAAAATCAGATAAAGCTGACATGGAGCATCCTTTTCTATACAGACAGAAATAAGAGCAAAGCTTCACCTTTCTTTCCCAGATGTCCTTTTTTTGTTATTCCTCCTGCAATATTTCCAAGAATTTCTACTCATCAAGTTTCCTGCAATCCACCTACTAGAATTTCTCTCAGAAGGTATTTCACTGTCTGATCAGCAGGATTTGTCTCTGTTAGCTAACATTCTGTCAGGTTCAAGTTAAGCTAACACATTTGGATGCTCCCTACTCAGTCACAGAGATAAAGATGAACATCAAAGCAGCCACAGTATTGAAGAGCCAAGAAAAATCATCTCTTTGGGATCTCAATTTTTCTGCACTGATAACCAATTAGAGGGTAATAAGGCCTTTTCACTTACATGACCATGGCTATATCCTAAATCTGTAGGATGATTTAGTACATTAATTAATCATCTTGTATCATGTAGTGGAAATTTAATTTTATTCCAGTAGATCATGAAGTTCAATATTTGAAAAATATAATTACCATTGTATTACATAACTGCACAGTTCTGAGCATCGGCATCGGGCAGAAAACTGATGAGATCCTTCAGCTAAAATATAATCATAACTGTTCAATGTTGCTACCCAGAATACCCGAGTGTTCACTAAGTCTGCGTGTTTTAAATAATTACTTAGAGAGGTAGATGATACAAATAAGTCCAGTGATGGCTGTCTTGGAGGAAAAAAGGTGATCATTCCAAACCTAGAGAATTTGTGATTGAATGAAAACCAAAAGACAGATGTCATGAACTTGAAAAATCAAATCATTACACTTCTGACACCATTTTTCTTTCAGTTACAAGGATACTTAGGACATATCAGAAAGATTAAAATGGAAAGATGTCTTTGTTTTTTCACCCCAGTTCTTCTAATCTGAATGTTTGACAGTAAATTTGTATTCACTGTTTTTCCTTGAATAGCCAGTTCCGGACATTACTTTTATTTGGGGAGCTCTTGAAAGATATTAAAAATTATTAAAAACTACCATCATAACTGACAAAGGACTGAAACACAGTTGAAGCACTTAAATGTTCTTTAATTTCTTCCCTTTTAAATGGAATAAAATTAAAAGTTACCTTTAGTTATTTGGATAGTAACTGTCTTGAAATATAAATTGTTCTTTCCAGAAGCACAAAGAGACAAGTTAAATTCAGAAACACTATTTTTCTGCTGATCTGCTTACTTTATCCTTTAACAAAGCCCCCTGGACTTTCATAATAGGACAATCACTGGATACTCTCAGAAACAGCTTAGCCTGAAGCTATGATAACAAAAAACCTTAATAAACTTGCCAGTTTCCAGAAACGAACCTATATGAGCGTGATCTTTTAACCAGATTTCCTTTTTAAGCCAGAAAACTGCCAAGAGGGTCAGCTGAAGCATCTCGAAAGGCACAGCACTTTGCAGATCTTCTCTGAAGAAGAATCTGACTTCTCCATTCAAACCATCTCCAAAGGAGTGCCAGAATAAGTTACATGTCTGACACCGGGCAGGCTGTCCTAGGTAGCTGGCCTCCTAGAGAAGAGTCAGAGGCTCCTCCAAAAACTAATTCAGAGGACCAAACCCACTCTCTCTCATCTGTGGCATAACTCAAGACTGAGCAAAAGAGGACAGAATTTCGTCTAGATATCCTTTTCTTTTGTTGCCCTGCTCTGAGCCATGCAGGGAGTAAACTGATACTTCAGCCTGCTACCTCATCCTCTGAACTCACTGCTGGGAAATCACAACTAGCAACTTCTGGAAAGTCTATTCAGAAGTTTTAAGGTAAAGCTAAAAATTAACGTGCTGAAATATGACAGGGGATGTTGCCATATAGGAGAGGGAGGGGAAAAAGGAAAGAAAGTGCTCCTGCATCCCTAGTCTGTTTTAGACTCAAACCTGGTGACTCAGCTCAGATGTTAAACATCAGCTCAGATTACAAAACAACCATATAATTTAGACTGGCTGAAAATCTATCCTAAGGGAAAAATCATATAGTTCACCATAAATATAAGTAAATGGCCAGTCTTCGCGAACGAAGAACCGGGGAAGGTCTTTACACCTTCCAGCCTGCGCATTGGATTTTT
>JAWMRA010000164.1:28894159-28935102 GCA_035584735.1 Pseudotriccus pelzelni | reverse complement strand
TATCCCTGGCTGGAATTGAACCCAGGCCTCAGCAGTGAAGGTCCTGCGATCTAACCACTAGGCCACCAGGGGCTCCCACCATAAACATATATTTGAGAAAACAGTCTATGTAACACATTATTTGGCCAGATAAGAGCTCAGTTAATTCAAAGTGTAACAGAATATCTATTTTAGACCCTTTCAATGGATTTTCATACAGTTCACTTGTAAAGTGAGTCCTATGCACTTTTGTATCTACCTGGAAAAAAATGCTACTCTCATATTACCCTGTTTGAGTAAGGCTTCCATCTTCCATCCCAACAACTGCAACTTCCTGACAGCAGGCAGAAGTTACTGCTCAACCCTGTTACGAAGGCCATCGGTCTGAGGGGTTGGTGTGTATTTCTGACAGGTCTACACATCCTGCCCAATGGCCCATCAGGCATTGCCAGGCATTCAGTTTTCACAATTTACTGCAGTAATTCTCAAGCAAAAGCTTTAGCATGGGGCCAGCTGGTACGCAGCAGATCTGGCCACCGGTCAAAAGCGTAAAAGGTCATAAATATGCACCCACAGACTGGCGTACACGTACACACACATATGTACAGCTCGGCATGCCTACAGTTATGCCTGTTTTAGGCGGTACTTAATGACACACTGTGTTGCCAACGTAGACAAATGTCCCATGTCCCTGTGTGCTGTCCTCACAGCTAAGATGGAATCAGCAAGCCCTAAAACACTTCAAGCTAACTCAGCCAGGTGAAATATGGTGTTCAACACTGAGGCTGCAGATAACCTGTCTGAAACTGTGCTGAAGAGATTATGGAGGGTTCATGTAATCCTTTCTGCTGCAGCTGCCAGGCTCTGAGATCTGTCTGGCCTGCAGCAATACCTTAGCATTGCTCTGCAGACACACAAGAGATGTCCACTGCCTAAAACTCATCCCTGCCTTTCACAAGAAGTAGCAAGATAAGAACTGCACATAAATTTAAGTTAAACATACCAGGTAAGCTCCTGTCCTCCAGACTATTCACACAAGAAATAAAATTTGACTGGAAATTTTAGAGCAATTTCATAGCCAACAGGCTATCCTCCATATATATTATACAACCCATCCCCCTTAATCTCCTCCTGGAATGACAACTACTTTAACCAAGTTCATTTATTTCAGTAATCTTACCTGCAGCACCACCACAGATGAGGCAGAAACTGAAGGTACAGCCATATAGTCATTAAATCCTGCATATCGTGAACCATGGCCTTAGATAATTCAGGATACCATGTTACTCTCCATAAACTTGAAAACCAAAATCCCCACTGCCAGGGTTTGATCTTCAGTGTTCATGACACAGATGTGCTCCTAGCTGCTGTCCATTGGTTGTCCTCAAGAAATTCCCCTGAAGTACTGATGCAGCTGCCCTCAGTTTAGACTTTTGATGCCAGGTCCCACAATCCATCTAAAATACAGCTCTCTTCAAACGTCTATACCAGAGAGACAGAATATAATCACTATGAGATGCTCTTTTGTCACAGAATGGGAAAATGTGAATGAAATTATTCTGTGAATAAACTGTAATATATGCTCATTTCACATATGTGAAAGCCTGCAGGAACACATTAGTGACAAGAAAAATGGGTAGCCCGTTTAACTCTCTTGAAATCCAGTCCTGTCTTTAGGACTTGCAGAACACCAGCAGCACCAGCCTGGAGTTCTTCAATTATGCGTCTTCTCCCAAGGCTTTTTCACGAGGGACAGTAAAGACTGAAATACAAAACTTCTACAGAAAAGAACAATTTAGCATTTGTCTGTCCAGGAAAGGAAATCAACATGTGGCCAGAAGAAACAGCGCAAAGAAAGCTTGACAAACAGCAAAGAAAAGATGCGTTCCTTCGAAAAAAGAAAGGAAATCTGCCAGGCCAAAAAAGCCACAATTCAAAAAACCATTTATAAAATAATGCACTTGACAGAAGAAGTAGTACAATTATTTACTCTTTCTATGACAGTAGTTCTACAGTTTCATTCCAAGCCTCTGCAATCTGTACCAAAGCAGATACTATTCAGTGAGTGTCACATCCATGAATGACAGCTGTATTTTAGTGATACTTAACAGAACCTGATTTAAGCATTTATTTGTCAATTATTAAAGGCTAGTGTGTGTGTATATATACATAAGATGTAATAAGCATCTATACAGATTTATTTTAATTCAATTTTAAGCTGGAAATCCGTTCCATGCTGATGGAAATTCTTGGAATGTACAATGAGTATGAATCAACATCCATTGTTTCCCCCATCCAAGTCCCAATCCAATCCAATCATTCCCATTTTCAAGCCTGTACGAGCTCAATTTTCTACCACTTAAAATTGATTTCACGCCCTGAAATGGCACCAAACCACCACAGAAATGGTACATCTCTCATGCTGTTATCAGGAAACACAGGAACGTTGTTTCTCTCAAAGGAGCACACCCCTTCAATTCATTACGGTATTCGTTCATTTTTGTCACGAAGGGGATATTATCAACCTGGAAAAAGGCAATTTTTTGTGTAAAACATATCTCCCCTGATTTCAAATTGAAGAATTCTGTAACTGAAACATGCTCTAGACTAAAACTAAACTAAAAAACAGTGCCTATCAGTCCATAGCTAAGTAATTTCCCTGATTCCCCACCTTCTAAAGTTCCAGCCTGGTAAAGCCGGCTATAAAGTGGGGGTGGAAGATGTTTAAAAAAGACTCAGTTGACCTCCTTCAAGAACAAAGTAAAATTAAAAACAAAACCAGCCCAAAGCTTTGTGTACCTAAGTTTTATAAATAAACTATAGATACAAATCAGAAGATCAGGAAAACAGGAAACAATTATTTTTAAGAACTGACAAATTTTGCTGGAGTTTAACTGTCCATCAGTGTACGCACAAATTTCCATCCTCCTGTCCCTCTTACCCTTTTGGTATTTTAGTTGGGTATGTTTTGCCAGTTATGACCTCCCCACCACCACAAAAAACGCCTGCATTTCCACAAAGACTTGAGGAGACTCTTTGGCTGAAACAAAATGTCAGAACATTTCTGATTGCCTACAGTTTACCAGAGCTTTTTTGACTGATAATATACTAGGCAAACAGCGAGTAAAGACATCCCCAAAACTAGGAGGAGGAGGAGGAGAATTGTTGGTCAAGCCAGCTCAAAGGCAATGCCTTTTGCTTGCTGACTCTACAAGGGAGGAGGTGCCACTAGCAAGAACATTTCAATACTACAGTATTTTGCATAACAGTATTCTTAGATTCACTAGGAATTTCTTTTAATCATCTTTTCTTCAATTCCCTGTTTTCACAACACTTCAAAACACGTGAGAACTCATGGCAAACAGATAAAAATTAAGCCCCAGACTCATATATACCTTTTTTTTTTTAGTTCAAGTTATGGTGTTCAAAATATTCCAGAGAATCAAACAGCTACGAATGCAACCTTTGCAGAAACTACAGAGATTGAAGGCCTAAAGATTTCCTCCTCCAAAAAACTTACCTGCTCTACATTCTTTAAATCACTTCCTTATAACCCATAAAATTCTAGAATATGAAAAAAAAAGCCAATCTGTTTGTCTGTATTAAAAACATATGCTGATCTTCAGCCTAAATAAATCCGAACAGAAAGTCAGTAGGGCTGTATACAAAGGTGTTGATGATACTGCCCTCTCTATTTACAGGACACATCACTTTTAATACTCAACGCCCTCAGACTCTAAAGCAAACCAGCTCTGATGCTTTTCTTTTACAGACCAAAAAATAGCAACACAAACACATTTCCAAGCCTAATGATTTGTTTTAGAGAAATACAAATTGCAATCTTTCGTCCTAATTCAAGTATTCCCCAGAAATACATTTTAGCTCAGAATTTCATGCTTGAACACAGTGAGGGAATTCTTATTCACCAAATGCTTTACTATTTTTTTGAAAACACTATTTAAATAATTTTAAGCAAGCATTTTAACTGGAGAATTCAAGAAATTCAGTAATTCATTTCAGTAAAAAGAAGTCAGATCGGTATCTAGTTACGCTCCTCTGGACAAATTCTCTTTCAGAACTGTGCGAGTCAGGTGAATTAATTTATACCAAAAAGGTTATTAACAGAAGATGCCTGCATTTGTTGTGGTGCAGCAAGACATCAGCAGGACACTTAGACATTCTATGCCACACAACTTCCCTCTGGGAATCGCTGAAGCTGTCAGAGGTGAGGACCACAGCTCAGGGAAACACAGCCTACTTCAGGGAACAGCCTCCACGGACAGACACACACACACACTACATTTCAACTAGAAGGGAAGAGGGAAACTGACAGAAAAGGCTTCCCCTGTTTAAACTGATTTACAGTTTACAATCCGAAAGCACGCTCAAGAGAAGAGAAAAACACTTAAGAGTCCTAAGGAGCACCACAATGACAACAGTGATGCTCCTGGGGTGATTCCCACGCGCCGCCATCGCCTGCGAGCGTATCCCAGTGCACACTTCTCCATGGCTGGTCTGTGCTCTCGAGATGAGAAAACTGCTTGAGCTCGAATGCAGACCACTAAGGAGTTAGAGATATCAAAGCTATCACCACCCGTGCT
Organism: Pseudotriccus pelzelni; assembly: GCA_035584735.1. Classification (NCBI taxonomy): domain Eukaryota; kingdom Metazoa; phylum Chordata; class Aves; order Passeriformes; family Tyrannidae; genus Pseudotriccus; species Pseudotriccus pelzelni. The sequence continues at coordinate 28,930,522 of JAWMRA010000164.1, read as the reverse complement.
TCCTTGCCTCATGAGTACACGTTACAATTAATTATTTAGTTCAGTGATCACATGCCGTAATTTTTTCTCCTTGCAGGATTATTGCTGCATTTGCTGCTTTCCTCGGTTTCTGCAGTAAATGAAGCAGAAACCCTTCAGAATCTAAATGAACAATTAATGAAAAGACAACAATACAAAGTGGGACTATATAAAGATGAGGCTTATTACGAATTAATACTTTTACTATTAAATATGCATGAGTTTTTAATAAGTCGAGCTAAAAATAGAGACGTGTATCACAGGATTTCTCTGAGCTGCACAATTTTCATTCATCTTCATCCTGCAAAGAGATGGACCATTGCTGAAAGGACTTGCATTTTCACACTGCTATCATTGGCCCTAATTCACCAAGGCATAAAAAACCCCCAGCATCTGGAATCCTGGCATAAAGGGCTCTGAAGACCTCCACCCTCTGCCATAAGGTTTGAAGGAATGGGCAGCAGTCTCGCCCATGTCCCAGCAGGCACACATCTCTCAGCAGCCCAGTCCCCAACTACAATTTCTGTGTTTAGAAAGGACCCCTTTGTAACAAGACTCCTGCATGAGGTAACAAACAGCAAACAGCAGCAGATGTACCCACCAGACTTCATAAAAAAACCTGAAGTAACTACTTAAATCCTTACCTTTTAATCTTAGCATTTCAGTTTTAAGAATAAATGTATTCTCCTCATTCCTTCAGCCCCCCAACCAAGGAAAGAAATCTAAAATTAAGCCAAGTGCAACAAATTTTCTGTTTGGATTTTAACATTGATTTCTAACATCACGTCATGTTACAGATCCAAATGAACAAAGGATTTTAATAGACTGCACTAGTTCTGGCTGAGGGTGCACACACTCAGGAACACAGCGCAATTCTATATAAATCCACCCCAGGGCGTAGGTGCTGCAGCACCAGGAAACGGAAGAAGATTGAAATCAGTGTTTATAAATACAGCCAAGAAATCCCAGCACACATACCACCAAATATATAAACAGAAGTCAAGATAATCTCATCTGGAGGCCTAAATTTCCTACACTTATTTATGTTGGGGAATTTTTTATTTTTATTTTTTAAGGCATTTTGGTTTGTGTGCTTACATTTTTAAAATGACCTTGGGGTATTTGAATCAAACGAATTGCTTTGATTGAGTTGAGTAAGGAGTTGCTAATGCCATGTGACAAAAGGAAACAAAAACAAAGACATCATCCTAGTACTGCATCCTAGTATCATCTTAAATTATTCTGAAATTTATTTTTAAAATAATTCTGGTTTGATCTTTAATTTTCTCTGTTTCTCAACGTGCAACAACAAAATGTAATTTAATCCACATCAGATATATTACTAATTAAAAAGCAAAACCAAAACACATTACAGCAGAGGTAACTGTCAGCTTTTTATGGATAAACAGAGAGTTTTAAATCACATATCTATTACCATTTTAATTTTTTTTTCTGGCGGACGGTAAGAAAGGTGCAATAACACAAGAGTGATTCTCAGTGGAATGTCCTTGGCTTACTCTCTGTGAAGACAGTTTAGAATTTGAGCTTTGCTACTTACAAGTAATAATTCAGTGTAAAATTCACATGACTTACTGGAAACTCAGAATACTACAGGCAAAGCATATTTCTCACTCCTCTCCAGACTCAGCCTTGTAAACACTCAAGATTTATCCTTGCTTTTCCTGTGACACATTGTAGTCATAATGATCAGAGACACAAATTTTTTCAGATTTTTCAGAAACAGTTAGTCTTTTACCCCAGCTGCAGAAATAAACAGAACCAGGAAAAAAAACCTGACACATTTTGTTATTTTTGGCGCCCTTACTGTTCTCAATTGCATTTTGGGCTTCAAACACAACACTTCACCCCAGCCATCCAGAACCCAGTTGTTTGATACTGCCTGTGTAAATCCCCTGCCCCAATGTCCAAAGAATAGTACAAAATCCTTTGGTTTGTAGAAAGAGAAAAAAACAAATGACTGAGAATTGCTATATACAACTTGATCAAATCCCCATGGCAAACAGAAAAAAAAAGAAAAAAAAAAGGAAGAAAATGGGGGGGGGGGAGGAGGGAATAAAAAATAAACTATACTGGTTGGTTGGGATTTTGTCCCCATTAATGGAAGTGTCCCTGCATTGTCCTGCATTTGGAAGTTGACTCCACAGGGTGACCTTCCCAAAAAGTAAGATGCAGTGCAGCTTTCTGGTTAGATAATATCACTGCCTCTCTGTCAGGCCTCTACTTGTGCCAAATTACCACCGCCAACCTCTGTTGTAGGATATTACTAAGCAGAATTAAAGAGAAAACACTAGAAACAAATACCCGCATACAGACTGGACTTGATAGTTTGCCAAAATTGCAATGTCATTATTTGAAAAGATATGAATGAAGTCTCCTATCAACAGTGCTGGCTAGCTGGTGGTTTTCAGTGCAGTTTGAGACTGCTTTGATTCTTTAAAATCTTTATAATAAATTATATGACTGTATGATTACAGACAAATTACTATTTATTACCACTGAATTGTTTTCTCCCTATGATGCAAGTACAGTAGTTCAATAATAAAAATCAGCAGGTTCAGGCAACCACCCTTCATCAGATTCCAGAACAGCACATTTAAGCTGCTTCCTAAACTGCAGCAGCAGCCCAGTCAAGCAGAGGATGTTGTACTTCACTAACAATCCTACATCATACAGAAACCTCAGATTAACATACAAACAAATCTTACAGCGTTTGACAACATCAAAAACTTGTGGAGGATGCCGGAGCCGCAAAAGAGTAGCAGATTTTAGAGAGAACAGTGATACAACAGAAAAAAAATATTTTAAAATAATGCTGAACCCTTCAGAAAAATCAAACACCATTAAAAGCAGGAATTAGCTGTTCTTGCTAATTGGTCACAACCAACGCCTTGTGACAACACAGGCCTGCTGTTGAAGTGCAGTAGCTTTATAGACACTGAGGAAGCAGAGCACTCATTGATTCCGAAAGCTTCACTGGAAGCCTTTCATATCACCCTGCAAGACCCCAACACACATCAGTGATGCCAATTGCAGTTGGAAAAGCAGCAACTGCTGAAAACGGCTCAGGGAAGCCTCAAGTACTAATGTAACACAGACTGTACTGTTAACTTCAAATTAATATCCCTACTGGACATGGCAAAAGCTTTTAACCCAAGTGTCATAAGACTGAGCCACTAATTTGTGAGCAGCAGAAGAAATTCACTGGAAATTCAGTCTTTCACTAATATTGACTGTAGGAAACAAAGCAGAGTATTTTTGAAGCCCTCGACACAAATACAATTACTTTAAATCCATTTCTCCTCGCTGCATCTTGGTTAAAACAAAAATAGAGCTTCAGTTACAGAACATGCTAACCTCAAACTCACTTTCTAATATTTCTTATGAGTAAAGAAAAAATTGCTTTACTGCTGTATCCAACCTAACACAGTGGTAAAAGCAGTTCCCACTGCAGCTGACCAGAAGTCATGACCAACTCTGATCAGATATACACACCATGCACCCATGCCAACAGCTTTCCATGAAAGTAACTTTCTTAAACCTCCTACTTGTCTTCTTGGTTTTTTCTAGAAAATTAGCACCAAAAGTGCTGGGTTATAAAAACCCATCTGTACTGCAGTGGATTGGCAGTGTAAATTTGGATCATCGATGTAATTGTGTAACTTCCTTAATACCTTACCTTGGAGCTACAGTTCCTGAAGGAAATGGGAATAAAAGATCTAGCAAATGAACAAAGGTACACAGAGTGGAAGAGCACACTTGAGGCATTTAAATGTTAAGATATGCCAACTGGTACTTCTGATGCAAGGGAAAAACCCTAGGAAAACACACCAAACTTGAGAGCAAACTGGTAAATGCTTGTTTTAGAATAAAGGCAAAGGATTGGCAAACGTAACAGTAAGAAGTTTCAGAACTGAAGTACTGCACAATCCCACAAGATTAAGTGTTAAAATGTGCTTCCTCTGCTTTGAATTTCAGTGATGTAGCTAACCTCCCAGGTCCTGAACTACATCCAGCAGCAGCCAGAGGCTGCACGTGCCTGGGTATGTCCAGATGAGATGTACTCAGTCCGGAATCACCCTCAGCACTCGCAAAGCACTGGACATCAAGGCCGGTGACAATCTGCCCGAGTTCAGCTCTGACCAGAGGATGCACAGGGAGCAGAGGTTACACAAAAGCAAATAGAGAGGCTATTAAAAAGTGTCAATAACACACTTAGTGGTTGGACAGACTCTTCTGGAGGGAGACACATGTTAATTAAAAGGTCAGAAAATACTGCCACAGATCCAGCAGGGAAGTTTCACGCGGGTCAGAAAATTAAACTGTTCCCATTATATGTTGTGACATCAGCCTTTTAGAGCTAATCAGAAATTCTCTTATTTCACTCTTCCAACAGTCCCATTTGTTCTCTTGTGTACACAGGGAATGCAGGGGGTCTCCAGGCCCCCAAGGCTGAAATGCAGCTCTAACAACATTCTTGGAAAAGCTTGCAAAGGCTCAGAGTATGCAATGGGCACACCTGAAACAGCATCCAGTTATGATGCATACACTAAGAAATGTATGATGGAGCTTTTTGTTGGTTTGTTTGCATTTCTTTTTATTTTTTAAATGGGCAGGGCTACTGGAAATTTAAGCCACCAGGACACCTTCTGCTACCTACAGGCTACTGGCAGGATTTAATCAAGAATGCCTGATGTAATAGGCACTGAAATTCCTGGAGATTATAGAACACTGCAAAGGGTGTCAAAAGGTGTCATAAGGCCAGGAAACAGAAATAAAGTGATCTAAGCATATGAGCCCAGAAAAGCAATTCATGAAAAATACATGACTCCTTACTGCTAAAAAGTATAATTTTGGATACAGTCTACATTTAGTGAGCAATAACCAAACAGAGCCAAATATAACACGAGCTTTTATAGCTGTCTTACAATCTACATATAGACTGAGGAACCTTTTCTGTGCTGAGGCACAAACATGTCTTCCAGTTATATGTGGTGGAGCACACAGCAAAATGCAATTTAACATGATCCAGAAACAGTGGGGCCAGTGAAACATCATTCCTGAAGTTCCAACTGCAGCCAGAGGATATTTCCTCCCAACATTCAGTGGGTCAGCTGAAGCAGGCACATAACCCTGTGCCGACCAGGTAAAGGCCAGCTCACTGACTGCTGGAATTAAAAGGATCCTCTCTGCCACGTCAGAGTGCTTGTGATCAGGATCAGATTGAACGGCTGATTCAGCACTGGGGTCAAGCCTGAAAAGCAATGTGCCTTAGGTCTTTCAAATAACATTCTCATGACAAAAAGCTCTAACAAAATCAAGACCTCACTTTCTCTAATCATAAAACAAGACAAGCTCAGAAGCACATTTAACGTAGCAAATAGGATTTTACTTCAAATTTTCAATGTGATGTCATCTCCTGTATGCACCACTATGCCTAACCTCATAACAGAGGTTATGAAATCCAGGGCTAAGGTACATTTCTTCTCACCTAGAATTCATAGTCATTCCATTATTAATCCACAGCCACAGTTCAGATATGACTAAACTCTTCTATTATTAATAGATTGACAGTGGAATATTCAGCTTCGCACAGTCAACTCTCTCAGGGGCATTAAACAGTTGCTCTGTGGGTGGGGTTTTTTTTTGCCATTTGGTTGGTGGGGTTTTTTTAAGCATTATGATTTCCAATTAGTTAAAACAACGATGTAGACACCCTGCATTTCATAACATGCCATTCTTTTTGTTAAAGATGGAGATAGAAGTAGGTGAGATACTGGAAATACAAGATCTATTTTATGTCTCACATCAACCTCACATAATCCTAGCTATGTTTTTCTAAGAGAACTTAAGTTCATACAGGGCAGGTTTTACAAGGGAGTAGGAACGGGGTGGTGAAGAGGCATGAACTACTCAGAGGCAATTTGAATGCACATAATAAAGTTCCCTAAATAAGGAGAGTCCCAGGACTAAATCTCTGGTCTTAATGTTATTCTGTAAACCACAGTAATGACTGCTTTTAAAGTAAAAGCACATTTTTCATTACTTTCTGGATTTGAGGCTCTTTCTCCTCCACTTGCTTCAAGATTCCTTATCAGAATGCGTCACCATCATCTTAACCATTCTTGAAATCCCTTTAAAAGTATGATGAAAACAGGGTTTAAACCCTCCCAACACATCCAACTGAGAGTTGCCACATAAAGCTCTCCTCACTTCTCCTTCACAGCATCCCTGACAGCTTCTCTAGTTCACACCTGAGAGATGTTAGTACTGTATTGCCACTATGTACTTTAAATGATTTTCAAAATATTTATGAAAGACGACCAAAGAATATTGTCAGAGTTCATGTTGTTGATCTTGTTTCCAATTACTTATTCTTAACCCATACCACTAAGAACTAAGATTTAAAAACTAAATGACAAAACACTATGCACAAGCCATGCTGCCAAGAACAGTTATCCAGAGCCATGTTTTATTTTAGAGAAAAACCATCACCCTCCAATAAACAGAGGATTTTATTAGCAAGCTGTTTGTTAATCCATTCAATCTGTATGTAGACAATGAATCAGACAGATAAAACTACCCTGAAATGCATAATTAGATATTTAGAGAAGCAGAGAACTCCTAATGATTTACTGAATACAGTACATTTACAAAAGTAGACTTTGAAATTAAAAATTAATAAGCTATTAATAGGATGAGACAGCTTCTGACTCATTGTCTAACAAAGGAAACATGTCAGGGAACAAAAAAGAAAAAGAAAAAAAAAAGACAAAAACAGACTCCAAGTATGACTCTTTAAAGCTATATGCACAAGCAACTTATTTTAGTTATTAAACACAACGGGCAAAAAGCAGCAAATATGCCAACCTGAAAAACATGGCCAATATTCAGTAAAACCCAGTTGTGTCAGAAGATAAGTCATGTCATAAAACCAAAGAGGGCGAAGCTCTCTTGCACATCATAACTCGAGAGATCTCTTGGTTAAAACCTTTTCATTAGGCTTTTTACTACCACTTTTTCAGTTTTCTTGAAGTTTGTATCCTCAGAAATCTTTGCAGATTTCATTCGATCTAATCCCACATCTGCAAACCAGAAACAGTAATAGAGGAAAATGTGCAAGCTTTGATTGTCAGAGTGTAATTTGAAAAAGCACAAATCTTGCTGCCTGCCCTTATTCTCACCATTCTCTTTTGCCTCCTGGAAAATATTAGTCTGTGCCTTGCAGGATGTAGAAGCACAATAGTTTGAAACTAGGCATTTGAATAGAGAGACTGGAGTTTAATTCAGCAATGACTCTGTAAGATAACAAAGTTGCCAAAGTTCTCTTTAAATTAACACTTAAACTGCACTGCTCTCAAATACTGCCATACTTTTGATAAACCCCAAATTATTTATCAGGAGAAACCCACTCTTTTTACAACAGTTTCTTATCAACTAATAACTTTTCTTCTCCAACTCTTCTTGTGACAGAAGCTTAAACTAAAGGGGCTGACATTGCAGCCTCTGTGGGACAAGGAGCTAGTTCTAGCCTGACCACATCAGTATTTTACCCAAATTCTTACTCGCACACTGCATCTAGGAGTTTTATAGTTTACAGCTACAGTCACTAAACACACTCATGATTTGGCATGCTTTTGGCATTCCCTTTATTTCCTTCTTCTCCTAGAGATAACTGTCTCAACTCTTTCTATTCACTTTTTAGGAATGGTATTTTTCCATGCCTCTAATTACTCAAAGTTATTGCAGTGATCAAATGCATGTTCCTAAAGTGCTCTGATGTGCTATAAAGGGAATGTGTAAGTTTGAGGCTAATCATGCAACTCTTCTAGCACTCAAAGATACCATCTGAGCACAGTGAAATAAGCAAAAGGAAGATTTCTCATAGGTCAGTCTTCTACACATATGATCTTCGCCTATACAAAGAAAAGCATACCATCTTATTTCTAAAAAAAAAAAAAATTCATCTTCAGAAAATTATTTGTGATGTTTCTGACAGACCAGTAAAGTGCCAGCAAAGTTGGCCAAAAATAATGGAAAACTAGTCCAAATTGCCTAATTTGGAAAGACTGCCAAACTCTCCACGGTAAGTGGCTGACATTCTCTATTTTTGTGTCTAAACATTTGTCAGGTTTTCCCAACAATAACTACACTGACTTTATTAACGTGGTAGTGAATATTTGTAGCACAGAGTATTTTTTCATATGCAATGTATCTTTCATTCTGAGTTGTCCCTTACTTTTTGAATAACAGAAATTTAAAAGGTTAGCATAATATATGTCAAAAAACAAGCCCTGTGGGTGGTATCAGCCCTCTCTGTCTCTTCCACACAGACATGGGATAGAGAACCCTTCTCTGCACTACTTTCTCAGTGCCCTGGCAGCAGCTTTCAGTCAGCGCCCCAGAGGAGGGCAAGGAGCATCCTTCTGCTCTTTCCTTTACCCCCTCCATCAAACCCACCAGATGCACTGCCAGCTCCCCGCCACCTTTCTAAGAAAGGGATCCAAAACCCCACAAAGGTCCTCAGTGCTGCTGCCTCACAGCTGATCACTGCTTTCAGAGGACTGCTCCGCTCTTCCACACCTGAACTATAACAGGCTTACAGTCCACCTAAATGTGCCAAATGGCAGATTAAAATAACATTTTCCTACCAGGGTGAAACAGCTTTAAATAGCAGAACTGTTTTAAATGAAACTTCACATCCTCATGCTATAATTTTATTTTTGTACCTTTTCTCCATATTACAGCCTGTCTCTACTACCTTCACTCTGAGTTACTTCAGCTGCCTGCTAACACAACCCAACCTGGTCAACTAACACTAAAAATGAGCAAAGCAACACTGGCAGCTCTACATGCAATCATTAAAAGAAACCAGTCCAATACAAGCCAGTGCTCAGTACAAATACAGTTCCTTGAAATACTACTAATGAATACAGCTCTGAATTCCTGAGATTTGATGTTCATGAAAGGATTTTAAAAAGCCAATTTATATTCTTTCAACACAATTTTGGGGTAATATGAAGAAACAGAAGCTACAGTATGAATTCTAACTACTCGTAATGAATGCACCTCGTCACATCTCATCTCCATCACTGGGAAAATAAAATCTTTGCTACTTTCTTCCATGCTGACATTGCAATTGCAAAGAAAGATTGTGGTTAAATGTATACAGCCAGCTCCAATGACTCCTACTGATGGGTTTTACTGGTGGCAAAACAATTACCCAGCGTTTTTCTTCCCTTATGAATTAAAACCACAACACTTAGTCAGGCAATATTCCTTCTCCCAGAATCTCCAGTGACAATTTATACTTAGTGTTCTCTCAGTGACATCAGAAAGTGGTGCAAGGTATCTCCATAAAGAGAGCGAGCAAGAGTTTCCTGACTAGAAGAACGTAAGTACATTTTCTCCTACTAAAATCACAGAATCATAGAGTTGGAAGGGACCCACCAGGATCACCAAAGTCCAGCTCATGGCCCTGTACAGGGCAGCCCCAAGAATCACACACCTCTCTGGGAAGGTTGTCCAACATTTATCAAACCAGCAATTCCAACGCTCCTGAGTGAAGCTGAGCATTTTCTTACTCAAGAATACCTACTCTGTTCTGGCTTTCTGCAAATAAGAAAAATAAACAGATCTGTTACTACAGACAAAATGAGGAAGAAAGAGATTTAAAAAAAAGATAAATCTGCTTTCCAATTAATGCAAGGAAAAAACCTTGGATTCTAATGTTGTTCTGCAGATTTCTCAGAAGGGCTGGTGTGAGACCATTATGTCAGGCTACCGGCTCCAAGGAGAAAGAAAACACACTCCGTAAAGTCACCACCAGAAAGACTGCCCTACTCCTGCTCTGTTTGAAGTTGTTCTGCTACCCAGAACCCATTCCTACAGCACAGAGCCAGGGGTCTGCAATTAGATTTAATATCAGACTTAAGAGCATAACTCTGCTGTGAATCCACTGCCAGCGGAAAGGACCTTTGGTTGTTTCTCTCAGCAGCAACAAGACCCAACTCACTGCCACTGCAAGCAGGAGCTGGACAAGGAACTGTCTCTGTTGACCCACTGAGCTTATTTTAGATTTTGGAAGTAATAAATTGAAGAAAATAAACAGGAAAAAAATAGGATTATTCAGGAGTTTGAAAGAAAGCAAGATGAAAAGAAGTCCGCCTAGGGGTTTGGAGTAGTTTTTGTTCCTTCTTAAGCCAAAACTTTCAGAACACAGAGGACTTAATAAGTAAGCATTCTTTGGAAGAAATAGTTTTGGACTCCTTATTTTGTCATTCTACTAAACATTAGCCACATATTAATTTAATTGAAATGGGCTCCAAGTAAAGCACAAAACCACAGGTAGTATGAAAGATTCTTCTAACACTTCTATTTGTTAGCAGAAGACTGCAGAATTTAGTCTCGTGATAAACACTACTTGATAAAAACAATGGTTTCAATCAGAAAAAAAACAACTAACTGAAAAACCCACCAACCTTAGCTAATTTTACTATGCCACTCACCGCACCTGTGTGATTATCCTTCAGAAAGATTCTTACATAACTTTTATTAGTGAAATTGCTGTAACACTTCTTTCCCTTTTTAAAAAACCGACAATTATGGAGACAGTATTATCAAGCAGTAAATTAACTGATTTTATCTCAGGTAAACTACTTCTTAGAAGTAAGTAATTCAAAATAGTCATTGTGAATTGGCACAGAACTTTTAGATGTCATTAAAATCCTGCTAAGTTGTAGCTGGGATTTAAGAGGACTCCTTTCTACCTTTGGTAAATGCATAATTTAATGAACTTGACCTCTCCGAAAAACTGAACCTAATCAACAAAAAATCAACAATAATTTAATTTTATCATGCATCAAGCCATCTATGGGTGGTAGGAGAGAGAATCACTATGTACAGCAGTCATTTGCCTCTTATCTCAAGTGGTTTTTTTAGTCGTAGCCCTTTCTCAGTAATGAATCTGACTACAGAAATATTAGTTTCCTAAATGTATTTAGAAACAGCAGGGGAAAGAGAAAGGCATTAAGACACTTAACCATTCATTAATTCATCACTGATTGGAATTGGAAATCAGTACTTCCATCAAGTGTTATCAAGTTGATCTTTTCTTTAGGTCACTCACAGCATCATCCATTCTTGGGTTAGTACCCACATCTACCGCTTTTGAACAGAACATAAACATGGGTGTGTCATGTAAATAGTCATAAGACATTAGTACATAAATGCTAGAAAGAAAGCAGTTTTGTTATTATATTTAAGGAAACTACAGCAATACTAAAGTGATATTAAGGACTTCAGCAAAACATAAAAGCTTTGGGTTTTCACTGCAGAAATAAATTTCTGATTCTTCATTTCCTATTGTGACTCGCTAGTATGGTAGCAGCTTTATAAGTCATTTTCTGATAAACATTTTAGAATAAGGATTACGTAACCTTCTTTTAATGCACACCATGTTGTTTGCATCTACATGTATTAATGAAACAGCAAGGTGCCTGAAAACCCACCTTCAAAGAGCTAAACTCAATTGCTATCTTTTTTTACATCATTGTAAAGTTCTGCACAGGTGTTGCACAGGCTGCCAAATCTAGGCTAAAACACCATTTCTACAGCCCAGTAAATGCTGTTTATGCTCACACTAGCCAGTCAGATCATGCTGGGTTGCAATGGATGGAGGCTTTCTGTAATCAGAATGAATTCCACACAGGAATCTCTCTCAGGTCACACGAAGATACGGAGACAATACTAAGTATACCATGAAATTTGTATTCACAACATGTTAGTAAAATAAATGATAAAATGAAGTTGTACAATGCATTTTGAAAAATTAATACAAGCTTCCAGCACAAGGGTATCACTAAGTCACAAGCAGAGTAGCAAAACAGCAAAAAAAAAAAAAAAAAAGAGATTGAAGCTGCTCTCACAAAGCTGCAGATTTCAGGAGGTTTCAGATAGGATGTGGCACGCAGAGTAAATCCCAGGTGTGTTTAAGCTCCATAAAAATGATATATTCCCATTTCCTTCCAAGAAGCTTTCCTTGTAAGATGTTTTGCTAATTCCTTTCACTGTATTAGCTAATTATTAATAATACTTCACTGTATTAGCCCTTCTCTCACTTCTCTCTCCTGCTGTACCCTGGGGGCTGCCAGAGGCTTTCCCTTCCCCTAACCTTGGCTGCTGAACTGCGCAGCATTAGGCACATTCCTGAGGGAACGCTCCACTCTGGCATCCTTCACTCTCTCTTCTTTATGGTCACACTTCTAAAAGGTATTTCCTGAGCACAGAAAAAAAACCCCTCAGCGTGACACTGAAATTGTTTTATGCGTGGCTGTGTAGTGCAAAGAGCAGAAAGCCATCCTTACTCAACGTTGCTCTTAAATTATGCCCCTTTTGCCGCTGCAGAGAGTAAACCCTTCGGAAGTTTAGCATTAGGGAACTGGCAATGAATTATTAGCTGCAGTGTAACCAAGTGTGAGCAAAACTGTTAGGAAAATATTCATACATTTTACTATTTAAATACCATACACTGATTCGATAGTCCAGAAAAGACTTCGCCCCTGTAACCAAGGCAACGGGAGCTGCCGTGCAGCTCAATCCTACTATGAGTTCTGGATTCTCAGCTGTAAAATGGAAAGGATGCCTGTGTCGTGTAGGAACATACACACAGGCTTACATATCATATATACTTATAAAGAATGTGTGTGTATGCACATACATGTATTTATACGGGCACAAACACCAATGGAAATCACCAGGGCTGAAGTTATCATTTCTTTTAAAATATCAAACTCAAAATCTCGACTGAATAAATATTGAGACGTTTTATATTTGCAGTAGAGGCCCTTGCTCTAGCAAAGCTCATCTACCAAAATTACGTGGATCTATGTTCACTAATGTATTTATGATGTTTAATTATACAGTCCTTATGAAGCACTTAGGGAAAAACTCATGCCAAGTGTTCAAATTCAGTTGGACACAGGTACAGATTCTTAGATATCATAAATAAATTAAAACCACCAGTGCCTAAGTGAAGGAAGGAACTCATAACAAAAATCTGTTAAGAGTTAAGCCTCCAAAAATATTTAACAGTGTTCAGGAGAATCATTCAGATAACTTTAAGTCATTAATCCCACACAAAGATTACTTTTTAGGTTCCTAAATACAACTGTGAAGAACAAAGTGTTTCTTCCTTTTGAAGAGGAATTTGCCTTCACACTAAATTACCTGTACATCCACCAAATTTGATATATCTATTTTTTCCAGGATGAAATAGAAAACCATTTTCAGTGAGTGACTGATACATAAATACTTTTGATAGCTGCTACTTAACTCTTCTAATGTTATTTTTTAGGAAGTTTTACTGGTGTAGCAGAAATGATATTAAAACACTTGTTTTAATTTTCTACTCAGAACACACACACTTGAACTTTCGCCACATGCTAATAATTACTTTGTGGAGAACCTCCACAAGAAGGCATTGCAACGTCTATCTGATCTATTTATGAAGCCTGCAATGCTGCAATATTCCAGAGATACCTAAAGATTAAACATTTACCACCAGTGACTCATCGCAGTGTCTGCATTCATTGGTACTTATAAACAATGGCAATGCACAAGAACCCCACATGAAAACAGATGGATATCATGGACAGATCACTATTATGGAATTAAAAAGGTCCTCAGAATTACAGACATCCCTTGTACGTGCATTGCTGGAGAAAAATGATACGGTGAAACAACAATCGGTTTCCATGCAATGAGCTTAAGTGAGAGATACCTGAGTAAAATTAATTCAATTAATTCAAAATGTTCAAAATCAAAAAGTGGAACTGAGGAACTCTGCTGGCACTCAAGAAAAATTGGCAACAACAGTTATAGGCTAATACCACTGCAATATAGTAACAATCTTTGGTAATATTTTACTTAATATGCCACATTCTATAGCTCATCTTCCCCTTCACTTCCTGTAGTATTTTCTCCTTGTGTTACTATTACTGGTACTTTGCTAAGTCCTCTAACAACACAAAACAACACTACTATGATCCTGTGACTGTCAGATTTTTTTCCCTTCATATATTAAAAACCCAGATCTATAAAGACAAAGTATTACACTCACCAACATCACAATAACAATCCAACAAGATTCATAATTTAAAATTAGATGTGTAATATTGTAAAATCTGAATTTAGACAAGCCCTTTACATCCAAAACTAAAGCACATAATAGTATCATACCCTGAAAGCAAATTAAAAATGTCATATGTGTGATATTCACAATTACTAATGAACTATCAGTGAAGAAAACTGGAATCTTTAAGAGTGAACTAAGTAGATTAAGTACAGACAATATGCAGTAACTTCCCATTCACCTTGAAAATTGTTTACATATATAAATATTTTGTAAGAATGCTTCTTAACCACATTCTAAGGATATGCAGGCTGGCATAAACCATGGTTGGCTTCACTGATTTTCCAAGAAGCTATGCCAGTTACTACACGATAAGGACCTGGTGCTTCACCTTTTCCCTCTGTGAGAATGGCCTGTTTTCTAGTGCCTGGGCTCTAATGCACTAGTTTACTGCACATCAGAATTCATAACCAGAACTGCTCAGCAGGAAGCCCACAAACAATGGGGTCACAAAGAAGCTGTCAGGTTTTGTTTGAGAAATGATCCCTGCTCTTCATTGACATTCTTTCCACAATATTACCTGCACTCTCAAACCACTGACACGAAACCTCACTTGTGAAATCCTAAACTGTTGTGACTAGAAGGGAAAAAAATTCAAATAGTACACACATGCTACATAGGTGGATTAGACATCATCAGTCTTTCAGATGTACAGGGTGGGGGCTCTTTTATAGCATAATCTTTTTATTTTTCCATGTTTGCAAAGGGAAACTTTCTTGTTTGCATGGAACTGTCACGGTGGACTTTGCTCTTTGTGTGTCTCAAGTTTCATTTGCAGTAGTCATGTTAAAAATATAAGAAAAAATCCAATCCTCAAGTTTTAATTTCTATTCTGATGTCAAAAGCTATCTCAAAATCTCACAGAATCATAGGATATGCTGAGTTAGAAGGGACCCATCAGGATCATCAAGTTCAGCTCCCAGCCCTGCACATGACAGTCCCCAGAATCACACCATGTGCCTAAAAGCATTGTCCAAACACCTCTTGAACTCGGACAGGCTTGGTGCTGTGACCACTTCCTTGGGAGAATTTGCTATCCTACACACATTCTGCCAGCGGCACAAACATCACGGAACTGTGGGGTTGCACACATGCCTTCACTTAGCTTAGAGGCACAAAAAGACAAGGAAAAGATCCCTTGTTTGACATTCCTTACGGTGACAGGTACAATGGCAATGGTTTGGGCAGTGGGTGCCAACTCTAAGAAAAAATATAATAAGAATATATGAATTTTAAAAAGTCAAATCATCTCTAACAGGTAGAAGTGAAAACCTGGATGCCCCAGACATTTTGCATGCTTGGGAAGAGACTGCACTATAAAGAAATCTCTATCAAACAAAACCATTATTGACTGGAAACGTCTATAAGTATCAACTTTGAGAACCTTCCTACTTGGATTTCCTCGTGTAATTTAGATTGGTCTATCCAACTTTAATGAACTTGGAGGAACAAATATACCCCCTTGCCCAGGAAGTATTCATGTGTTAAGATACTAAGCAACGTCCCCAAGCAGGGATCAAGCAAGGTGCTCGACCCAGACAGAGTGAGAAACAATCCCTGCCCTGAAGAATGTAAACAAAAGAGAATTAAAGAGAGAAAATATATACCAAAATGAGAAGCAGGTGACAGGTCAACAGCACAGCAAAATCTCAAAACAATGTCCAGCTTGCTAGAGGCCACACTTCAGAAAGCACTGAGCTCTTAACAAATCAGTGGGAACTTAGTTATACTGATCCAAGATAGAACCTGACATCTTTTCTCTGCAGGTCTGCCAGAGCAGAGCACTATGTATGACTGAAATATCCTGCTCTCAACTGACAGTGTTCAGTTGAGAGCACAGATAAAAGGCCAACTTTGCATTCTCACCACTGTCATAACTCTACCACCTTAGGAAGCCTTTTTAAGCCTCGAACTGCTTAGCAGCTCCCTAGTGCTCAGTAAAGTTTACAAAAGGCCAAGAGCATCCTAGAAGCTGAGAAAATATGTTTATTTTTATAAAAACCTTAGAAGTTGTGACTTGTACAATTCATTCATATCCTCTTTCTCCCTGCTGCCTTCTATCCTTCTATTTCTCCACACTGAGGACCTATCCTCTTATTTTCTTGCCCCTTCTCTCTTTAACAAAATAATATTACACATGAGAGCCTGAAATACTGTTTCCTTATTTAATGCATCAGCCATGCAAGACTAAATGCAAGTTGTGTAGCCCACTTTTACATAAAGGAGGATGTGTGAAGAGTCACAAATAAAGCCACCCCGAAGACAAGAAGCGCCAGGCTTGTCACACATATTGTATAAACCAACCTCTGTTGCTTTTTCTAAATTTTATTTGTGGAAAGCTTATTTTTCTGCACCCTTAATAGAATCACAGCACAATCCGTTAGGAAGGACTTGAGGAGTTAATTCCCAAGGAGGAGACAGGCATACATTTTAAAATTTTTAATTCCACAGCTTCTTCTTTGTATAAGGATTAACAATAACTCTTAAAAGCTTATCCAGTATTGCAGGGGAATACAATCTTTCACCCAGGAGCATGCATGCTACTATAAGCATTACACAAACAGTCCTCCACAAAAGAAATACCTCTTACGCTAGCAAACAGCGAAACTGGAATTATTTATGGAGATGGCAAGAGTGTCCCACAAAGTGCAATGGGGCAGGATCCCTGCAGCACAGAGAAGGGTTTACACCTGCAGTGAAGGAATAAAAGCATGCACAGACTTCCAGAACAGAAGGTTTGGACTTCAAATTTCACTGCTCGGAAGAGAGAACACAACTTTAATAGGAAATAATACAGGAAGCATCCACATATAGAAAGGAAAGGAGGTTGGCCAGCGAGCAGTGGATACCCAAATTATGATGTATATCATTAAACCTAAAATTTGGCCTGGAAAGGAAGTCGAAAATTGTAAACAACAATCAGCCAGAATATTGAGATTCACATAGAGTATGCTCAGCTTCACAAACAAGTATGAAGACAGGCTGAGAGAGCTGGGGCTGTTCAGTCTGGAGAAAAGAAGACCTTCTAATACTTAAAGGGAGCCCACAAGAGAGCAGGAGAAGGACTTTTCACAGGGAGTGTAGTGACCAGACAAATGGAATGGCATTAAATGAAGAAGGACAGATTTAGATTAGATACTTGGAAGAAATTCCTTCCTGTGAGGGTGGTGAAGCACTGGAACAGAGAGCTGGTGGACTTCCCATCCCTGGATATGTTCAAGGCTAGGCAGGATGCAGCTCTGAGCAACTTGGTTTACTGCAAGGTGTCCCTGCCCTTTGCAACAGGGTTGGAACCAGATAACCTTTACAGTCCCTTCCAATCCAAACATTCTATGATTCTATGATTTTTAAGTCCTTTCCTCAGAACAAAGGGTTCTGTTCTAGGTCAAACTTTAATTCATTCTGTGTTGCATAGGCTCTGAAGTGGCAATTGCAAAGCTACCATTATCCACTAGCCTCAACAAATGCTGTGTAAAAAGCTGAGAAATCAGAGTAACGGCACAGAATTTCAGACACCTACAAAATCAAAACCCAACATCAAATAAAAATTAATATAACATGCAGGGAGGGTTAATATAGGCTTTCATTCAACGAAAGGAAGCACACAAAGTGGAGAGATCCTGATAGAAACAATTTTCTGGTATTCCCATGAAAAAGAAGCAGAATTCAACTTTTCTGATAGATTAGAAGCCACACCACTGGCAGCAGCAAAAGCCAAACTCAACACAAGAACATCTTTGATTAATTTGTTGTCTGATGTTGTTACTGTGAAACTGTCATGAATTTAGTATTGACTACAATCAGGAGCATACAGTTAAACATGATTCCTCCTCTGGAAAAAAAAGAAAAGAAAAAAAAAGAAAAAAGAAAAACCACACCAGGTCTTGTCTTCAGTTTTCAGGTCCAAAATTACCCCAATATTTATTTAGACTCTGTCAATAATCAATAATCCCAGATTCAGAATCCTCCACTAGGACCAACTGTGCAGCAAAACCAGTTTTAGTGGGTGTTCTAAAAGAGATGGGTCACCTTCCCTCACTTCATGCAGAAGTATTTTCTTACACAAAAGTTCAAAGCTCATCATGGTTTTAGTTTATCTTTACAATGAAACTGAATATAGTCATTAGTCTGTTATCTCCCCACACAGTAATTTCAAGAAAAAATTAAGTCAATTGCCAAATCTTGCAGCACACCCTTTTTATCAGACTAATGAATTATCCAAAACTTCTATCAAACCTTAGATACTGGTTCTGAATTTCTCCGAACAAAAAAAACAAAGCCTGATGAACTAGGAGTGAGGCCAGAAGAAAGTAAAGGAACTTTGATATGTTGTTTAAATAGCTCATTACTCTCTACAGCTACACATATTTCACTTAAACTTTCAAATCACTCAATTCTTAAGCCTAGTTAAATGTACCTATAAGTTAAAGCTCACATTCACCTGCATTTCACTGTATGACTTACATAAAGTTTGATTCAGAATTCCTTCTAGACCAAAGCTTTATTTAATAATACATATTCATAGTCTTTATTATATATATCCTATTTGCAATGTATCTATAATATCATCGTCAATCCGAAAGCCAGTTCTCATTTCACTGAAAACAAAGCAGTAAGAGGCAAAGGTGACTTTCTCTGAGCTGATTTAGCTGGTTCAGTACTTCGAAGCATGTCCATTCTTCCTACTGATATACAAGTAAAAAAATAGAAAGTCTAGAAAGACTTAGAAACACCAAACATGATTCCCATTCAACAAAAGCCACAGTTTTCAGCTACAAAAGCTTCCTTGAGCTACGTGTACATCAAATTTCCTAATACCTTTGGGGTTTCCTAAAAACATGGATCCTCTTATTTTGCACAGTATATACAAACACCAGCATAAAATACAAAGTTCATGACATTAACAGTGTTTGCTTCTAGTGCTCCACTACTGTCCCTGAGGCAAATATATCCATCAGACAGCTTGCCTTCACCCTGTGATGCCTTCTCTTCCCTTCGGTGTTGAGCAATTTGTTTTCTTAGGGTGACACAGCATGAGCACGAGACACCTGATGAGACAGCAGTGAAGACAGCATAAATTATTTTAAACACTCAGCACTGATGAGGCCACACCTCAAATCCTGTGTTCAGTTTTGGACCCCTCACTACAAGAAAGACATTGAGGGGCTGGAGAGAGTCCAGAGCGGGACAACATAGCTGAGGAAGGGGCTGGAGAACAAGTCTTCTGAGGAGCAGCTGAGGGAGCTGGGGGTGTTTATCCTGGAGAAAAGGAGACTCAGCAGAGACCTTATCCCTCTCTATAACTACCTGAAAGAAGGTTAAGGCGTGATGGGGGTCAATCTCTTCTCCCAGGTAACAAGCAATAGGACAAGAGGAAATGGTCTCAAGCTGCTCCAGGGGAGGTTCAGTCGGATATTAGGAAAAATTTCTTCATCAAAATAGTTGTCAGACACTGAAATCCTCTTCCCAGAGAAATGCTTCAGTCACCATACCTGAAGGTATTTGAAAGGTGTAGTTCTGCTGCATAGGGACATGGTTTAATGATGGGCTTCACAGTGCTGGGTTAATAGTTGGACTTAATGATCTTAGAGGTTTTTTCCAACTTTTTCCAACCAACTCCACAATTCTAAAGGGTCACAGCATCAACTGGTGTGTCATTAATCACACAGGCCAAGGAGAAGCAGGTATCTGAGAGGTTCGTGGTTGTGTGGACATCACCACCGATATCACCTTACAGTCAAAATCCAGCTTCCATTAAAAAAGAAAGAAAAAAAAAAGATAAAAATTCAAACTGATGAGATCCAAGTCAGGCATTTCATTTCCAAATGAGGAAACTTGGGCAGACTTTGTTTCCAGTCATTCTTCAGCCTTTCCTGGCTTGCTTCCAGGTATCATCAGCCAAGTGGCATTTTTTTCAGATGAAAAAAAAAAAATGTTACACCAATAGGATCAGAGCTAATAATTGCTGGAAAAAGCTAAAAGGACACAAAAGGAAAGCTACTAGATGGAAAGACAAGGAAAACAGAGGAATGCAGTAAATAAATATTAACATATGGATAAAAGAGAAATCACACCTGAAGAAGTACAAAGTCCATGCACGATCCTAATCGTGAAAGATGCAGCAACTACCACAGAATTACCTTCCGAACACAGAATTCAGTGTAACTATCCTGCCTCCCCATGTGACACAGGATGGAGGATGCACCCATCAAATACTGCATCTCACCTCCCCAGAAGCTGCGTATTACCTCATCCAACAAGACTAGAAAAAGTTTTGATCTGCACTAAGGAAGAGAATACAGTATATCCAGTCTTCCTGACCAGGCAAGACGTGAGATACTTCCAGCTTCAATGGCAGATCAAGTCCCGTGTTTCTTCTCTGTCTCTTGAACTTCTTTGTGTGCAGCAAAGTCTGTACATACGTAATTACTGAGTTACATGCTCTACTCTCCAACACTTCTGAAAAGGGTATTTTGCCAGAGATCATATTCACATGCACACCTCCTGATTTGCTCTGAAGTTGAGCCAAAACATAGGAAACAGGCCACAACTGCCCAAATTATTCATGCAGCATGTTTTCTGGCACAGCCGCAGAGCACACAGAGAGTGGGCTGCAGGCTGGATAAATGGTTCTGGTAGTAGCAACCTTCAATCACCATTTTCCTAGAGCTATTCTTAGTCTTTCCTCTGCTACCTTACAAGTCCTTAAATTTAGAGGACTACAATACTACATCTCTTTTTGTGCAAGCAGAGTCTGCATTCATAAAATGCATGTAATGGAAATTTGCACAAAACTAAGTGGTCCCAAAATAAGGTCTCAAATCAACACTGGATACAGATGTATATGGGAAGCCAGTAACGGAGGAGGGAAAAGTGTTTTAAACATTTCTGCATACCTGATATTTCTTCTGCTTTTCATACTGAAACGTGTGGATTAATATCCTAAATACAAATTCCAAGAAGCATCATTCTCAGCACCCCAGCCAAGCTGTAAGCTTATCTTAACACCTTCCTGTTTAATGGTCATTGCTTTAAAGGCAGTAATTGAAAATTGCAATGCAGTGCTTGGCCAAGATCCACACTGGCACCACCATCTGTATCACGCACTCTTTCACATGCTATGAAGGACTTTAAGGGCCTGGGCAAGGACCTCAAGGTCTGCTTATATTTTCTCAATGTTTCTGTCTCTGAAGTGGGAGATGGTTCATAAATGTCATCTTATTTGCTTTACATCCTACACACTCGTCCTCATCTGCTATTTATTTTCCTCTCCCATCTACTTTTTCTTAGGGAGCCCTGTCCACGTCAGCTAAACGAAGAGAAGACTGAGAGGTCATTTGATTACCAGAAATAAGCACTTACCCTCTGAGAAGGAGATCTGGTGGCAAGGCCTTTCCAAACTTGCTGATAGTAATGCAATAGGATCCAGCAGCTAACAATTAAAGCTAGATCAATTCAACCTTGAAAGAGTCTGCAATTTCCTAGCAGTGACTGCAGCTGAACCTTGGAATGGTTTACTGGGAAAGATGGAGGGTGAATCTTTGGCACATGATCTGTTTATAAAGTGAAGGCTTTCATTTATCTCTGGAAGCATTTATATACAGGTTGTGAAGTGAAAAGCATTTATTCCGGGGGTCTCCATCTTTTGATCTACAAATGTATTTCTTAACTTGATGTCTATGAGCCACAAGGGAGAAGGTGGTACTTTAACATCCAAACCATGTTCTTAAGACCGAAGTTCCCCGACGACCCGCACAACACTTTAAACACAGATCTGGTGTAGGAACAGATTATTCCACCCAGTTCGACTGTTAAATCTTCTGTTTGAATTTTTAGCATGTGTTTTGGCCAGGGAGCTGAGAGAGTTGGAATAAAGGATTATTTTGGTTTTTTCTCTTATGTGGATTGTCTGAGTCTAACAGCCAGGCCCGGAGCTTTACTGACCACCCTGTTCCATCTGGTTTCTATCCACACAACTGTTCAGTCCACTGACCACCACTGCGGTCAGTATTGTACCTGCCTGAAACCAACCTGACAGTGCTTTACTGACTTGCAGAAGATCAGGCTAAAGCCCCAGTAATTCCACTAAACCCCAAATACTACAAATACCATAAAAAAGAACATTCGTCTGCATTTCACATAAGGCATGATTCAATCAAAAAATGCATGTTAACCTTGACAAAATATTAGCATTTTAATACATAGGCCTCTACAGCAATCAACAAGAAAACAGCAGACAGAAGAACATTCTGAGTAATAACACACAAACTTATCTGCATTTGTTTTCAAAAGTAATTTCCAAGATGGGAAGCTCTAGTATTCATTCCATCCATACTCATATTTTTCCATATCAATAGGAAAGTCTCAAATTTTTTTATTATTTAAAACCTTTTCTCTAGGGGGGAAAAATCCCTCTAAGAACCTGCTTTTAAAAGATAATCTAGGGATTCTATTTTGTAAAAATAGAGCTGATTTTCAAAAGAGGAAGGAGTCGGACTTAAATTTCTCCAACATCTGCAACTGCAGATCTGATTAAGCATCTATGGAAATTAAGTAGGCACTTCAGCATTCTGCCAAACTGGACTGAAAAGTATGCTACAATGCTTGGATGATTTGGGATTTCACCTTCAAAACAGTTCAGGTCTTAAATGCATTCCACTATAAAACACAGTCAGTTTTATTGCTCAGTGTTCAAATTTGGCCCACAATTCTTCGGCAACTTTTTTCAAGACAAGGACGTTACCTTCTTTCCTTTGGGCCAGAGTTTGCCAAAACACCCCTAATTTTTAGTCCCACAGAAGGATGATAAACTACATGAAACACTTTCTAATAAAGAGTATTATGCAGGACCCTAGACCTGCACTAAGCCTCTGCCTGCAAGATCCACATGAAAAAGAGGAAAAAAGTCTGAGAGACAGAGTTCAAAATGAAGTTTGCCATACCCTCTCAGTGTCTGACCTGAAATGAAACTTTTGATTTGCAGTTCCTTTCAAATGCCTAAAGATAAATTTTAATAGAAATATATTTTAAAACTGTTTAAGAATGCTTTCATTTTATGAACCAAAGTTCAACTACATAGGTGCTTGAATTCATACAATTTTTCTCTTGAGAAGTACATCAGAGCCAGAGTCTGAATGCTTGTGGTGTTTATTACATAATTTCTTTTTCCTTTCTTATAGAAAAAATTTTGTACATAAATTCCCCTATACAGTTTCTTGCCCTGAAAACTATTATTAACACAAATTCTTTATAAATACAATAAATATGATAGTGAGCTACCCACACACCTAATTTCACAAACACATTTCACTAAATAACTACTCACATGTGAACATGTAAACATGAGAACAGCCATGATGTCACCACCACAAGTTCTTATGATTACAAAGTGTTCTGCAGCAGATAAGGTAAAATAAGAAATTACTTTTTCCAAAATGAGCATGGTTTATACCGTGTACACTATGGAAGCAACACAAAAATATGCCTGTTAAAGTCACATTCTAGATGAATTCCAACGTTCTTTCTTATCCCTACTTATCTTTCCTTCTAAGCATAGTAGCTGCTTATTTTCTGCTCTCAGCCAGTTAAACAACTCCTTTGCCCCCCTTCCCAGTTTTTCTCACATTTGTTTTCCTTATTCTGAAACACCTCATAAAACAACCATAGTAAAACAACAACTTATATAAGGTATTCCAAAGACCTCTCTTAAGGAATCCAGAAGCATTTTAACAAGCTTGGCATTTCGGTTTAAAAAAGCACAACATTTATTATTGAATCACAACTGAGTGTATTTAATAGTCTAGAAAACATTGTGGGGAAAAAAACCAACCAAATGTGCACCGTAGTTCAACTAAAATTCAGCATAGTGCAGGTCTACCTGTATCTTAACCCTCCTGTAGGTCATCATGAGACACAATTTTCTGGAAGAGCAGCCAAAGTACCACCTTGCAACTTGTCAATAGGCTGAAATGTGATTAAGTTACCCAAAGCTTTCCTCTAACGGGAAAGTCTTCTCTTACACAGAATTACTGCATGAAAGCATTGACATAAAACAGTATTTCCAAAGCAAGTATCATTTCACCTCCACACTGAAAACAGAGCATCGACAGACTAAAAGGTCCTCACCACAACAGCAGTCGATTTGTTTTTCTGTTTTTAAGGGTAGCTTTGGGGAACCAATAGTTAAACCGACTTCCAGTCAAATTCTGCCTCTTCCTATCCTCCAGTTCTTTCTTTCACTTTTGCAATAAGGACTGGCCTTGAACACAGCCATTAGGAAAAGTTTAAGACATTCCTGTAGACCCTAATCACAGGGGCTAATAGGAAAAACGTCATGGGTACCTACTACATGGGAACCATTACTCATTCTTCCTTGCATTTTTTCAGAACATGAGGCTATTGCAGAAAAAACCACAATAACAGTCATGCAACTGGAGATACAATAATTACATAATATTTCCTGGACCCTTCAATGTTCTGACTTTAAAACTTTCAATATACTTATCTCAAAGGCTCTTTCTGAACCACAAAAGGTGACAGACCTTCCATCCACTTACCAAAATAATTGCAGTTGCCACTTCCTAAGAAGTTAAACAATAAGTTAGCTTACGCTCCAGAATTACAATGAAAACAAATGAAAACAAACAAATTCATTAAGGCTAGCAACAAACTTAATCTTCCTTAAATTGCTACTGTTTTCAATAAGCCTGGCACTTTTATGTGCTATTCTTTAATCTTCATGATCCAATCCATTTTGTTGAACGACATATTCAAATTTCTCGTCTTCCCATTCCTTCCACTTTTCTATTTTCCAGTGAAAATTACCTCTTAATTGGCACCCAAGTATAAATGTAGAGCAACACAGTGCTAAGCATCAAGCTATACCAAGTAGTCACAATGAAACTGTGACCAGTGACTTAGATTTTGCAGAAGTGGTTCATCTCCCATGAAACAGCTTGTTTGCCTCCAAAGATTTCCAAAAGAAAGGGTGTTCTAATTTTACTAACTGATCATCTAGTTATGATTTATATACCTGGCGTGTTATTTTGCAAGGCAAAACACAGTTGCTGCCCTGTAAGCATTACCCAGCGCTAAATTCCCATCGAGTACAACAGCAAGTCAAGAGCATGGCCTACAAATTTGTGCCTCAGAAGAGACAACCAGAGTTCAAGTGCAACATATGAATTCAGGCAGGCCAAAAGAACAGAGAACACCCATACACGTTAATGACTGGAAATCTTTATATAGCTGCTTTTTAAATTCTTTGCTGTGAGCAACTGACTCCAACAAGGCCATGAGACAGGAAAACCAAAAGGATCAAAATGCAGAATTTCAGACACAAACACATTTCAGCATCATCGGTTATGACAGCAAAGTTAGCCTATTTAGAGTTTCCAAGTGCTGATGCTAATCATAATAGTCAAAGCTAAAAAAGCAAAAGAGAATACAAAATGTTTCTGGACATCAAAAGTGCCAGACGAATTATTTCAGACAATTATACTTGTTTGAATTACTGGACATGTCCAAGAGTTCCAAGGACAGATAGAATTAAAGCATCACTGTTTAAAAAAAAAAAACAGGAAAAGGTTTTCATTAGTCAGGTATCTCAGTTGCCGCATGTTAGTGCTGCTTCTATTTCTGCAACACTTATGTCTGCCCAAGTACATATAAGTCACTTACATTTGCTTATTACTCACACTCCTGGCTTCTGATAAAATTACTTTTCAAAACCTAATAAAGCATTGCAGATCGAGACTGATACTTAAAATTACCATATGTAGAAAGCATTTTTAAAATTATACAAATGTGTTCTCAGCTCAGAAAGGTCTCTAACAATATCATGATTTTACTAAAAATATCTTACCTAAATTTAGTATTCCGTGTGTAGGCATACCACTATATTTATAATTTTTTGAAGAGACTAAAAAAAATTCTATGTACTAAATTTGATCTTTTATGGCCGAATTCTATGGAAAAAAAAAACAAACAACCAAACAGTAAAACTCACTTCAACTGATTAAAAAACCCCATAAGCATACCTGCAGCAAATGAGTTTGCAGATTGAACCCAAACACTCCTTGCTCCATTTGTCTTGTTTTGGAAAGCAGCATCCCACTCTTACATTAAGGAAGAGAGGGGAAAAAAAAAAACAACTCAAGTGTTCCTCCTTATTGTCAATGCACAGGAGCTGTTAGAGGTGAAAGCAAAAACTATGTGCCATCTCTTCCTGACACATGGGAGAAAATCTGACATCAAGGACTTTCAGTCTCTCAGATACAGTGTCTTTAAAAAAATGTTACAGCACTGGCAGAGTTCAGCAACTGATAAAAAAAGGTGACCCAAGGCACCTGCTACAGACCAGGAAGGAGGCAGATGGAGCTGAATTCTAATCACATCCTCTATTTTCTGAGCACAACTCCCAGTTCACATTCTGACAGTCCCTATGACCGGCCAGCGTGCCTGCCTCCAGAGCTGCTCCCAACAACTAGAGTATTTCCCTTTAATGAAGATTTTTTTCTATTACCCCGTGCAAGGGTAATCAAAACTTCCCTTCGCTCTCCAGGCTCCCATCCTTACTAGAACAAAAAAGACAAGAAAAGGATGACCAATGCCACAAGAATATGCATGCAGACAACTGCAGAAATCCTAAATCGTTGGAGTTCTGAGGAGGGATGAGAATGACAAGATAATTGCAGAGATGCCTGAAGACAAAACAGAGAGAGAGAGAGATTGGCGAAGGAAGGAAATCACTTTGGGACATACAGGATGATAAGATAGGAAAACTTCAAAGAAAGTAATCAAAAGAATAATTTAAAGATAATGGATACATGACATTTCAGAACATATATTCTTAAAACACTTATTGTTCCTGTTCTGCAGTTAAATTGATTAAAGTTCTGTGGTTTTGCAATTAAAAAGCCACATTAAACACACACATATGATAATTATGGGGAAACGAATTTCATAATCTAATATTATGTGAAATCACTTGGACTCTTACAATAAGCAAGTTTAATTTAAAATAACCAGATCCATAGCGGTTGAACTATCATTCAAGAACTGGAGGGTAAGTCAAGCATAACTCTTTATAAAACACTATTTCTAGGAAGGTATGATACTTACAAAGCTTCAAAGCTTGATTGTGTTTTGCGGATCCATTACTTTCCTATCCTAAAATTCAAAAGCAAGCAGGAGGATGCATGCTGGGTTTGGGTTTTAGGCCACCACCAAGACCAGTATTACAGTAATTGTTAAACAAAAGCAATAGTGAATTCCTTAACAGATTTAAAGGAGGTTGCCACATTTAAGGAACAAAAGCACTGATTAATTTACTACATGATTTTGAAAATGAGAATAATTTGGGGGTTGGGACTAGATAATCTTTAAGGTTCATTCCAACCCCCTTAACATTTTGTGATAAGGGTGTCAAGAGGAAGCTTTTCACATTGAGACATCGCTCATCGTGAAAGGGCTTTTTCAGAAGTCTGGAAGCACTTACAGGAGTTCAGATTTCCCTGATCTGATTTAGAAGACTGTTCCATAGCTGAACTCTTACAACTGAGAGCATTTTATCCCCAGTTCCTCAAGCGTTAATCCTGGGCTTTGCAAACTGCATTGTGCCAGATCCACACACCTATGGGGCAGTTCACAGCTCAACTCATTCTTTCCACTGTAAAAGCCTATACAAAAAATTTTCCTGCATGGTCAAAGAGGAACAGTTCTATAAACACTTTTAGCTCTTCATTCCTTGGGCCCTTTCCATGTGTGAACAATGGATAAAAACTTAAATCAGTTCAGGACTTTTTAAATTCAGTTTCCGCTAAATGTAAAGTAGGTGATATTCTGTTAACCTCAGATTTCTAGACATGCAATTTATTACAAAGCACAGATAAGTGAAATAGCATCTGCAGATGAAAACATGGCTATAGCACCTAACTAACACTTGGAACATTCATGCTCTAAGAGATTGCACGTGGACTATTTTTAATTTCAGGTAAGTAACAACAACAAGAACTGAACTTTTCAGTAAAGAGCTACAAAACTATGATTACCTACATCAGCATTTTAGAGAGATAGAATGTCTTCACTCAAGTCTGTCTGAGGTTTTACAAAATCACAGAGCACATGCAGTAACAGATACCCAGTGAGTAACTTGAAGTAGAACATTCCTAGGAGAAAACTTTTTCTCCCGTATAAAGGAAATGTGAATGTATCATGCCATACTTCGCTAGTTTTCTGTAGCAAACTACATTTCACCAAATTGTTAAACTAGTTTGTTAGCACACTGCACAGATTGGAGGAAAACTGATCAGATACACCAATAGGAGAGGATTACATCCTGTTAATCCATTTAACAATTTAAGCTGTACTTGGCCTGGTCTAAGAAGTGTAAATCACGGTAGCCCAATTAAGCATTATGCCCATCCACAGTAGCAGGAATCAGGCATACAAGCATCTTCTTTTTGAGTAAATCTCAGTAAACCTGCAACCAATAATAAAAATAATACTATTATACAAGACCACTTTCCTGTACTCAAATCATTAAGCACAGAACTCAGTTGAGAAGACTCATTTTTTCTCTACAAGATGCAAAACTTCCCTTAATTTCTCCTCCCTTAGAAGATATAACTTTTAGCTTTCAACAATCCACGCTGGACTCAGTTTATCAATCCGACAGTAAAAGATTTCATTACTGGTTTCCCAGGAGGGAACAAATGAGATTTACACTCACAGTGTATTTTGGATAGAGGAGGAGCAAAAGGACAAGCCACCCAGGACAGCAAGAAGCCAGGGAATCAGAATCTGCTGTGACACTCTACGTCCTGGCTGTCAGACTGCAGGACAGTGAGACTTCACAACCTGCTCTGTACTAACAAGGAATGACTCCAATACTGATTTTTCATGGGGCTACTTACATGAGTAAACATTAATCAATTTACCTTAGGGTTGCAAATTAAGATCAGAATAATTATTTGACAAATGAGGCTTGCTTGCAGCTGACTTACAGCCACAAGTCATAAAATATATTCCATAGAAGGCTAAATCTTTTACTGTTTCAATCCCGCTTTTTGTTTTCCAAATGACACACAACCAGCTAAGACACTAAGTCAACACACAACGTTTCACATGTGGTTAGTCAATGCGTATTTCAGATAGCAAAATCTCTGTGTAAGACTTCTTTTTATTCAGATAGCCAAAACTGTCTCAGGCATTAATAAAGGGATGTCATTGATTTAGAAACCACACTAATCTGTCAGAAATTTCCATGTATTAGTGCCAAAAAACCTCTGAAATTACAAAGAAGAAAGATTTCATGAAAAGTGTTTCTATTTTTCCAGACTGAGTACTTGAGAGTTTGTCAATGCTTGTGTTTTGTTCCCCCACAGCAGTCTCCCATTGGTTTGGGTGGAAAGTAAAGCACTTCTGTGGTGACAACAACACCACAAACTTTGGAAAGGAGACACTGTGATGTAGACAAGACCTGAAGTTTACATTTCTTCAAAATGGACATCACTTAAAAAAAAAAAACAAAAGCAGCTGTGCAAGAACGAACAACTTAGAGTAAAAAATTAAAAAGCTGTAAGATTAAAACAAAAATTTCTTTCAAGCCAACGCATGGCAGTTCTTCCATTAAAAGAAAAATTAAATATATGCATCAGTCCTCTTTATATTGCCTTTATTTAGCCCACCCACTCATAAACAAGAAAAGTAATAGAAATAAATGTGCCAGAAGAAACAAAAATTTTTAGCTTTTTTCCCTTAATATAGGTCTGTCTTCATACAGCTGACAGTTATATATACAGCAATTACATATGTAGCAAGTGTATCATAAGCTCAACACAAATCAAACCCAGACCTCTTTGTAGTGTACCTAAGCCACAGCCTTTTACCTATTAACTCACCTTAGCTAGAAATTCAGCACTTAAGTCAATGCCTTTGCACACAGTCAGCATCATTATCAATATTAAGAGGAATTGAAACAACTTAATCTAAAAGCAAAGGGTTGTTTGTTTTTTTTTCAAAACAGTGAGTCAGTTTTTAAAAGGCACAGCATTTCACTGGAAACGAATGTCTCAAAACTACAAGGTAAAATTAAACAAAACACCCAATACACTAAACAAACAAAAATAACTCCAACCAAATTCAATTAAGGAAAATAAGGATAACATTTTAAACCAGCAATTAGCCCACCTCTTAGAGCATCAAGATTGACAAGTGGACTTTGTTTAACTATTTATTATAAAGGTATCCATAAATCAACTATACAAAAAGCAGCCATGTATAATTTGCAATATACAGTATGTTTCACAGAGTGCCTAAGGAGGAAAACAACAAACCTCTCCTCTCAAGAATGAAAACGCCTATATACTGTGGTGTCAGGAACAAAAACTAAACCTACAACTAAATATGTGACACTGAAACTAAGGCAAGAAGTGGAAACTATCAGTGTTCTGTGGAACATTGAGGAATGTGACCACACTGTTTTCAGTGGCTCTTACACTAACCTATAGCTTCATAATGAAAAATATCAACCTGTCACACTTCACAGCCCCACATAGGACATACTATCCAGGTTCAGAGCAAGTTCACAACCCACACTTACTCAAGCTAATAGGACTTGTTTATAAAAGTTCAGCTATGTCAAAGCTATATTTTGCTGAAAGTTATTCCATTCCAAGGAAGTCCAAACACCTTTAGAAAATGAACCAGAGAACTGGTGTCGTATCTACACACTCAGAGATTATTTGGTGAACATTTGAGACAAAAGCACCATGCAAGACAACCAAAAAGTCTGACATTCATTCTAGTTATGATACTTTGCTACATATGCTTACAAGATCATAATGGCCTTTTGGGAAGGTCTGGATATTGCTCAATGTGGCATTATTTAAAATGTGTGTGCATATGTATTTATTTTGTTTTTATACAGACAAACAAACACAAAACAACCATGTGCACTAAACTTCCATAAGTGTTGCTTTCTCATAAGTGACAGTGGCTTCTTGTTTTTCTCTGGACAAAAAGCATTCAAGTGGAGCTTGTTCTTATCCAGAAACGTGCAGCAGCACCTCTATGGCTACATCTGCCCCTGTATGCAGAACAAGCCAGGAAACAGATGGTGAAGCCATGCAGTAGAGCACACATGCTGAATCTTCTTCTCCCACAAAACAAGGCTGCTGCCCCTAGTCCGTGTTGGGATAGTGCCTATCCCATGGCTTTCCCTGATTTACAATCTCTACCCCTTCTTAGTTCTAGTAAGAGAAATCTCTTATCAAACTACTGGCTTAGAACAGACTCAAATCAGTAACCATGCAATAGAGTAATAAGAACAACCAAGCAGATTAGCCTTTTTAAAATGCATCTTAAATAAAGAAAACACACTAATCAACAAGTATACCTTTTGAAGCTGGAATGTTGTGGTGTAGCACTAGGAAGCTCACATGCTCTTGAAAGAGCTAAGTTAAGGAATCACTCCAAGATGGACATAGGCCTTTTCTGACAATCAGGCTCCAAAGGGAGTTGCTGATTTTGTAATTTTTTTAATTGCTATTTTGCCAGCACTCAACATCTGTAATATCCAATGCCCTTGATATGAGGCACCCAGCAAATTATCACTTTTGAGCCCTTTTTCAGCAGGATCCTTACACACCTCACTGCTTCTCACCAGGCTGTGGCTGATCCACTCCACTCATCATCAGGTGCTGCAGTTTCAGCTGCCACATTTATTCCTGGAAAACTCTTTTTTCCCCACTGTGGCTACTCTATCTGACAAGGATCACTTAATGTTTTCTTTTTTTAAAGATGCTGCTGGTCATTCCTGGAAGAAAATGAAATTTACTGCTGCATGCTTCGGGCTCATCAAATTAGTAGCCTTCAGGGAATTTTTAAACTAATGACATTGAATTTGTCAAGCACAAAAACTTTTAATCTGATTTTTCAAGTGGATCCTAGCCAATGGATACTGGCCACCACAGCACTTAACAAAACACATTTGACTGTTTCTTCATGCAATATTTAGGTGGGCTTCTAATGGAAATGTTAATTTTTGTTACCCAATATCTTTCTCCAGTGGTCAATACAAGGCATAAAGGCATATTGACAATGTTATTAAAGTTTTTATGACTAAAAGTCCACAAGTCAAATTATATGTGTGTATACACAGCTTCACAAATGAATGGAGGCACACACTTCTAGAAATCTGAACCAAAACACTGTATGAACAACTCCTCAGTTTGTCTGCTGACCTCATAATGCAGCATCAACAAACACCAGCTCAACAATACAGTTATTTTTTATTTCAACATCCTAGTCTTAATTTTCAACACTGTGCTAATACAAGGAAAATAAACCCCAAACTATTAATTATGTCACAATGACTCCTTATCCCCCCCAAAAGCAAACAGCTCACATGACCCATCAATCCTCCACTTTTGGGCGCCTCCTTAGTTCTAAAGGACAAATACTGCGCTATTTCAGCCATTACGTTTGGTTTGACTGAACTGGGTATTTTGGTCAAACAATGATGGCCTCACCCTTGAATTTCAAGTTCATGTCAATTATTACTGCTTTGCACACACGAGCTGCATTTGTGCCGTGTAGAAAGGTTGATAACTACACTTCAAAGGAAAGATCCTCTTTCAAAACCTTCTTTCAAACATAGTTATTGTATATTTTTTTCAAAACTGCGTACTTCGGGGCAAATTTACTAAACAACTTACGAAACACAAATATTATTGTTTACCATATTTGTATCAGCATTCGAGTCCTCCCCAATCATACAAAAATACAGCTGTGACACAAAACTGTGCAAATGCAACAGAACACAAAATAGTTGCACAATCAGATGGCTAAATCCAAACCAGATTTAGCCCCAGTCATTTGTCATTTTCTCCCCAGTACTATGAGGTATCATGAGAAAAAGGATCAGCGCTCCACAGGTAACACAGAGATGTGACTAGCCCATTGCTTTGAAAGCTAAATTCATAAATCCCGTCATCAGAACTTGGAAACCTAACACCACCATTACCAAAACAAATAACAGGATTCCTAGGTGTTGGAAGAGATGACTGAAACATGGACACTTGTAACGTGAGGGACTACATCTCCAACTAACAGTCCAGGGCTTGCACTTCCTAGCACAACTACCCCAAAGTTGTATGGAAATACTCTGCAGAGAGCATGCAACTACTGGGCTACTTTCTCCAACTGTGCAACCAATTGCAGAAAAATACACAGATTTCAAGCACTGCTGTCTACGTTTTTGTAAAAATTATGAAAAAATAATTAAAAAGCCTTACTTGAGCTCTTCTACAAGTACTACAGCATTTTAGTATCACATCCTACTTGCCATCTCACCCCACAAAGATGTGCCCTTGTAACACACGTCCATGCTACACAAAGCTTTATCACCATTTTCTATCTTATTGACAGTGAAACAAGTATTTTTCAACCTTTACATCAATATCACAGATATTCCAACTGATCTCAAACAAGCTGCCAGGGAAAAACATCAGAGGCTCTGTATCATTGTTGATATAAACTGTGCAGTGTACTTCAATATTAATGGAAATTACATGGAACTTAGATACTAAACTCAAATAAAAAAATAATAGTTATCCTCATTCTCATCTTGAAAAGGGCCCTGATATGATTAGGGAAACACCTCATATACCACCAATTAGCTTCAAAGCACCACAACAGGTTCATACCTCTCCTTTCCCTTTCGGTTAGAGAACTTCTGCACAAAAGGTTCAATTCAGTTCCATCTGCTGGGCAGTGAAATTAATTCCCTTCCTACTGGTAACTTCACTCCAGCCTCTCCCCCTCTGTAAACACAACCAAAGATCAGCAACAGATGATATGAAGACAAATGCTGCGACCATGCCACGCATGATGAGAGCAGGATCAAACAAAATCAGGTTCAGCTATTAAAAGCATTCCATACTATGAAAGGCAGCACTGTTGGATACAGTCTCAAATAAGGTGTTTTGAACATGCTACTAAATTTTAACATAGTTGTATCTCATTTTCAGTGACTCAGTAACATTACCCAAACAGGTGCTTCGTTAGCCAATGGAGTAAATGCAATATCCTAAACATCCTGCTTAATTCGATTTCTTCTCAGGAAATCTGACGAAACAGTATATTGTTTCTGGCTGGCAGCCACTGTAATATCACAGAGCTTCTTAAAGGTGTAACACTGTGAATTGTCCCAGGTTTGAAAAAGCAAAGCGTAAAGCAAATAGAAATGCACGTTAGATAAACTGACTCTAAAAACAAATAGCAAGGTCTTTAAGGAAGGCAGAGGGTCCTTGCAGAGCCTGGCAAATGCTTCAAGACAAACCACTTCCATAGTACTAACAAACCACAAGTCTGCACTGGCATCACCAGAAGGCTGTTTATGAAGACAGATGAACGGAAGGCAAGCTTTCCAACTTCAATTCTGTCAAGTTAAACTACTACCAAGCATAACTTTGAAAGCAGTCTCCAGTCAACCATATGAGCTCCATGGAGCCCATGAGCTCAGAGCCCAGTTTAAGGTGATGTAAGTAAGGACAGAAAGACACACACACACACATGTGGACTGGCACCTAACATCCACTGGGGTAGCTCCAGCTGACATGAAAGCAACAACCACTTTTTTGAAATTTGGAGCCTGAACAGCAGTGCTGATTGAAAGGCACCATTAGGCTTGTTCCTTCCATATGCTAATAATGACAATCATGCCTTATGGCCTGATGCTGCAACCATACACTATCATCTTATAATGAAGCTTTTTCCAAAGAAGTCCGAGAACTGAGCAAAGAGCTCACCTATATACAGGAAGAATGTTTTTAATCCATCCATGACATAATTTCTTTCTGTACCTTAGTGCTGTGAATAACTACTACTGAAATAATTCTAATGCTTTGAATTATTTTCTTACTTTTTTAAGAAAAGTAATAAATTGTTGAGGGCAGAAGGAAAAAAAAAAAATCTAGAAAAGAAGTTTTTGAGCACAGAGGAGGCAGCCCTGGACACTGACAAAGCGAAGCAAGGTAAGGCCCCGATGGGATTTTGGGTACAGGAGCGATTCAGGGCTGAATCTCTCACAAACATTCCAATGCAATGTAGTCTAGTGCAAAGACTCCTTCACACAGCATCCCAGAAAAGGCAAGGAAAAAAAAAAATGTTATAAATATTCCCTCCATGCTCCTGATACATATCCAGGAACAAGATATGTGAGAATAAATTATGTAACTATTATCATCTACATATACCACACTGGCTTTATTTTGGCACCATACAGGCCAAAAAGGAATTTTATTTTTCTTAAATACTCTGGTTTTTAGTGATAAGCACTGAAAAGGTTAAATGAAAAATCCCAAATGTACTAAGAAAAAATGAGATCTCCACATCAACAAACAATCCACAGAAGGGTGAGAACATGAATGTAAACCTATTTTTCCCTCACCCCACACTGTCATTGTGCTGTATTTTGTGCGTACAGGAATAGAAACACACATTAAGCCCCGCTGTTTTGAAAACAACGCGTTTGAAATCTGCAGTGATCTTTCTTCCCCATCACGGACAGTGCTACAGAGAATGTGGAGGACAGCCTTATACATAAATAAATAAATACACGACACGGCGAGGGTGGGAAGCGCGGAGGAAACAAGAGTGGCACACAAAGTGCCGAACGCCTTCGCCGGGCAGGAAGCCGGTTATAATTAAATGGCCCAAAAGCGATTTAAACGTAGCCAAGGGGAACCCTGCGGGTCTCCGCGGCAGCGCGGCGCCCGAGCCTCCCGCATGACGGGGCGGGCGCTGGGGATGGAGCGGAGCCGCGGGGACACCGCGGCCGGGGCCGCACCTGCCGCTCGCAGAGAGCCCCGCTGCCCGCAGGATGAGCCGTCCCGGGACCCCCGCCACGGGCTCCGCCACGTCCCCCATCCCCACGGGCGGCTCCCGCCGGCCCACTCACCTGGCCGAGCGCGCACTGCGGCTCCGCGCCCGCGGCGGCCCCGGGCGAGGGCGGCTGCCGCGCCGGGTCTGTGTCCGTGCCGGGTCTGTGTCCGTGCCGCTGCGGGGCCGGGCCGCAGTCACCCCGTCCTTGCGGCTCCCCCCGGTGCCGGTGCCGGTGCCGGCGGCCCCTC
>JAWMRA010000164.1:28740533-28894059 GCA_035584735.1 Pseudotriccus pelzelni | reverse complement strand
GGATTATTGTTTGGGTGTTTTACTTGTGTTCTTTAATAGTTTATGTCAATACATTTATACCTTTTAATAAAGGGCTGCTATTCCTTCCTGGCGATAATTTAATTTTACCTGTGTCTCATTTAAACTGAGACAACAAAGCTCCAACTCTGTCATACACAAAATACATAATATTTATCAGTCATGCAACTTCAGGCACAAAATGAAAACTCTTCATGAACTAAAACAGGACTGGCAGTTTTACTATCACCTTTTAAACATCAAAAGTACCAATTCTTCCTATGGGAACATCTAAAATATACCACATAAATGAAAAATTCTGTTAGTTGCTGAAGAGCTTGCAGCAGTTCTAACATGGTGTGTATGAAGGTACACTGAGTTCCTCTCCTGCTCTTTCGTAGGCCCCTTTTAGGTACTGGAAGGCTGCTATAAGGTCTTCCTGAAGTCATCTTTTCTCCAGGCTGAACGTACCAACTCTCTTAGCCTGTCTTCCTAGGAGAGGGGGCCCAGCCCTCTGAACAGCTTAGTGGCCCTCCTTTGGACTCATTCCAACAGGTCACCATTTTTCATGTGTTTAGGGCCCCACAGCTGGATGCAGCACTCCAGATGGGGTCACACAAGAGCAGAGTAGAGGGACAGAATCACCTCCCTGCTGGCCACGCTGCTTTTGATGCAGCCCAGGACGTGGTTGGCTTTCTAGGCTGCAAACACACATTGCAGAGTCATCTTAAACTTCTCGTCCATGAACACCCCCAAGTCTTACCCCCAAGGTTAGTCTCGATCCATTCATCATCCAGTCTGTACTTTTGTTGGGATTTCCCTGACCCAGGTGCAGGACCTTGCACTTGGTCTTTTGAACCCCATGATGTTTGCATGGGTTCACCCCTCAAGCCTGTCCAAGTCCCTCTGGATGGCATCCCATCCCTCCAGCATGCTGACCACGCCACACAGCTTGGTGTCACTGGCAGATTCGCTGAATGTGCACCCACTGTCCATGTTGCCCACAGAGATGTTAAAAAGTGCTGGTCCCAGTATGGACCACTCATCACTCTTCTCCATTTGGACACGGAGCTAATGACTGCATCTCTGAGTGCAACCAGCCAGCCAACTACCAGAACCACCCAGATGCTACAAAGCCCACAATTTTGGAATCCAGCACAGCCTGTAGTGTCCACAAGAGAGTAACAGGAACAACTTCTCACTGCTATGAAGGTCAAAAATACAACATAATGAAGAAAAAGATCACCTATTTTGAGAAAACCTATTCTTTCCTGTTTTCTTGGTAAAAAGAAAGCATGAAATCTTTACAATAACAATTTTACTTCCCAATCTCTTCCTTCCTACAGAGAACATTTATATGCTTTAAATTCAAACACAGTCTCACAAGATCCATTTGAACAGAACTGTTTATACTCACCACATCGATGAATTACTGTTCATGCAGCCATAAATCCAACTACTTGTGTCCTGTAAAGTCAATACCATAAAACAGTCCATTACCTATGTGTGACTGCATTTATAAATATATCAAAAATACCAATTCTTTACCCCAAAAAAAGAAGGAGTTAAAGCTGCTGATAATCTCCAAAATCTCTACATGCTAAATATTTCGGTACACCAGATATCAGCAACTGTCTCTGGCAGCAGAACCTTGGTGCAATTAACTTACTAAAAAGAGAACAAACTTTCATCTTTGTCTCACTCCTTTTCTATTTAGTGTGTCTGCAGTATCTATCCCTACAGTGACCAAACTCTCATAAGGATGTTAAATGCTGAAACACAAAAGTGAAGATGATTCAGATTTCCTTAGTTATTTAGAATCCAAGATATTCACCTATTTTTTTCCATTTCACAATGAAGTCAGAGTTCTGTGTTAATACCAAGTGATATCCTCCATTAAAAGTCTGATATCATAATCTTGCAATTACAATTACAAGGATGAAAAGGTAAAGCATCAGACTGAGTGGTGGGGGTTTCTAGGAACCATTTGGAATAACTTCAGTTCACCACCCTTTCTAGTTATGAATAAACACAAGGTTAAACAAACAAGCTTTCATAATTTCTCTTTAAAAAATACTCATCTTACATATCATGCTTTATCTCTTCTAACTTAAAGAAAGGTCTCAAAGCACTATTTTAAGTAGTAGAGGAATACTTTAGATATTTAATGTTCTACTGCCCCCTCCCTTGAGAATTTCAGTGTTCTGAAGCAATAGCACCATGATACAAGGATCTCAGACCTTGGTTTGTACCTCCCTCCTCCTCCTCAAGTTGTACTAATCCTGTCTTCAGCACATAGTAAGAAA
Source organism: Pseudotriccus pelzelni (assembly GCA_035584735.1). Taxonomy (NCBI): domain Eukaryota; kingdom Metazoa; phylum Chordata; class Aves; order Passeriformes; family Tyrannidae; genus Pseudotriccus; species Pseudotriccus pelzelni. Next base: position 28,891,756 of record JAWMRA010000164.1, on the reverse strand, counting down.
GGCAAAAGTTATCCTATTGAAGCACAACCAAGATCACAACATATGTGTAAACACTGAAGACCGACTGAGAAGGACCATTAGAAAAGCACCAAGAACAATCATTTTTCACAAGGGTGCTAGGAATGTCATCTTTGCTAAAGGGAGGAGTGGCAACAGGGATGGGCAGGATGGAACAGGAAAGTATGTCAATTTTCTTGCCACTAATCTAAAATATGTTAATTCTGAAAAGAATATTTACCCATCTTCAGCTTGGCAAGAGATTAAATTCATTCTTGTAAAAAAAAAAGTAAAAAAAATTTTGGCTGAATGCCTGTGTCTTGAACTAAAAATATAAGTGCTGCACATTATGGTGTCTCCTCTCAACAGGAGACAACTGAGATGGTGCTGTTTTCTCATCTGTCTTCCATTCACTTCCCCTGCTTAGTGAAAGATGTCTGTAGCCTTGCAGACTCACTTTAATTGTGTTGTGGGAAAGCAAACCTATAAATAACTTTCCCAAATTAGAAGTATGGCGAAAACATGGCAGCACTAAAAAAATAGCATCTTCATTCAAACCCATCAATACAGAACTGCACTAAAGTAAAGGACCAAATAATCTAGAGCTAACCAGAAGAGTCAAAAACAAAACATTTGAGGTTCAGGTGGCATTGAAAGTTTCAGATCTTGAACACTAAGTGTGACATGCCACAACTGATAGTACATCTTACACAATGCATTAGGTTGTGAATGTAAATGGATGTCAGCATTTCAACAACTGTCCATTAAACTGTCTTAAAACTGCAGCAAATAAAAATTAAAAAAACCCAGAGCTTTATAAACAAACTCCAGACATGAAAGAAGTATTTTCTCACCAACATACTATTTTCACAGTACACATGACTGTATGATTTTCTGTGGCTTGCAAGAGGAAATGTGAAATATTTTCCATCAGAGTCCTTAAAAGAAAAAAAAAAGCTCATTAGTAAACAAAACAAAAATAAATAAAAAAACACAATGAGGAAAAAACATTACTTACGTTGTAAACTGAGTAAGTCCATTTTGAGGCTTTGACTGTAATCCACATGAAAATTCCTACAAAAAACCCATGGTTTTATATGGCACACTGCAGGAACTATTATCTTTTTAACCAAAATCTTATCTCTTATCTGTAGATGGACATAAATTTTATAAGTTTTAACCAATACTGAGGATTGCTACTGCTTAGAATTACATGCAACAGTTATCAGTTACACAGGAAACAGCAAAATCACAAGATCCTGTTATTAAATACTAATTGTAAAATAAAAATCCAACAGATCTTGAAACAAAGATCTAAAGGGAATAAAACAAAAAAAAATGAATGTTACTAATGTAATTACAGGGTGACTGATTAAAAATGAGTCAGCTATAGCAACAGCCCCAATCTTTGCTCCTGTCAGCCTTTTTAAAACTGATACAGGCTTGTAGAAGCCCATCAGCAATGACGTAAATAACATGTACAGAGAACAGCAGCAGTTTAAGGATATGTCTGGGGAAAGAGAGTAAGACAGAATAATGAAGAGATCAGAGACACAAACAATGTCAACTGTCATGCAAGCAGGTTAATACCTTTCTTCCATGTAACTAGAGTACATGGAAGTACAAGTTCATCACAGAAATTCCGCTAAGTGTCAAGAGCTCAGCACAAATAGGAAGATGCCAACATGAAATCCAATTTAAAGCTATTCCTCCTTACTGCTGAAAACTGACCCAAAAAAAGGTGAACAAACAAACAAAATCAGTTTCACAACCTCTCTGGGCACCTGTTTGTTTGACCACCTTCCTGGGTGAAGTACTTTTTCCTAACATCCAATTGGAATGTCTCCTGTTGCAACAGGATTCTACTGCCTACTGTACTACCACTGTTCACCTCTGAGAAAAATCTTCATCTTTCCTCCAGTCTTTCATTTAGGTAGTTGAAGACAGCAACAGGATTCCCCTCAGCATTCTCTTTAGGGTGAAAAACTGCAGTTAACTCAGACTCTACACCCCAGGACTAACCATTTTGGCGGTCTTCCAGTCCAATACTCACTTCAGTATATGCCAATGCCTAAATTCCTTCTTATAAAAGGTGGCCAAATCTGGATGCCAAAGTACAAGCTACTTTAGTATTTCTGCAGTATCTTACACTGAAATAAATAAAATGGTTGACTGAAATAAAATGGTTTTCATAAAATGGTTCAGTCCAGGTCAGCAAAACTTGGAATAAAGCTGTGCCCTGCTAAAGTTGTGTTTACTTCCCAAGACTCCACACAAAGTTTCTCCCTTTTAGCTGCCCATTCTTAGGAAGGCAATTTACAAGGAAACCCTTGGTGTGCAGTCCATCTTACCCTGAAGGGTCACAGGAAAAAGGAAGTGATTGATGAGGCAGATCTGAATATTCAGGACTTCCATGAGTAGCACAAAACTAACATAAGGCTCTAGAACACCCATATTATCCCTCTTGCAAGCACAAGATGTAAGAGTAGATTAGACTGTATTTTTGACATCCAGCTATTCCCAGTTCCTGAGATTTTTTTTATTGGACGTCCTGGTGTAAATATGACTCCTGTGCATCCTCCAGGATCCAAGCTATATAAAAGTGACAGATTTTTGCTCCTACCCTTTTTAAACTCTTTAATACCGAAACCAAGCAAAAGCTGATCATTTTAGCAATGTCTAAAGAAGGACAAAGAGTACTCCAAAACTTTCTTAGTGAGAAGATTAACCATTAACAAAGGAGTATCACTGAATCCTATTCAAAAGAAAACTGCTGCACACCTGGGAGTTCTGTAAAAACTTCAGGATTTTCCTCAAATATCTTTGCAGGGTGTCTTACGAAGTGGTGATTCAGCACAGACATTCTCTTCTTTGGATCCTCAGTTATCTAAAAAAAGAGCACGTTATCAAATTTTTACCAATCTGTGTGATATAAGATCATCACATGATCACAGCTAACAAAATACAGTTTTGTGGATGAAAGGCAGGAGAGACTGTGAGAAGACATAGTACCTTTTCTATTCTAAATTCAATAACCCAAACAGAAAAGTGCCATCAATAGTCAATCACTGCAATACAGAAAGTCTACACACCATAAAGCATAGCTAAAACTTCCAGAAGTTTTGTATCCTCACCTACTCTTAACACAAGGAAACCATTCTATTAAACTTTCTTTATAGACACACATGAACTCTTCCTGAAATAACACTTATGCTAGAGTTTAGGAAAAATTCTCACATTTAGGTTTACTCATCTCAATTCACAAGTCCAGCTTGCTCTACATCTCTTCTGACTATTTCAAGCATCCAAACAGCTGTAAAGCTACACTAGGATTCGCTTTTGTCTGGCGATGGGAGGGTTTGTGGGTTTTTTACATTTTTTTGTTTCATTGGTTTGGTTTTGTTTTTCCCAACCAAATTTTCCAGGAATAATTTTTTTTCAAAAATTGTGGCCATTAACAACTGATTTATGAAAATTTTTAACCTCCAGCACAGTCAGTAAACTACAGAACAATTGCACTCCCTTTTTGACTCTCTAAATCACACATTAAAACGAGTACACGCGAGAAACTAGAGAAGTCTGCCCTGAACAGCCTCAAAAAAACTGGCTGGAGTTCTTCCTCTCCTATGTCTGAGGCTCCGCTCTGATGTATTTTCAACCCTTTGGGCCTTAATTCCAATTGATGATAATTGCTGCATAACCTTGAAGAAAGAAAATTGTGCAGTATGAGATTCTCCAAGAGTTTTCAAGAAGTAAGATGTGGGATGTTCATTTGGAAAAGCAATAAACAACAGTAGCTGGAAGTGTACAAATATGCAGGTACTTTACTTGCATTCTATTTTTGTAAGTGGCTTTTGGAAAAAAACAACAAAACACAACAAATATATGCTGGTCACTGTGATCACCACGCATGCTTTTTCATCCTTTGTATACTGGTCAGAGGGGGTGACTTGAACACACACCAAGAGATCACATTCACAGCTAAAAAAATTTGTTTATCCTTGTGCAAGGTCAACTGAACCTGCTGCATTGGAAGAAATGTTTGGCCCATACCCCAGCAGCTATAAAGCACAAGAAGTCAATAATGAAAACTGAATAAACCTCTAATTATTTCTGACACATTGGTCAAACAGCAAAGTCACAGAATTTTTCAGTGACTGGGACAAAATGACAAGAATTTTCTCAGCATGACTTCGAATAATCAAAAAGGAGTTTTCTGTACAATAGGAAGATATTTCTCCTGACTAAGCATTCTGAGATGAAAGAAGAAAGTGTGATGGGTAAATAAACAGGAGATCACATATACAGACCTGCCTTGTGTTTTCATCTATGAGATCAAATAAAGCTCTAATGGTAGCCAGGATCAGTTCTTTGCACCTAGAAGAAAGAAGAAGTAAAATTAAATGTAGAAAGGAAATATCCAGGGTAATAGAAGTGGTCAGAAGAGACATCATCATAATATTATGCTGAAGTTAAAATATGGTTTAAAGTGATAACAGTAGAGAGCAGAGGTACGCACAGCCAGTCAATTAACCTTTGTTCCATTACTTACCACACTATAGAGAGATGGTCAGTTGAGGCCCAAGCTCTAGGCACAGCTGAGCTCTGTTTGAGGAAAGAAAAAGAGTTAATCTTTTGTTAGTATTCAACATTTTCAACTTCTAAACAACTCTTTCCCTCCCTTATTTAAATACTTGTGCAACTATTAAAAAGAACAGTGTTTATCTTAAGAGTTTCAGGGCCTAGGGTACAATAGAATGACTTCTTCAGTCAAAGATCTTACAAGCGATGAAGCACTTGTAAAATGGAAATTATAAAACAAAATTACCAAGTTATCTATGTTAGATAGCAGAGACTAATGGTGAAAGGGCAGATTATGGTGTGGAGGAAACTTACCAAAACTTTCTTCAAAGACTGCTTCTATGACTAATCTTACTATTTTAATAATTGATCCTGGCACACAAGAATAGAAGCATGCCAATAAAAGCTGCTGTAGAAAAATCAAGGACATTCTCAATAAAAAGAAGCATCAGAACACCACGCAGAAAGAACTGGACAGTCTGAAGCTATTCATTTGTTTAAGCGTATTGCACATATCGCATTTTAGGGACTAACAGCATCAAAAACACCTCCCACAGACTCAGCTCATCACCTATCTGCACAACTTGAAGCTATGAACCATTAATGCATTACAACTGGGATGACAAAAAAACAAAAACTGAACAACCACAACACAGCCCCCAAAACAAAACAAAGAATGGGTACCACTACTCATGAAACCTCATGCAACATTCTGGTAACCAACACTCAAGAGAAATGAAAGTAGAGCAGATGCAGAGAATGGTTACTAGGACAAAGGGAATGCAGAGTTAATCTTCTTAGCCTACCAGGATCTGAGCTGTGACTATTTATAGACAGCTTTCTGTACAACACAGGGAAGTAAACACCAAGGGAATGACAACTATTTCAGATAACATTTCAAGCTGATGTCAGAACAAATGTGTTAAAAGACTGGCTTGCACAGTAAATGGAAGTTGGAAATTACAAATTTTCTCCCTATGCTGAGGGAGAACAGGTAAGGAACTGGTTATTGGAGAGTGGATGAAATGACAAACCTGAACACTTTCTGATGTCTCTTGATTAATTGTGAAAGGATAGATGCCTGCAAAAGCAGAAGACTGGACTTGATGATCCTCTATATCCTTTCTATTCCTAAATTCTTTGAAAAACAATAAATACGAAAAGAAAGCTCCAAGCCAGAGCTCTCTTTCTATAATCAAACAAGCACTCAACTTCTGTGCTGCACATCTGCCAGTCTCTACACACACATCTCTTGCAAAAATGCAGGGAAATAAAACCTGAGTTCTGGAACTGATACAGTGCAAGAAGGTCATAAGAAGAAATGGTACCAAGTGGTAGATTTATACTACACCAACTATTTATGATCTTATAACCACATACTAGTTACTCTGCATTTTCACATGTAATATTTTCATATTTATTTACACTACGCTGCACATAGAGACTGTCATTAGACACCAAAACACGCATTACACAAATAGCTATCTAACCATTCAAACCCCAAAAAAATAGTTTGCTTTTTTACCACAACAGATAAGGCACTGTCTTGTTGACTCAATCTCGGTAGAAAAGCCAGTCCTGAACGAACTTGGTAATCTCTGAATCCTCCCGCCACAGAAAGGGTAGTTAAATTTCTTAAATCTTGGGCCTTTAGCATCCAATGATTGTTTACAGCTGTATAAAAATCTATAAAATATATTAAAATCAATCACAATTTTCCCATAAGCCTGTTTAATACACAAAAAAGCTATATAAACATTGAACTAAAAGTTTATGAATCCTAGAGGATTCTGAGCTCTGATTAGCACTTTTGATTCATATAAGAGAAGAAAATTATTGTTTTAGTCCCAGGGAGGTAGCAGTCAGGAAAGACAGATACACTTATACTTCCTACCCCAGCTGAGCACATACATTGTTAAAGTAGCAAACCACAGATTTATTTGAAGGACAGCCATGGTCCAGAAATAGTCAGCAAGGAAGCAGCATTGCATTGAAATCAATTGTAAGAGGGAAAATTAATACAAGCACAATAAATCAAATCCAGCAGCTCAAGATAATCCATTCCTCTTGGGTGTCACAGACAACAATGAAAACGAGTATCTCTTCCCCTCCCCTCACCAATTCCCTCGGTATCTACATGTAGCAGCAGAATTATCACTAAGCACATATTTAATCAGTACAGTTTAATCAAATCTAGCTTTTTCAAGAAGTGTATAGCACATGCATAATGATGATTCTTTATTTTTATGCCAGTTATTTACGTGAGGAGAAAATATGACCTTTTCTGCAAATATATTATATAGAATATATTATTATATCTATATTAAATATTCTTATCCCCACCACCTTTGGGCATGAAAAGCATTAAATTTACAAACTTCTACCAAAATTATGCTATTTAGGCAATTAATTCGATAAAGAAAGCAATTACAGAGCTCAAGTTTTTAAAGAGGTAAAAAAAAAAAAAGGAAAGAAAAAACATCATTCACTGGGAGCTTACAAAATTTAGTAACATGACCTGCAACTTATTAAAATTAGAAATTATCAAGAGCTCCAGGCCTTGCACAGAAACTCAATAATCCATTTTATATAACACTTGACTTTCTCTGAGTATCCTGGCGCTCTCAACCAACCACCAGAGTAAAAAAAGGAATAGATTAATTACAGTAAACAAAGCAGCAGATTTGCAAGAACCTCACCTACTGATGCTTGAGAGGAACAATAAAGGAAGAGGATGTAATCAGATAACCCGCAGTACTTACCGGTGAGATATCTGTCTAAAGGCATTACAGGTGCAATGTGAGGTGTGGCTTGTGTAATGAGGAGGTTTATAAGCTCAGGCTTAAAACTCTTCAGGGTGAGCAGAGCTCTTGCAACCAGACCACCCATGGAATGACCCACAATTGCAACACTAGTCGGTGCAAATTCTCCATCCTTAAGCAAAGAGCAAAGGGTAATTAGACACATCAGAAACTAGTCTGACAGTGAACTATGGTTATTAGTCTGAGATTTTTTCCCCCCAAAATTAACTTATGGCCTTTCAAGGATAACATGAACCAGCATCAAGTTGACAAGTTTACAAAATGAGTATACATTTAGTTTCCAGCTCCAAAAAATGTGCTTAATATGAAGTTTCCAGCTCAAAAGGAAATACTGTGTACCCTGTGTAAACCTAATAAATTTAAGCTTAATTTAATCTCTGAGACTCTGAGGAACAGAGAACACCAAAGAAGTTTCCTAGAGAAAACTGGATTTGAGGCAATGCTATATTAATATTTTAATAAGCTAGAGGAAGTTTACATCTCTACTAGAAAAACGCATACACTGCATGGAGCTATTTATTTAGAAACACAATACAGAACCAAACCAAAGCTCTGGGATTGTCACAAGCAATAAAAATCTGTTAAGGAGAAGCAAATCGCTGTTGCATTATTATCACTTTCAATTATCTACACACACTATGAAGTCTCCCTCCTGTATTCATCACTCTTCAGTTTTCCAGCAGAAAAGGCACCTAAAATTCCATTCCCTAATGCAAGCACATTACTCAGCATATGTCACTACTTACCCTGTACAACTTAAGAATTACTTTTATGCACTCATGCACAAACTTGGTCTGCCGTTGCAGACTGCCACCATACAATGCAACCAACTCCTCATTAAAGTTGACACTGAAGAAGTTAAAATGATACTTGAAGTCAACATCTTCTGCTTTTCTAAGTGCAATGGAGCCAAGAGAACGCACTAGAAAAAGAAACCACATGAATTAGGACAGTCTAATAGTCACTGCTTAGCACCATCTTTAGTAGTCAAACACATAAATATAGAATCTATTAAGAAAAAATGTTTTATTAAACCCATTGTTCATTTCAAGCCATTTAAAAAGGACATCCAAAAGCAGACAATCTCCTCTGAGCTTACCACTGCCTACAAGGATATTTTATGTCAAATACAAATTTAAACAAGGATCAAGGATTATGTTCCTCCATCCAAGCGCCATTTTCTCATCTCATTTGCACCTTCTTACTGCTACCAGGACAAGAAGACAAACTGAGCATTCTTGATTTCAACTGTAGAGTTATTCCTCCTGCTAGGCTTTCCTAAAACTCCTTTGAAGACAACATTCCCAAACACCACCAAAATATGTATAGGGGGATTGCAAACCCAAACCCTACATGACACTTTTCCATCTAAAACCTTGAGGGAGAAAATGTTCAGTTTCCAAAGTCTTGCCTCTGACCTGTTTCCCCTGTCTAACCCTGGCTGCTATTTAATACAGCCTTTCAAGAGCACAATTGTCCCCGAGTTTCCATGGAGACATGGCAGGATGGGAACAGTAACAGTTGAAAATAAAAATGCATGGTAGGGAAAGCATAAAATAAAAGAGAAAGTCCCAAAGGTAAGTATATAAAACAACTAATGATCGCCAGAAAGGTGTGCCCAAATCCAGCACACAGGAGCAAGATTCTCCTAGAATGGTGCAACAGATGGAGGGAACTCAGAGAAGTCTGCTATAGAAATTAAGGTATCAAACAAATTTCAGAGAGGCTCCTGAAATGGGACAGTTATATTTATGAAGTACTTTGCATGTTTAAGCACCCAAACAGATATTATCAGCATGATGAAAATTATAAATCTGATTTGTAGTCAAATTCTATCTATAGCTAATAAGCTATAAGTCCACCTTAAAATGGTTTGAAAATACGTAAAAAGTATTTAAAAGATCAAGTATCTTATCACAGCCTTATATCTCGGAGGTCATGGTAAAAAGGAACAAGAATATTGCACAAGAATATCACAAAGCAAGTGTGTGACAGGTTGGTAAACAGAACCCAGGATCTCGATTCTCCCAATCTCAGGTTCATTCCCAAATCATCTTTTACTCAAAGTCTGAATTTTGTACATTTTACAAAGCTCATTTTAGTGCCCATGAAAGATGACGAATTAACGTCTCAAAAGTACCAGTAACACATCCAAACCTCCCGGAAGGCAGTCGTAGTGAGGTGGGGTCAGGCTCTTGTCCGAAGTATCAAGTGAAAGGAAAGAGCAAATGGCTTCAAGTTCCACCAGGGGAGGTTTAGACTGGATCTTAGGAAAAGTTTCTTCTCCTAAAGGGTGGTCAGGCATTGGAACAGGCTGCCCAGGGCAGTGGTGGACTCCCCATCTCTGGGCATTTAAAAGCTGTGCTGATGTGGCCCTCAGGGACCTGGTTTAGGAGTGGGCTTGGCAGTGCTGGTTTAGTGGTTGGACTTGATAATCTGAAAGGCCCTTTCTGACCTAAATGATTTTATGAAAATAAGTCCAGCAAAGGCAGCAGCAGCACTTTTGTCTTCATTGCTCAGCAAACATGAATATATTTTAAACTAATATGAAAATTGCAATAGCAACACCTTCTCTGCTTATCTAAGTATCTATATTTATCTATAGTATAAAATTGTGCTATTTGACAATAAATTCTGAACAAAGTAAGAATGTCCATACCTTCCATAACAAAACAAAAAAATATTCTCAGCCACTGAATAATTTATTTTAACAAAGGTTTTGTATAATGCACATATGACTTACTGCCAGTCTCTCTAACTCAGTTTCTCAAAGAATATATATTGAAATATTTACTAACCTTAAGCAACACACTATATCCACAGCATGTAGTACCTCTACTCACCTAGGTTTTTTTATTCTTTGGATACTTCCTTTTGATTCCTAACATGCCTTGAAAGTACCATTCTATTTACTGCCTAGTGATGTACTGTTGTGTTTTCAGAGACAGCATTAATTCACAGATTTGCAATACTTGATGCACAATTACAAAAGTCCATATGGCATCTCTCATAACCATTATGTCTGTAATATCTTCTTTGGATGGTATTGTGCCTGAAAGTCTGTATGGGCTTTCTAAAAGTATGAGTTGTTAAAACATTTTATGTTGTTATAAGCTAAAAGAGTGCATTCTCAAAAAAAAACAAACTCTGTAAAGATTCTCTGAAATCAGATAATTTAATTGTCAAGTTCAGTGCAAATAGAAGGAAAAGTTACCCCAGTAAGACATCAGGGTTCAGAGGACGGTGGTTTTCCCCACAGGAACCAATTGGTTTTGCTAACACAGTGAGAGTGTTACTGTTTCAAAGCACATTTTAGAGAACAAAAATAACAGTCTGACAAACCCAGCCTAGAAGGAATTGCAGATACCAGAGTAAACCCTGAAACACAACACTTCACGTTCATCAAATGATTAGCTTTAGTATTCACAATGAAAAAATAAAAATGCTTTATTACTTCCTTTCATTTGGAGCCTAGAAGCATAAGAGGGAATTACAAAAGCAGGCTGTATGAAAAGTGAGTAGATGATGTTGAGGAAAAAACACCACTACATAAAGTAGGAAATAATGAAGCTAAAGGGCAAGCCACAAGATGCTGCTAATTTCTCGAGCGTGTAATTCCTTCACATCATAGATGATAGAGGGTTCAGTCTCTTGTAATCAAATTCAGGTGTTGTTTTACTTGGCATAAACTGCACAAAACATTGTTCAAATCAAAACCAACTGGATGTTTGCAAACAAAAGTAGAGGAAGGGTGTGGTGCTGCCATATATTACAGCACTGTACTGCTTCTGGCTTTCAAAGGTTAAAGCCTTGCTCCGGAGAAATAGTACAGCTTAAATATTTAACTGACTTCAAACAAAAATAATGTATTTGGACTGTCTGAAATTACACATGGACTAACAAGGATACCTATATCATAATATGATCAATCATTATGACTCTGGCTGATATTACTGCAAACAGAAAACTAAATAACACATAAACGTGAGAGCCTTTTTTGTAACATACCTATGACTTTGCTAAACACTTACCTTGTTTGTAACTGCCAGCATTCCCAGGAAGAAAAAGAACTGGAATTCCTGTCAATAGGAGATTTTTGTTTTCTTCAGCATAGTTCCCTTCCCCATAGAGATAGAGCTCATAGGCTGGGTATCGTCTGGCTGTTTTCTTGGGTAATTTTATTTTCTATTGCAAAAGTTACAAAGAAAACAAATACTTTGTTTATAGTGTTACAAACAAGAAAATATAGTGGCTATACAGCCATTTAAACGATCTGGTTTATATTTTATGCATGGTTTTAAGTTACAGTCTAAAGAATAACAAATGAAAACTGGGGTTTGCTTTAAAAAAACTAATTAAAGCATCAAGTATATTGTTCAAGTAGGTATTGCTGTGCAGAATGAGTGGCTGCAGTTACGCAAAACAGGAATTAACTGTAACTAGCCTTGAAACAAACTGCACATTCATAAAGTAAACCCAGCTTATGATACAGGGGTGGAAAGGAAAAAAAAAGTCACGCCAAAGCCCAACCACTTCTCCCAGGACAGGAGAATCAGAGACCAGAAACTGGGGCTCGTGAGTGATCCTCATTATTCCTGCTCCACCAGAATGGTTCTGGAATCCTTTCCGACACAACTTAACTGAGAACAAGGACTTGCTGCTGCACCTGATAGGAACCTAAATCTGAAGAAGAGGCCTATGTAGGTGATGGTCAGATGACACCTGTTAGGTCAGGGTAAATTACAGATACTGTGTGAATTCTCTTAGGTGATTTTTACAGAGGTGTCACCTGCAATGGGAGTTTAAACAATAGTTGTAACCACCCCAATATGGCTCATCAGAAAAAAAAACCCCATACTTTGGCGCTTTTCCTGTTTGTTTCATTTTCAGAGTTGGTTTTGAGGCCTAGTGACAAACCATCTGGTTTTACAACAACTCAGGGTCCAATTTACATGTCAGTTGTCACCTTAAAAAGGGCCATATTACTTGTATTAAAGCCAAGAAGAATACGGCTAACCCCCTAACCTATCACTTAACTTATTCACAGGATTATGATTTCCAAAGAGAAAAGAACAAAATCTCTTTGAACCTGAGGGCTGGGTCAGGATTAATCTTAGACCATTAAGTCATGACTCTTAAGAGTCATGTGACACTGTTTTAAACCAAACAAGTAGTAAACAACAGCACATTTAATTAACTCCAGCATGGAGGAGGTTGGTTGATTTATAACTCTGAATTTCTAAGACATAGATTTTTAAAATTTTGATGAATGCAAACAGAGTTGTTCCAACATTTGATTAATCATATTACACCCATTAAGAGACAAATAAGACAATAAAAATAAATGCATTAAGGTGTAATTTATAATTTGGGAAATACGTTTGCAGAATAAGGTTAAAACTGAACTCAGTTTTACGTCAGAAATCTTCTCTGAAGTCTTTCTTAATTGTTTTCACAAAATAGAAATGTCTCTATTTCAAATATTTCTATTTCAAATATTTTTTCTCTCAGCTGCATCTACAGTAAAGGTTATTTAGCTTTAATTCCCTACCCACACATTCCTTCCCTTCCCCTTTTCTTCTCTGTCTCTCCTCAGCTAGAGACTATTTTCTTTCTTCCTTAGTCTTCAAATTGTTTGACATACTGGTTATTTGCAACCTTTTCTTACGATGTTTGATATTTATATATTTAAAATTTATATTCTCTATGTATTATTTATAATATTTAAATTATATTAATAAATGAAGTAGAAAAAGTGTGTTTCATGCATTCACTGTGAACAAAATAGGTTAAGTTCCCTTCAGGGCTTATGTCTTCAGATCATCCTTTCAATGGTCTTTTCCTTTTCTCCATCATCTCTCCTTTCCAGCTTCACTGACCTCATTGCCCCGTTCTCAATCCTTTGTGCTGCTCCTTTTTCAAAGACTCTCAAAATTATGTGAAAAAAACTTCTCTAGTTTCCATTACTGAACTAAGAGTGCCATCAAGATATGCTTATATGACCTCCTGGCAGATCAAACTAACTGTTCTTCTACAGTATCTTCCTGGTTCATTGTCTTTTCAAAACTTTTACATAACATAAAATTCACAAGCTGTCTTCTCTGGATCAATGTCAAAAGCAAAAACCCACACACCCCATGAGAACTGTACTACCAAAATACTGGGGAGGTTTTTTGGTAAATTTCAGTGCTCAAATATTATAAACAAAATGGCAATGCATAACTCCAAAGGAAAACAGACCTTCATGTTTCATGACAGTGGATTTAAATTCTGAATTCCCGAGACATGGTTTATGTAATCGGGAGTAGCGAGCTACAGTAACTTTTCACAATGTCAATGTCGGTTTCATTTTTTTCACCCTGGTTTCCAAAGAAATTAGGTTTATGTGAAAAAGTCCTCATTACTAACTTCTGAACCTGTTACCAAGTATAGCTGGACAGGACGAGCGCACATTAAATTCAAGTACTGCAATTCTACAACTCATACAAAAAAAGATAGTTCAGTGCAAAAAAGAACATCTAAAGTGATTCCATTACTTAGCATTAGGCTGACTGTGAGCTAACCCACACTGACAGACACAAAAGTAACGAAACTTCTTTAAGTGTTCAAGGAGTTCTTCGTTTTGTAATTTGATATCAATCCGGAAGCAAGGACAGGTACCTCCCACCTGAAACTCCTGCCCTGCGATTTCCTACCAAAGCCAGCACTATAAAGACGTGAAAAAAATCAAACACACAACCTCTCCAGCAGTAAACCCAAACCAATTCACAATTTCAACCCCAGAAAAATTGCTCCAGGAGACAATACAGCCAGTAGTGACTTGCATCACATGCATGGAGCTACCACAACAGCCGCCTAAAGATGCTTAGTGTAAGCCCTGACATAATGAGTAAATACAAAAGACGTGTGGTGGCTGACAAGAATTTCAGACAACTGCCAATAACATGACACAGATTTTGCTAGTAACTTTCTGTTGCTTGGCTTCGGTTTGAAGCTGAAGTAGGTTTTGGCTGCTAGGAGATCTGAAAGCTTGCCGCGCAATATTTAAGTATTCATAACTGCTTAAACAAATTTGTCCTACAACACTGACAAAACAACCCTTGTAGGTTTACGAAGTTTCTCTTGTGTAGGCTAACATCACTATGTCGAGGTTAGCAAATGAAGGTTAACAGATCCAAAAATTAACTTTCTCCTTCATTAACAACTTAGGTACTAAAGTTTTGCTTTTAGATCTTTATTATGCAAGCCAGCTTGCAACCTACTTTGGAATGAAATATTATTTACAATATTTCATATTTTTTCCAACATAGATCTTAGATAATGTTAAATGAATGTTTAGAAGTTTAAAAATTATGCTTTCAGTAAGACAGAAAATGCTGTAGTAAGAACTATTATTAGAAAAAGAAACTGTTTTCTAACAGCTGCATGCAGCATTAGGAGCGAACCTACAAATACATATTTACATCCTCCCACTATTAAGTGAGAATACTATGTCTGGAAAACAGACATGTTCCAGCAGCAGTTCCCTCTCTCCAACCGGTTCCAGGTTTTCAGACTCCTACAAGCCTCTGTTAGCAAAACAAGAGGGACCTCAGACACATTTACAACTTCTCCCATACACTGCAGGACATGCCACCTCTGAAGTGCTCACAGAGAGAACTTCGTTCTGCTGTTCGCTACCTTGAGAAACACACTCATATTCAAACCTCCGTTTTGTGTGGTTTTGACACATTAATTGCTTCACACCACAAAGTCACGAAGAGGGCCAAGGAGTGCAAGGCTCGGCCTCCTGGGCACTGGCAGTGCTGTGAGTGCTGTCAGAGGAGCTGGCCCAGCCCCTTCCTTTGCCAACGCTTGGATGAGCTTCTGACGGGTTTTACCGCGGCTACAAGTAACTACAGGCATTTGCAGGTTAGAACGCGGGAGGGTTTTGCACCGGTGGCAGGACAAAAACACCCCGCTGGTTACAGGTGGGCAGCTCTTCCCACCGGCACCTCCCGAGGGGCACCGCCACGCGACGCGGGCACAGCAGCGCCTGCTGCCCCGCACACGGACACCCCACCTGCCCGCACACGGACCCCTCACCTGCCCGCACAGCCCGCGCCCCATTTAGCGCTCGCCGCCCCGCAGGGGCCGCCTCGGCTCGTCAGCGAAGCGCCGAGCAGGGGCAGGTGTCCCTTCCCGCGGGAAGCGCGGCAGGGCTGTGCCTCAGGCTCCGGCTCCTCCCGGGTCCCGGCTCGGGTCGCGGCGGGGCGGGCGGCGACGCCCCGGGCGCGGCGGGTCCCACCTGTTACACGCCGCCGCACTCACCAGGTACTCGGGGTACTCGTACATGTAGGTCATGCTGCACCGGTTCTCCTCGTAGACGAACAGCACGTCCCGCACCCCCAGCAGCACCAGCGCCGCCAGCGCCCCGTAGAAGAGCGCTGCCAGCGCGGGCAGCCGGCGGCCCGCCCGCCCCATGGCGCCCCGCGGAGCGGAGCGCTGCTCCCCGCGGGCTGCCCGCGCACAGGCACGGCGGGGCGGGGCGGGGCGGGGCGGGGGCGCCACCGCCCGGGAGGCGGAGCGGGCGGGCGGGGTCCCCACAACCTGGCCGGCGCCGGGGGCGGCCGCCATGTTGGGGAGGTCGGGCGGGCGCCGGGCTGAGGGGCCCGCCCGCCATGTCGCGGCTGGCGGGGGAGGCGTGTCCGCCATGATGGGGAGGGCGGGTCAGCGCTGCGGCGGCGCCGATGGCCGCGGCCCTGAGGGGAGTCCTGCCCGCCCCGCCCGGCCGAGAGGAAACCCACACACCTCCCGGGCAGGTGCTCCTACGGACCCAGCGCCGGTGAGAGTACGAAACAGCCCAGTTCAGTGATAAACGTCCGTAAAGCCCCCGGCACTCACCAGGTAAAAGGCGTGATGGATGGTGGTGTTGGGTTTTGTTTGTTTGCTTGAATTCAGGTACATTTAGCACCTTAGTATCCATCTTTCACTAGCTTTAGGCACTCTGCTGCGCTGTATTCCCTGTGGAACTGCTGCCCCAGCCCGCTGCAGGGCACACCCAGGACGGCTGGTGTTGCTCACCAGGGAAAAACAACAGTAAAACACTTATTAACTCAAAAAAAAAAAAAGTTACTCTACCTCCCCCCCAGTCTACAGAGGAAGCAATACAAAAACCAGCTTCCTAAGGCAAGGGGTATTTACATACGAGGGAAGTACAAAGTGCCTATACATATAGTTGCATTTTCATCTTCACTACTAAATACTTCAGCCTCTCTCCCCGCCTCCCCCAGTAAAAGAAAATGTACTCAGTTTTTCAACAGTATTTGTACCATTTTTATTTGTAAAAATAACCATCTGAATGCATTGCAAGAGTAGTTTACAGTTAGGGTTCTTTATTACATTAATACAGCATTCAGTAGTTGAAAAAGTTATTAAACTGTGCTTGAGAAGATTCAGGTTGAATTCCAAGTCAGTCACCGAATTAACTTTTTCCCTCATTTCATATGTGACATTTACCCAAGTCCTTAAACTTCAATTTACAAAAGCGAACAATACCGACAAAACCCCACTGAAACCATCAAACAATATTTTATATTGTTTATTATAAATGTTATGCAAAATATAACACTGGCACCAGATGCGTATCACCATGGTTTGTAAAGATATATTGCACATGCTAAAGCATAAAATATAAGACAAAACCTACAAAACATAAGATATTGGCTTTAATATGTAGATCACTGCATAAGAAACGCATAAAATTACATTTTATACACACACTCAGATTGTCACCAGTTTAAAACGCCCTTTCCTATAACACTGACCTAAGGTTTAATTTTTGTGTAATAAGAAAGCATTTTCAGCACTGCAAAAATTATACATTATTCCTATAGAAATTTAGCATATTAATTTTCATTTCAATGCAGGTAGAACATATGAAAAGAAGAAACACTTTATACATTCAAAGAAGGTCTGAAATGAAAATATACTGGTAATATATTGCTTTTATAACACTCAAATGAAAAAAAAAGACGAGTTTCACAAAACATTTCCATTATACACAAATATAAAAAGGCACTCTAATATTTCTTACATGACTAAGAATAAAAATCACAATTTTTTTTTAAATCATTCTCAAGATACATAACCAAGTTTCTCAACAGTACAATGGATAAACAATTCTTTTCATGTGTTTGTTCTAATTCAATAACCTGGCAGTTGTTTACTGCATAAAAGTACCAAACACATTATGGTGCCCTTTTAATAGTGATGAACAGAAATCCCCTGAGCTATTTCACAGCAATTTCAGGCAGTCCAGAGGTTGTAACTCAGTATTTATGAGAGAGACTTAGGACCCCATCCTGCTATGGATTCCACCTGCAGCTGTGGTTAAAATACAGGATGAAACGATCCTGCTAATACACCTGGGCAGGCAGCTGCCCCTCCCCAAATACCCTTTGCTTGGTGCAGACACAGAAGTTGTCCATGTACTGTAAATTGCAGGATCCAGAGTTAAGTGCAACAATTATGTATGATTACTCTTGTAAAAAAGTCCACAGAAAGGCAAGGAGATTATTTACAAGAGTAAAACTACTCCCATGCTTAAATACCTGCCCTAAATTACACATATGTTTCTACATGTGATAAATTACAGATTAATGTACTAGCATACAAAAAAAAAGGGATTCCGGAGACTCACGTGGGACAGGCCAACACTGGGAACTTCCAAGTGTCTCGCTCGTGGCAGATTTCCCCCTTCATACAGCACACTCAAAACACCTCCACAATGCCCTTAAGGGGCGAACGCAGCTTACGTTCCAAAGATTTTTGTAATACTGACAGCACTGCTGGCTTAGAGAAGAGTTGAATGGGTAAAGGTTAGATTTGGTCCCTAGAAGGATCAGCATAATTCATCTCTGCTTCTGGGATGCTGTGTCCATCACTAAGAGGCAGCAGCTGTTGCACTACACAATTACCAGAGTTACGAGGTATGCAAAGGGAATTAATTTCACTAACTCTGTCTGGTAGCAAGTAAAAATACTGAAACTTTTTTAATAGCTGCTTAAAATAATGTAACAACTCTTTGTAAAGAGTGCTGGTTTTCTCCTAATGGAGCAATTTCATATACGATGGTGTAACTTTCTGTATTTCAGGGTAAGATGTGGCTAATCCTGCCAAGGAGCCTACCTACATTTCTGCTTAAATCCTACTGTTAGACAAGTGGCAGCTATTTCCCATTTGTTTTCAATGCCATCATTTCACATAATGAATCCAAAATTTGGGACTCCTATTCCTTTTGGAACAGGCACCACTGAAAGCTTTAACAACTGATCTCGCTTCTTATTCTCAGTGCTTAAAGTAAGGTGGTTATTGCTACTCTGCAACTTTAAAAAGGAAACCTGTTGAGAAAAATCAATCATTAAAATGTTATTTTATGCTATTTCTGAGGAGAAAACCAGGGTTTCAGGTGCTCTGTCATTCTACTGCAGAAACTGTAGAGGCGAGAGAAAAGAGACACCATCCCTTGTGATTTTTTTTGTTGTAAACTTTGGGAAATTGTTAACGTTCAAGGAAA
This sequence comes from Pseudotriccus pelzelni, assembly GCA_035584735.1. Lineage (NCBI taxonomy): Eukaryota > Metazoa > Chordata > Aves > Passeriformes > Tyrannidae > Pseudotriccus > Pseudotriccus pelzelni. The sequence continues at coordinate 28,872,799 of JAWMRA010000164.1, read as the reverse complement.
AATATTTAATTTTCACAAGGCAAATTATAATTAATATATACATTTTCTTTCCTAATTAAAAAACAAATCTGCCAATAGATTTTTAACAATTCAGCAGAACACGGCTAAAAATATTGCAAGCAAAATAAAAAGCCTTCCTTTTCATTTCCACTGCCAAAAGCAAGCACCAAGGAAGCTCATCTCACTCTCCCAGCACAGACTGGGCCTGCAGACAACCTGAGCGTGAATCACAGGAATGGTAGTTAACATGTTGGCTCCATGCTGTGCTACCTTTTCCCCTCTTTACTGCAGCTCTACAGTATTTTCTCACCTGCCTGGCAAGGGGCTGGATCCCTTTCTTACGCTCTTTAAACAAGGGAAGGTGTTTTGCTTTCTGCTTTTTATCAACATAGCCTGTGCACCCAACCTTTGCATTCCACACAAGATGATGGGCACTCTCCCAAAGTGCTTCCACCCTTCCTTTTGCTACTCAGGCCATCACTCTTGCCTAGATTCACATTTCGTTTCACACCGTGCCAAACAGTATGCATAAATGCTAACTAGGAGAACAAGCCATAGTTATTTGTCCTAGGCATTTGTTTCATTTCAAATAAATAGAAAAACATTTACATTAAAAGTATATGAACGTATTTTTTAGCCTGGAAAAAACCAACCACCTGTGGTCAAAACATCAGTTAAAAATGTCAACTTGAAACCTGCGTCATAAAATGTAAAATTCACTAAAGACTACTCATTACCTCAAAAGTTTATATTTTTATGGTTTAGGAAAAAATACTTCATTATGTCACTCACATTTGAAGAAAAAATAAAAGTAGCAAAGTCTTCAATTTAATTACTGAAGCATTTTGGTCCTCTTGGTACAGCTGGTTAGTTCATGACAACTTTTTGTTTGTGTTTTTTTGTTTTTGTTTACAAAGTCTCATTCTTCCTTTTGTACATCTGTTGCAGAGGAGGGTCGAGGTCCGTTTGACCTAGAAACTTTGGCAGAAGGAGTAAACATATTCACAAAGTTGACATTGCTTTAAAAGCTGGTGACAATAGGCTTTGTAGCGTGTTATCTCCAATCCCCTGCACAGTACACTGCTATGTTCTCTGGTGTTTGGTATTTCAACTTTTGGTGTTATGCTTTCATTGCTTTACCTCTGCTCTGTTAATCCAAACACTGGCAAACGTATTTTAAAACTTGATACTGTTTACAGTAAAAATAAGTTATTTAACCATAGAAAAGGAACAAAAAATCCATTTAAGTTGGCAAGTCATTATAAACTTTTACGTACACTTTTGCCTACACCTGATTTTCTTCCCCTCTCCCTTTTTTTTCTGATGCTGGAATGATGATTAATGGCTCAGGTGACAGAAACGTCTAATGACCCTAATTCTGTAGTGCAAATAAACCATACACATTTGTGCTAAATTGAAAAAAAAATAAGGGCCAAGTGATTTTCATTTTACACAAGCGGTGTCCATGGGAAAATATGGTGAGATGAGTAGAATTTGGCCTTAAGAGTCAACAACTACATTTTTTTAATTGTGTGCTGCAACTAAGAACTGTAAAAAGTGCCTTCTGTATGTTTAAGTGCTTAATACAGGCAAAATGTAAAAGGTTTCATTTCCTGTAGAAAAGTAATACAGGCAGTTTTAAGATTACAAGTTTACCTTTGGTTTGTATAAAAAAATTATCTAATTAACAGAGCCCCTGGAAGGAGGAAACAGACAAACGTAGGAAGGGGGTGATGCTCTAATCTTTGAAGGCTACGCTGGAAATATATTTGTGTACTAAAGGTACAGCTAAAACATGAAAGAACTCTTCACAAACAGTTCCCTGTTTATTTGTGCTGTCAAAAAGAAAAAAAAGGCATTTTCTCTTTTTCTACTTAAAATAAGAGGTAGAGACTTTCCACAGGGGCACTTTGGGCCTAAAGAAAACATCAGGAAACTGAAAAGCTGCAGAACACTGATGGGAATATGTTCCAGTAAATCCCTCTGATTTTGTTATTTAAAGGCTTGATTCTCATCAACACTACAAACCTTTCAATACCTACTTGTCAAGAATAATAGTTAAGAATACAGCTGTGGGATTTAAGCTTTTGAAAAAGACAAAAATAAAACTGAAATGAAACAATAACAAAAAGAAGTTTTTGAATACCAATGAGTCAAAATGTTTCAGAATCCGAATCATTTTCATTGTACCCATCCTCTGTTCCTATGTTATTACTCAAGGGCTTATTGAAAGAGTTAATGCTACCCATACTGGAGCCATCGCAGAGATGTGTCCTGCCCAAATTGTCTTTTTTAAAACAAACGAAGTTGAAAGCCGTCACTGAACTGGAAGGAGAAAAAGGCATCATGGTAGCCAAAATGAGTGCCAGGCAGTCAGCCACGTCTTTGTTAGGAGCACAAGCCAGGGCTGGCGTATGACCTGGGCACAAACGCAGACAAGGCAACGGTTAGTACTGAGGTACCGAGGGTGGCACCGAGCATTCGTCAGATACATCTCTAGGGACATCGGAGCGGGAGATGTATGGCCGGTTACAGTCATGCCAGGCAACAGGGGTGTTACTCATTTCACATTAGACATGCTGGGAACATACACACTCTGCGGGGCATTTAAATCACCGTGACCACAACAAGCACTATTTTTTTAAAACCAGGCAGCAAACAGACTTCACAATTTGAATAAAAGCACTTGCTAAACACAATTCTACAGCACGGACAGTGTGATGAATACAGAACACGGGGAGTACAGCAACAGAGACAGAAACTGGCTTCAGTTTCTGTGCGTATGAATGAGTCTCATTCTGAGAACAACGACTTCCATTAGAACGTAAAAGACATTGGTTTAAAAATACTTTGATTTAATAAGCAAATGATTTTAAAGACTGATCAGCTGAGTATCTACTGAATTCGGAGAGTAGTTTATTTAGGAATTAAATTATAAAGAATTAGACCAGTGCGCAGGGTACGTGGATAGCAGGTATGATTACATGGATGTTTAGTTACCCAAATTTACATTGTGTTAGAAGAATAATGGCTGCATTCAGCAAGCATGGCATTTAAAATACATGACACTTTAAATACAAAGCTAATATTATTTCAATGTCAGTAAAGTGAAGGACTGGGGAGATATTAGAAGCTTGTCTTCACTGCAGTTTAACTTGGCTCCTGCCCAAGCACTGCCCCTAAAGCGGTTCTTCACGTACCCAAACCTTGGAAGTCACTGTGCTTGTTACACTTGCTGTCTGTACATTTTACAGGCCACTGTGCAAGTATTCCAGCACTTTCCATCAAATCCTCCTTTATATTCAGAGCCAACAAATTCGTTTGCAGCTGGCTAAATCTTAAGTGCTGCAGCACTAGTAATCTGAGGCAGTGACCATTACTGGTGCCTGCTGCTTCAAGTAATTCAAGAGCGCCTGCAGCACACATGAATTTGGTGGGAAAACATGACTACAGTTTTGTGCACATTTAAGCACTGACTGCAGACAAGGCATTTCCTCTTCCACCGAGTTCCAAGCAGTAATGTTCTTTAGAGTTGTACTTACACTAAGATTCTAATAAATGTCTCTGTTTCTAGAAACAACTACAATTAGAAAAACTATATGTGTATAAAATTTGAACTTAATTTTCATTTGTTACATACATACAAATTAGCTGGATCTGTATGTACACTTTTAAGGATAAAAACTGTTATTAGAACCTAGCCTGGTTGCTTTTTCTGTTCCCTATCTCTACAACGAGGTTAGGGTCTGATGTCTTCCGTGCAACTCATTCATGCAAGTATAGCTAGGTGGCATTTAGTTAATAGTAAATACTCACCACTCAGTTCTTTTCATCCATAGATCTCAAATGTGTTGCAATGATAGGTGAGTATTATTATTGTTACTTTACAGATATGGAAAGATGGAGGTACCAAATTGTTACATTAATGCCATGTCATTAGTATTGTAAGAAAGACCAACTTATTTCAGGAAGGTATTTTTTAAAACTATAATTTTAGACTCACATCCCTCTATAGGCTTTATAATGTTTAGGGAAGGGCTTCATTGAAGTCTGAAACAAAATTATTACATTTATTAGCTAATCATGTATTTTATGAGCAACAGTAATTTAATTGCGTGTTGGATTAGGTCAGATAAATGGCAAGCACAAGGTTTGATCTCAGAATGAACTGGGACACACTCAAACATATGTTGATGGTTTTCTTCCTACCCATTAAAACATGCGCTGATTGAATGCATAATCCTTAATTCTTCTGCAAGGCGTCAGAATTATCCGGTGCCACTTGCATGTTTAGGAAATTCAAGTTACCACTGCACTCAAGCATTAAAAAAGACTAGCTGTTGACAGTACATGCAAAATGAACAGTAAAAGGGACCACTGTGATGTTTAGAATACATTTTTATATTAAAGAAAAAGAAATAGTATCTTTTTTATGTTTTTAAATAGGTACTCACACAACTCATTGACTGTTCTTGGAAGGATAAAAGCATCAATGAAGTCTATCATCAGCTTTTAAGTCTAGTGCTTCGGTCTGTTGTAAAATTACCTGTTGGGTCCTACTGAAGACTGTCAAAGTGTATTATTTACTTACCATTTTCATCTACTGCGAGGACACACGCCCCTTTGGCCAGCAATTCTTCAACCACCATCTTTAAGCCGTTTCGTGCAGCAATATGGAGAGGTCTACAAAAACATAGCAGCTAAATTCAAGTTCAGTTTAAAACAGATTTTTTAAACAAAGTTTGGTAATGCTTAAAGCATACCCAGCATCTCAAAGAAAATGTTTTCCTTCCTGGGATCATTAGAATTATATTGCAGCCTTTGAAATAATCATCATCTTGTACCATATCTGTAAAACATATGTACAAGCACACAAAGATGGCCAAAGTCTAAAGTCTTTCTTTAAAAAGTTCATATTTTTGCACTGATCGCAGCACACAATTGACATTTAAAAGGAAAATTAATCTAAGACTGAAGAAATGCCTGTGTTCCATCCTTAATTCTGGCTACTACAGACTGTTCAGAATCATTTTATTGCCTTTTTATCCTCAAATATTCAACTGCTAATCTCTGTTATTGCACAGCAGTTGGAAATTAAAAATAACTACTGGTTTTTTCCTTTCCTGGTCTAACACCCAGTGCTCCTGTTTGGGGCCATTAGTGGGACAGGAAAAACATTTTCATAATGGAAGAAGGGAAAATGGGCTAAGATGGAATGAACTCTTCTGCAAGCAGTAGATCATCTGCCACCTGAACTCCCGATTGAATCTCCTATGGTGGGATTGCCCTGTGTAGGTCAAACAGCTGCAGCTGATCATGTGTGCTGTGGACAGGAGTTACACATACAGTATCACCTAAAAAACCCTCTGGAAATTAAACATACCACCTTAAGTCTAAATAAGTCTAAAGAAATTATTGCAATTTAAGGTGAAGCTCAAAAAGCTAGAAAATGCCAGAGGTATACTTACACATTCACGTGATTAATAGACATTTTGATATAGTTGTCAGATAAATGACTTCATGTAATTTTTCCACCAGATCACGTATAGAATTGACATCAAAGGAATCAAAATTAAAAGAGAAAATGCGATACAATTCTGGTCTTTTTTAAGGGAAAGCGTTCAGAAAAATTGGAAGTGAACTTTACTGTTCTATGAAAAAATCTGAGACATGAATTTGAAATGCTAAATTGGAATCTTCTGGTAAATCAACTGAACTTGAGAGGCTCAGGCTATACTTACGTCTGCAATGCATTATTTTTTGCATTAATAAGGCTCTGTTCTTGTATCTTGTCAAGTATTAACAAGGCACATTTTTCATGACCCTGTAGTCGGGAAAAAAACCCAATAGTGTTAATTTGCTAAGGAGTTTGAAATCGAGGCAAAAGAAGTGTTACATAATAATATGTTACATAATAAAAGTGAAATTTAATAACTCAATTTGAAATACAAAACATGCTGCTCAGTAAGATTGTGTAGAAGGTGAACTATAGGAGCCTTAAAATACTATTTTTGAACCGCCACTGCTGGGATGTTTTAGCACATGCAGAAATTTACACATTCACCTGGCTTTCAACGCTCCATTCATTAAATATGAATTCATTTCCTCAGCTTTCAGAGAATACTGCTGTTTCTCTTGAGAGAGCATTCAGTGGATAATTTATTAGAAGTATCTAGTGACACAGAATGGTTTCATCTCAGAAAGCAGTAATACGCTTTCTGGGTCTTTAAATGCCTTTCTGTATTATTAATAAGCTACTACAAAACCCTGTCAGTGTGATAGAGCTCTAACAATGAATCTTTGGGAATAACACTGATCCAAGGCCTTATTTCTGATCTTGTTTCAGCACAGCAAGTTGCAGATACTGAGCCTACACTCCTGGCAGGTGGAACAGCTGCCTGAAGGACCTTGAGAATTCAGCAAGGCTCATGTGTCTCCAGAAACTGGAATAATACAATCAAACTGGAATCCAATCTGTGGGTAGGAGCAAAAGAAAAGGCCCAGGAGAGGGAATCCTTTGGGCATCTTTTCTTGCAGAAACAGCAGTAGCAATCAGAATTAGGAGGAAGAGGGGATAGGATGACACCACCACCAATCTAATCAATGCTCTGGTTTTACTGCTACTCTGTCAAGGGAAAATTTTGGGTTCCTTCCACAGAAATTGGAGAATAAGAAAAAATACTTTTATTTTTATTTTGCTACTGAACCTGTTAAGCTATTTTACACTGAGATTATCAAGTAAAATCTTACAGGGTTTCCTTTACTTCTCTTAGCGTCACTTGCTTACGTTTCAGTTGTCCTAAGAGGTATCCCTATTTCTCCATGTACCAAACTTTGAAACGGACTTGAGAAAAAGCTTGGAACAAGTTTTCTTTCTCATGACAAGTTTGACCACCACATTTCCATGCAGAAAAAACTGGGGAGCATAAACACACATATACATTCACACAGATTGTGATGAGCAGAAAGCATAGAGAGGTCTTCAACTTACTTTACTGCTAGCCAAGTGTAAAGACGTATTTGACTCCTTATCTTTTAATGTCAGGTCAGCCTTGGCAATATTCACCAAAAAGTCTGAGGTATGGAGTAGAAATCAACGAACAAACCCAATGGGCAGACGAACATGTCAAAACAGAGGAAAAATTACTATTTCAATATATGTGTGTATACATGCTAATCAATTAAGCTTTATAACATGGAGTGAAATTAGTGAATGAGAACAGACTAATCTTGTGCAGTTACTCAGCAAGCAAAGTCACAGCTAACAGCTCATTCTGCCCCAAACTGTCAAACATATTATAATTTTTATTTAGTTAGTTATGAACTTGTTTGCAGATCAGCAAGTTTTGCCTGAATCATCTTCTCCTGAGAACACCTGTGAATCCTGCTCTGAGAGGACTAAGCAGATATAAAGAATTTGGGGTGCAGCCTGTGCTGTTGAACCTAGAGAAAAGGGAATTCTCCAAAGACAATAGGTCCCAAATCTGTATGCCTATAGCATATAGTCTAGCCTGGGAAAAGCAGCTGCTGATAGCTGCCATTTCAAGAACAGGACTTTCTATAACAGAGGACAGAAAAAGGTTACACAATCCTTTTCACACATGCAGCTTTACTGCTTCATAAAATCAAGGAAGTAAACAGGAGAATAGAATTACTACTCCCCTCGTGCTCTTAACAGTGTGCTCTTAGGAACAAATAAGACTCAAATAAGACTCAAGACTTACTGCAAATATTCACCAAGAGTGCTGAGAAGAAAAAGTACTTTTTTACAGGTTTAAAGATAGCTTCTTACAGAAGCATATTAATTTATTTTCCTTTCTTAGTTTTCACAGGATAAAAAGTATGACTCATTTGGGATAGCAAGTGCAGTAGCACTTTCCCTTCAGGACGAAGAGAGGCAGGGATGCCCTTACCTACAGCCCCTACGTGGCCGTTCTGAGCTGCCATCATGAGCGGTGTTTTCCCTGCGTGATCCGCAGCGTTCACTTGTGCGCTGTGGCTCAGGAGGAGCTGGAGGCACTCCACGTGATCGGCGAAGGCCGCGGCGTGAAGGGGCGTTCTGGGGGAAAGGAACGCAGCCACCGCTTTTGCTAAAGTCACAATAGTCACGTGTGCCCGCTTTCCCCAAAAACCACAAAGAGCAATATATTTTTTTCCTGTGAAGCTTAACGTTATCTCCAACAGGAAGTTATAGTAGCAGCATCTTAAGTAAGTTAAATAATATTTGCAGTCTCTGTCCTGGGAAGCAGGAAGGTGGATATAACAGTATAGAGAGATGACACTGTGAAGAATCTCATACTAACAGAACATACTAACATGAAAAGTAGTACAATCTCTCATTCTTATTCCTATGATTATTTTTTTTAATAAGCCTCAGATGGGAAGAACTATCAGAAAAGAACAGGCCCATTACTTAAAAAAACTAAAGCATTTTAAGTTATATTCATAGATACTGCAGGAACAAGCCACAGTAACAGCATTACTCTAAAAGGCAGAAGGAACACAATCCACTTTGAAGGCTATCAGTTTCTACAGGACTGAGGCATCAGAATTTGTTTGCTGTCGCCCTTTGGCATTTTGGGTCTGACGTGGGACTACTAGAATTGAAAGACAGTTGGTACACAACCCAGCTTAGCGTTACTTCAGTTTTGCTCATCAGTAAAGGGGAGGTGGTCTTACCCTTAACATGATTAAGTAATCACTATTACTGAGGGTATTAAATTTGTTTTAATCAACAAAAACAATGAGTATTCAGTTTTCAGAATTTCAGCCATTTTAATTAAATATATATATATATACAACGAGGAGATAATCAATGTGACAAATGAAGGATTTGGCTGAATGCGTATGTTTTGCTGTGTCAGTATTATTTTGCTGCATAGATGTTTTCAGTTGTGTGCCCTGAGAATGCAAACATAACATGAAAATTTTAATGAAATACTTCTCTGTATGTAAATAGTATCACTTCATTTATCAATAAGAAATGTGTTTAAACATTTAACAAAGAAAACAGATTCAGGGAAACAGCCTGTAGTCATAGCTGTTCGAAACTAACAAAATGCTATTTCTTTTGTGTCCTTTCACGTGTACTGTGACACTGAATACTTCATCACATTCTTGCTTCAAGTGAGCCACCATTTAACTGTGCTGCAGTGCAAACTGCTGTCTGAAAGAGTCAGCATGACAAGTCTTAGCTCAACCGTAACAGATAAGGATTAGTTCCAGGGGTTCAGAAAGAACTACAAAAAATACTGAATGGATTCATGAAATGCAGTTTGTTAAAGAAACTATTACCTTCCTTTGTCATCTTCACAATTGACAATGCTGGCATCGATGGCTCCGATGAGTAGTGATGCACAGTTTTCATGATCATTGATTCTGCCAAAGAAAATACATTTTCAAAAAGGTAATAAGTCTACGTATTTTTCCACTTTGCAATATTAATTTACTTCGCTTCCTATTAATATTTTTTTACTGGTTATATCCAAGTTACCCCAAAATGCCTTTGTCTTAAATTTCAGTCACATTTCTGCATATTCGTCATCTTTCCATTTAACCAAACTGCATCTGCTACTATGGATTTCAGTCTCTAAAGCAAAGCTGATCCTTAATTCACTATGCATGAAGGTAATTTCAAAGTCCAGCACAAACCGAGGACTAAAACCCTGATATCTTAAAATCCTTAGTCGGTGTGTCCAACACACCTGGATCTGGAAAGCACTCAGTCACAGATACTTACACATAGAAAGATTTATTCTAATGTTTAAGGTACTGAAGCCCACATCTCTTCCAACTCACACATTTAATATTTTATTTGGTGGATATATTCAATTAATACTTTTTCTGATTATTGCTGGTTTGTCTCACTATGAAAACGAACGGTATTTAGTAATAGTACTGGACACACAATATAGCTAACATGCTTCCACATTGCATTAGCAGCTGTGTTCACTTTAAATTTACATAAATTTTTTAAGTTTCACACATGTTAATAGTTTTGAGAACTGCATACTCATTTAAAATAAATATTGACTTTTTTTTCCAAAGCCATCACTAGAAATTCTGATTTGAAATACTATGTTTCAGCTACAAAGGAATTTTTTTTTAAGTGGAGTAAAAACAGTGTTTCCAATATGCTTTTGTTTCTCTAATACACTGGCTTTTTATAATTTTAAAGTTTGATACATGACAAGTTACTTTTCTACTTTCTAATGATGTGGGGACTGTAGAAGGAAAGCCTCCACAGTAGTAACTTCTGTCATTACTTCTGAAAGATGTTCATTCTTCCAAGAGAACAGAGAATAGAATACAGTGGTTCTAATTATTAGCAGGATTTGGGAAGGTTTGCATTTGTCTTCAGAGCGCTTAATTCCTTAATCTTTGATGGTTTACATGTTTTAATGGTTTACATGTTACATCCTACATACTAATCTTGCATTCTTTTGTAAAATGTATTTGCAATTATGTTTTGCTCTATTAGCATCCTTTCTGCATGAAAACATACTGCTTTCTTTGAATAGGATGTGTCTAAAGTACATGCATAACACATAATAGCCTGGGTTTGTTGTTTGTAAGTAACACAAGAGCTTTGAGTACAGAGTCTGCCTGTAAAGCTGATGGATCCCTTTGGTGAGGACCTGGGTAAAAAGTCCCAAACCCTCAAGACATGAGATTATCTCAGAAGTGAAAAAGACCCTGAAGAAAGTCAGATTGGAAATCACTCCACTGACGTTGTGTTGCAAAACATTTGGCCTGCACAGAACACGATTCTAGCATGACACAGACTGTCATTTCAAAGGTTATCCTTCATTAAGGTTTTGTTCCTGTGCTAAAATAGAATCGTCTTGATTCTGACAAATTTATTTTAGCCCCTGTGTTTTTCAGAGGAACCTCCAGAGGTCATATTTACACAGATCAAGGCACTAAAGCCCAGGCCATGGTCTAAGAGTGGAAGAACTATTAAATTCCACCCTGTCTGAAGAAAAGGCCTAAGTCTGTAATTGTAAGCAAAGGAGAAGAAACTCCAAAGGAACAGAAATACAGCTAATGTAATTACAAGTCAGCGTTTCACCAGAAAGCTGAGGTCTATGCAAAAAATACAGTCTTTGTTCTACCACTTTTTAAGCAAAAGTATAAGGACAATGTTAGGATCAGCTTTAAAATTATTTGCTCATGCAAATAATCTCTAAAAAAGCTCACTTTCTTTTCACACTGCTACTCTTTACAGACATATCCTAAAGCAACATCTGCATTAGTTACTGGAGATTTCTACTTACACAGCACAGTGCAATGGAGAGAAGCTATTACCATAGAATTTGTGGAAAAGCTTTTGTTCCAATAGTACCTCTATGCAGTTTTCATGACCTGTAAGAGATCAGATATTTCACAGTGTTGCACAAAGCAGGTAATTCACTGAATTCATATTAGGTTTATACAGGTTAGAATTTAACACTTTAAGTTCAAAGTTGAACACAATGTGTAAATAAGCTGTTATGTAATAAAAACAGGTTTTTTTGTTTTACAGCAGCAGCAAGATAGATCCAGGCTAATATTAGCACTCAGGGAAAAAAAAGAGGAAAGAAAGTCTCCTTTCAATGTGGTATTATGTATGTTGCCTTACATCTCCAAAGATGATCTTAAGTCATGATACTGAGAAGCTTTTGCCTTATACTAAGCAACAAGTTCAGATTATCCAGTTTAGAATAATCAGTTCAGTTCAGTTCAGAATATCCATCTATTCACATGGCCACTTGCATCAATAAATAAGAAGCTGAATCCTCAAAGGAGCATTCCTGGTCACGCAGAAATCACTTTCATCACTGATACCAATAACACCAGAATTTCCCCCTGGCTTCTTGTGACTTGGAGCAATTGAGTTGCAAAGTCACTGGGAGGTATCGCTGGAATTTCCTTGGCTTTTGAACTGAAGGGTGCACATAGCAAATGCTACCTACAGACAGCACGTAGAGCTCGGGGAGATAATTTGCCTTTTCAAGCCAAGCTTCTCAAAGGATTAAGCAACTTTGTTAACACGCTTCCCTAAAACTGAGGCCACGTTTGAACTTGGCAGAACTCCACAGGGAGAAGCTTACCATTGTAACAAGCCCAGTGCAGTGGTGTGTAACCTTGATTATCTTTCAGACTGCAGTCTTCCTCAGCCAGGGCGATCTGCAGTAACTCGTTCAGCCAGGTGGCGTGACCCCGAGCTGCTGCAAAGTGCAGGGGAGTTCTGCCTCTGGCGTCTTTACACAGGATAGAGACTTCTTTCTCTAACAGCATCTGAACACATTCTTCGTGCCCAGTCATAATCTGATAACAAAGAAGCAAGTAAAGAGGTTGACATCATACAGATTGTTGCCCAGGAAATATGAAGTATGACTGATGCCTGTGAACATGAAACGGTCTGAATGGGATTCAGCAGGCAGAGATGAAAGCTCACTTGCTGAACTGTTCACTGCAATCATAAAATTCTGTATAAATATCATCTCTTGCATCAGCTTCACATTGGGTAAGAAGCTAGACTTAGCTAGGGAAATCTAGCTTAGTCTAGCTAGACTAGAAAGATAGATCTGCCTCAAGTTTCACTGCCTCTAGAAAACTTAAGGCTTACCTACTTAGAAAAATGAAAGTAACAGCTGGCCAGTTCTTTTAAAGAAATTATTTTCAGAATTCTTATGGTACTCAGTTATAAGAGTAAATCCAAGAAAAAGTGATCTAATCACTATTTCAGCGAATTAATTAAAGCAAATGTGAAAGTCAAAAGCAGAGCACTCCTGAGAGCAGATCTGTCCTGCTTTTTATGTCATTGTTTATGCATGGTCATGTTTCCAGTCATTTACAGTGTTCTCCGTATTTAAATATCCCTATATTTATAAGTGAGTTGTAGTCACAGCAAAACAAATAATTAAGAATCACAAAAATTAAGTCACCCCTCGATGTAAAGCTGTGCATCCCAGGAGATCAGCTGCATCTACAGATGCTTCTTTTTCAAGTAATAAAGAAACAGCATCAACGTGCCCATAAGCCACTGCGAGCATTAGTGGAGTTCTAGAAAAAAAAAAAACCAAACAAAAAAATCAGTCACAGCTATAAAATGACATACTATGTCATACAATAAATGCCCCTAATAACTTACACAGGGCGAGAAATCAGGAAGCCCTACATCTCTCTCCATTCCGACCCAAAAACTTTTTTTTCTTCCACCATGCTTATCTTTATGGCACCTACGTGAAGACCTTTTGTATGAAATTATTAAGATGTTTAACAATCAACTGCCACGACTGAAATAGAAACAAACCCATTTAAGCAGTTTATAGAGCAACATCGTTCAAGACAATCTGTTCTCTTACTAACCCACAGTTATTGTCACCTCTGGTGACACATGAGTTTTACAATACCCAAGTCTTGTGAATGAATGCCCCTGCTAGTTACCAAGATGACAGTGACCCAAAGCATTTCTTTTGCAAAACGGCACAATTGCTTAAAGGGGATGAAGGGGCATGAGGAAACTATTCAAGCCAAAATTTGGACTAACATAGCTTCCATTTTTTTCCTGGAAGAGACCTATTCACCTTCTATTTTTAGGCAAGACTAATACAATTTAAAATTATACATGTAGACATATATTATACATTATATGTACAGCATAATATGTTCCATACAGCCCAGATGAGGTTTTTAAACCATTCACATTTTCACTTTAAAAATATACTTTATTGTCTCTTTGCAACTGTCATTTAACAAGCCGTAAAGTTTTTGTAGGAACATCTCAGATGCATGTGTCACCTCAAATAAACACTGTGTTCCACTGCAGCAGCCTAATACACCATGCAAACCCTGAAATAGCAACATTTCAGAAAGAAAAAGACTCTACAGAAACATCTCAGGAGCTTGTTAGTTTTTATTGAATCTGGCCCTCAACATCTCTAAAAAAATGTCTAAAGTACGAAGCAGAGGCTAAGATTAATGATTAGTCCTTTCCACATGGCTTAGATCAACTGAATATGTACTTTGTAACCTCTGCCAAATTCTATGAGGAGAAGTGCAGGAAATACAGTATTTCAAATAAGTACTTTTTTTTTGGTGAGAAATATGAGATGCTGTTTGAAATACAGAGCTGAAAAAAGAAACTTACTGTCCTTTGGCGTCTGTCACATCAGGGTTGTCTGCAACTTCTAGCAACAACCGTAGACAAGGTGTATGGCCATTAATGACTGTAAAGAAAAACAAGTGTGTTGAATTTCAGATACTTTTCCACTGGAATGCTTATGGATACGAAATTTCCTTATAAAAAAGTCCACAATATAAGAGATCAATATTCTCCCAATTTTCATTTAAATTCATTTCACTTGTGCCAGTGAAACGGTGAGCTGTTTTTTAACTTGCCCTCAGTAAGATGAGGATTAGTTCTCTTAAGATACAAAAATCCCAAATGAGTAAAACAGAAATCATGATTTTCACTACTGAGAAGATTTCTACTAAACCAGACAGTATTTCAAAATCCCCCAGACTGAGCAGACAGACAAGGTTTGGAACACAGTAGGAAGTATGTCAGCAAGGTTCCTTAATTTTATGTGCACTGTACAAGCAAGTACTTCAGTACCGCTGTGAAAAAAATAAACATCTGCAAAGAATGACCAACAATACAAATGTCATATTCCTGAAAGCACATAACACCAGAGACCAAAATTATATCTGAGTTTTTCCATTTTATAAAAAATAATACTTACCAAAAACATTTGGGTTTTTGTTTTGTTTTGTTTTTTGGTGATGGAGGTTATTTTGATTTTTTTTTGGTTGGTTTTTTTTGTGTGTTTTTTTTTAATTTTTTTTTAATGCAACCCATTGCTGCTGGAAAACAGCTCTGAGTTACTAATTTTGCAGGGCTTGACACTGAACCCCATCTGTGTGTCAGTTGGCTTAAAGGTTTCAGCCTTTCATAGAACGAAGAGGCAAGTATTTTCTTTGAAAAACAATTCCTGTGCTCAGTAGATATATGCTGTGTTCTCATTACACCAAGTCATGCATTCACACTGCCTACACCCCGTGGGCTGAGGCAAAACCCTTGGACACCACCTATGTCACATCACTCTGGCAGAGAAATGGGCACACATCATCACATTTAAATTATTCATCCAAAAATGGTCTTAGTTGCTCTACCCATAAAATTAAGAGACATTTTCAGTTATTTACCACTAAGTAATGCCATATACGTAACACGTAAACAGTTCTGCAGGGCGGATGAATCACTGGCTTGGGGGGGAGGGGGAGGGAAAGAAAAGAAAATATCTGTTCTTTCTCCCAGCAGTAGGAAGAGAAATCTTAACTTGTTCACAAAGACATCTGAAAAGGATTTTGGTAAATGACTTTTAGAACAGATACTCACAGAAGCTCCTGGGTGCTGACCTAGCAATTGCTAAGCATTGCAGAGCCTGCAGGGAACATTAGTTTTGCCAACAGAGCTACAACACTAACACTAGGGGAACATTTGCAATGGATTCCCCAGGCTAGCCAGAGGACAGGCTGGTGGTATTAAAATTATATAGGGAACATATAATTTAGGCAAAGGAAATTCTCCATGTTATGAGGTCAGAGGAAGTCTATTCCCTAAGGGGGACAGACAGAAAAAAAGAAACACTTCATTAGGTCAGTTCCCTACTAGAGTCACAAATGCCTTTAATGAATGGAACTCTAAAGAATCCCCTCATCCAATTCACCACTTCAGGCCTCCTCAGCTTTGCTTTCAGCAATTGTCCTGGTGTAATTAGAAGGAACGAGGGTAAACAAGTTTAAGGGGATGGGCACATGCGCCTTCTTATTTCTTTCCAGGGCAGTATTGCATGTGCAAGTAGTCCCTTTTGTGTGTGCAAACGTGCACTTTCACTCAAGGGATTAATTCAGCAAGAATTCTGTTTGATTTCCGAAAATAGGCCACGACCTCCTACCCCTGCACCGCAAATACAACGCTCCGAATGCTGCAGCAGCTCCAGGCTGAGTTCCCGACAGGTGGCACCAGTCTTTGCTAAAACGCTCCTCACCAAAGTGTGTCGTTACGAAACAGCACCATGAAAATCATCACATTGCACGGGCCTTTTTATAGTAGTTGTAGGTAGACGCTTTACTCCAGAGCTAATTTCCACAGAGCTCTGCACAGCTCTTGAGAGGAAGGTTCTAAGTGTTGTCTTGATGGATATTTACCCAAAGGGCACTTAACTCACATTTGAAAGCTTCCCAGTTCATGACGGTGATGAATGTCCTTTACTAAGTGTTAAATATTCAACCTGTCTTTGCAGTATTTTCCTTTCTGCTTAAGGTACATGTCTTTGGTGTCTCACTCCTGGGTGTAGGACTTTTTTGCCTTTTTTCTTCATTATTTTAGGGGTAGGTGGGAGTGTTTGTTTGGCTTTTAATACATATCTAACTTATTTTGCTTCCCTGCAGATGTAAAGAACATTTTACTTTTAGCCCTGGAAATGTTTCTTAATCTGAGAAGCAAGAGGTAGAAAGACCAGAAAAGTCTACAATCAATCTTCATATTGGTTTTACATGGAAGGCACCCAATACTACAGGGATGGGGGTGATTAAATAAGATATTAAAATCAGGGGAAAAGCCCACAGTCTGAATTTGTAAGAAATGTGTGTAGTAAAAGAACACCTTCTGGTCAACAAATTTACTCCATTCGACGCCACACATTTATTCAACAAATTCATATTTCAAGTCAGAGCTGCTAACAAAAATACGGCTTTGTTACCATTTAGTTTTCTCAGTACTGAAGAGCCCTTAGAGTTCAGCTGTGACAACTAGAAACTTATGTCACTATAACCACTTTTTAAATAAATGCAAATCATTGCTGTAGTGATGAGGCAACAGAAAAAGATACATTTGAAGTAACTACAGGAAAGCTCTTGAACAACGCAGCTCAGTTTTGTGGAGGCACTAATATTGATTTAAATTAATTAAACCATCAGTATTTATCGTGGGGAGAAATGTGCTCAGTTCTGATGCAAAATTTAAGAAGTCAGAAATTATATTTAGTATGCAGTGAGATCTATTACGAGCATTTCCTTCAGTACCGGGGACAAAACTGATAATAGTCCATTTGACTTTATGTTTCTAGGTTGCACGTACATGATCACACACAGAGAATAAACTGGTACTAGAATATATATACGAATTTTATTCTAAGCAAGATTAAAAGATAAACAAAAGGACAATTAAGTTTGGTCCTGAATTAATTACCCATGTGGTATTAACGTTCCTTCCCACTAGAGGCCACTGCTACCCTGCACGGAGCTCCTCCAGGAACAGCAGAGAAGACACGTTCCCTTCGGCACCTCCGCATATTTACCTGACAGGTACATACCCAATAACAACCTTCAAATCAGTGATAAAGTCTACATTTCCCAGCTAATGATGCCTGTTACATAATTAACACCCCACACACGAGGAGGGGAGCAGGCTCCCAGCAAGTGCAAGTTCACAAGCTCTGGAGGAGGAGGAGGTCTGAGAGGGGGTGGTGAATTTCCATAGTGTTGCCACTGCTAAAGGCTCCAAGTTTTGAACACCAGGATAATTTCATCACCAGTCAGAGCCTACATGTATTTTTCAACCTTTCTTCCAAAGGAGAAGCCGTGAGGCAAGTGTTCCCTCTTGCTCTGATTTTTTGGCTGAGGAACCATTAAGAGAAGGCGTCATGAGGGAATCATCACACATCTTAAAGAGCAGTCGGTAACAGAAGTATGGTGAAGAAAAGGCAAGCAGGTAAGGGCACAGCAGTAATGGTGTGGAAAAATATGGGATTCTGTGTGAGGGAGGACTGAACCACAGGGACAGAGGAAAAAAGACCAGTGAAATGAAAGATAAATGGTTTAACTGTAGGACCTCAGAAAACAAACGTAAGTCCTCAGTACATGTGAAAATCTCCTTCCCTTTAGAAGAAAAGTGCACAGTGACAGCAGGTAGGTAAAAGTAACTGATTCTGTGTGGGAGGGTTTATACCACAAGTGTAACATAAGACCACACTCACCTGAGGCGTGGAGAGGGGTCCTTTTGGTGACATTGTCTTTTACAGTGACAGAAGCCCCCTGGCTGATGAGAGCTTCCACACACTCTGCATGTCCTTTAAATGCAGCCAAGTCCAAAGCGGTGCGTCCCTTCTCATCCTTAATATCCAGATCTACCAGAGACTGGAGAAGCACCTCCAAGGCCTGATGATGACCATTATAGGCCTAGAATTATGAAATGCATCATGTTAAAGAACACAACTCCTGTCCTTCAAAGACCTTTCACATAAATTGTGAATAAAAATCCACCCTTGTTAGTGTCTCCTAAACACAATAAAAATCACACCATTTTCTTGATTCCTTCTGGCTCTCTCTTCAACTTGAAAAGATTTTCTCAAATTACACTGTTGCCAAGAAACTAAAAAATTCTTAGTGTTTAGAGAAAGAAATTATGGTTCTTGATTTGTTCTAACCTTTTAGTACAACCCAAGGCGAGGAGTTTCAGGCAATAATTTGTCCATTCAGCACAGGTCAATCAACAATTCATTTTTCACATTCTATAGCATCTGTCAGGGAAACGTTTGCTTCAAAAACCAGATTGACTGGAGTGATACTGGTCAGAGTTTGCATGGATTATCAACTAACTGGCTGCTAAATTCAACATGTGCTGGTCTCCAAGTAAATGAGAGCAATTCTCAAACCAGATTTTTGTGCAAATGCAAATACAAACACAAACTTGACCTGCTGTTTATAGCTAATGCTTCATGGAGTATTCCTGCCAGTAAAACAACCACAGTGAACAAGTAGCCAACAGCACAAACACAGCTGGCACTGCGCAAACCCAGTGGATAGGCCTAGCAACTGTAATTAGTAGTATCAGAGTTGAAGCTGTAGACTCTCTATGCCTGGAGGTATTCAAAATGTGATGGGGCATGGCCCTGAAAAAATCTGCTCTAGCTGATTCTGCTTTTACCACGGAGCTGGGACTTGATCTCCAGAGGTCCGTGTCTACCTCAACTATTCTGTGATTGGGAAGAGGGAACTGGGAAGAGGGATCATGACTCTTGCGCTCTTGGGAGAGAGGAGCTATTGTGGTCTCTGTGGCCACATGTGCTAGAACCTGTTGTGATATCCCAGTTCCATAGCACTCTCACAGGACACTTCAGGAGTTTAAAAACACGCTTTCCCACACCCTGCTGTGTACCAGACAGCTTCTTGCGCTGCACATCTCCACAAGAACATCAGAGTACCCCATTCCATGATCAAAGCTTAAGCTCCAGCCCCATATTTATAAACTAGTTTTAAATAAAAGTTGTGATTTTCCATTTAATTTCACTTCAGTGTCTGTGTCATCTTCTTACCTAAGTGTTAGAGTCAGTAAGAATCAAGAGCTTCAGCTGCCAAAACCTTAATTAATGATTCCAGCCCAGAACCTGTTTTTGTTACATCTAGGCCTACATCCCTTCCCACCTTTTTCAAAACAAGTCTATGGTTAAACTGCTTCAAAGACAGAGATTAAGGAATTATTTTAGGAGATATTGATCAAACGCTTTACACATCTCATACTTACAGCTAAATGCAAAGGACTTTTGGTAGCTGCAGAATCAGATTCTTCAAATACATTGTTGGTTTTTTCCAGAAGCTGGAAGAAGGGAAAAAAAAATAAAAAAGACAGTCTTAAAACATTTTTAGATGAGACAGGATAAGTTTTCATGGACTATAAATCTATAAATGAGCAAAAATATATTTTAGCCACAGCGAGTATTGAAGGATTGTAAAGTGTTCGCAAGCTTTTCTGCACAGCATAAAGCTCTAAGACTACTTTAAAAGCTTGTCATGAACATCCTTACCCTGATTAATTTGTCTCCATGAAATCCTAGGACCTGCTTGGGTGAGAAAGGAGCCCTCAAAAGAAAGGATTTTGTGGAGTAAAGCCCTCAGTAAGTTTACATTGGAGAAAGTGCAGTTTCACAATTACACAGCATATGCAAGTCATGTCTGATACAGTGTTTTGGATAATTCTGACACATAATTAGCACTGGGAATAATTATAACTGAACTGTGAATCATTCAGTCAATTTTATAATTTATCAAAGAAGAATCTGCTCCTATAATGACAGTCTTCTGAAATGCAACACATCCTTGAACTCCTGCAAATGTCTAAGTAACACACACCACATTTTTATACGATCCTCTTCATTCCAAGGGATCCTAAAGCATTTTAAGGCTTAAAACTGAGGACATTTCCATCCATCTAGAAGGAGGAGTTATGGATTACCACCACTCCACAGGAGTGGTGCATGCAAGATGATGGCGTGTCCTAAACTCTGATGTACACCTGAACTTTTGGTGTAACAAATTAGTCTTTAACAGACCTATATATCAACGATAAAATGATGCAAAAATCTAACTGGAATACAAGTCAGCATTAATAATGCATAAGGTGTCACAAATCTCTTATTAAACAAAGGCAGGAATCTGAATCCTACGGAAAAGCTAGAAAATTAAGCAGTAATTTCATTTATTTGCATATTTTGTGCCTAGTAATATGCGAAGACTGGGAAAGAAGTGTGTGTTGATAAAAATACCACTCATAAGCAAGTGGGTGTGTGCATTAACAGGTAATACAAATTTTAACACTTCCCTACAGCTAAGAGCAGGGGAAAAAAAAAAAAATCAAGTCCCCCACCAGTTTCTTGGTAGGTTTGGGACAGTTAAGAAACACATTTGGTGTTACCATGTGGAACCACCTCCAGCTAAAATACTGTTCTTCACTTATATAAGAGAGCTGTAAACAGGATGAAGCAGTAGCCAGCTCTGAATACATGAATACATCTGATCTTCCCTCCTGAGTAAACAACCCAAAAAAAAAAAATCCCACCAAACAAACCCAAGCACTAAGCCTGTTCCTCTGCCTACCTAATACTGGCCTTTACTCTGAGTCCATGAGGCCAGCACAGCAGACTAATTGAATCACTTTTAATTACATTTATCATCATCTGTTGAAATTCCAGGATCAAAACTGTAACAAAGAAATACTTCCGTTCACCTGTCAGAAGGCTCCAAAAGTCTCCTGGAACGAGGCAGATAATTGCCTCTCAAGTGGATGAAAGAAACCACACAGAAAATTGACAAAATTAAGGCTCTAAAGACAGAAATTGTGGGATTGGAGGGCCCCTCACAAAAGGCATCTCCATGGCTTAAAGTCAAAGCAGTTTAGGCTGATGCAGACTGGACTTAATGAGCTTATTAGTCATAAGGCTGAACATCTCCATTGTAAAGTCAAGCGTAAACAAGAATTTGAAGGCAAAACTGGTAGCTCTCAGAAAAAGAGCCATACAGTGCAAGAAGAGAAATTATAAAGGAGAACAAGAAGAGGAAGATTAAAGAACACTGCATTAATAATTATTTTTTTTATTTTCTTGTCAAGCACACTTTCTAGCAATTAACACTAAGTCACCTGAAGGATAAACGTCATGCACAAAGAGATAAAAAGTGCCAGGTCCAAGAAATTCTCCAGTTTCACCCGTGTCTCTATGGTTCTGTGGGTGCATTTATAGTAAATTACATCTGCTTGTTATAAGAACACATGAAACAGCGTGTCTTTGAGGGACTCGAGCTCCATTATACTTAGAAGAAGCTATCCATAATTGTATCAGTTTTTAGAAACGCTAATTTATCGCTCGAAATCATTTGCCCTGGCAGCCATGGAAGCTTAAATGCACAGACCCCGCAGAGCAACCCCAGCGTGGCTGCTGTGCTGCCATCCACACCTGCCGGCAGAGCTGGCCAAGGCATGCCACTGAAGACACACAAATACGCATGAATTACTAACAGTTTATGGTAACTCGTGGAGAATGTCCCAGCATATCCCATTTCTTGGTTCCGTGACTTCGAAACGATGTCTTTTAGCTGATCCCGTTCCTATGTACCGAGTGCCACAGATTTGGAGCGCGTGTCAGAATTGTGCAAAGACACTGCACGTGAGACTGATGGGCACTCTTCTCTGTGGTTAGAACCTTTTAAAAGGCAAGGCTACCCTTACTCTCTTTCTGCCTCTTGGAAATTTCCAGCATGACCCCTTCTCTTCCCATAACAGCACTATTTAATACTGTATGTAATTCTTTTGTGAACTCTTCTTCAGACTCAGAAACAGGAATGTGAGTGCTTTGGGAGGGAGACACACAAAGTGAGATAAAACCCATCAATTATTCAGTTCTATTCTTACAAACTAACAGCACTACAAGGTTACTATTATAAACTATACTCTTTCCCCCAGTTCAGCACGAAGATTATTAACTTCTACAGTTCTCACTATTTTATTTGTGCAGTGAGGAAATATTTACAGGCATAAGAGGGTTTACTGCTTGATTTTATTCCGTGGTTATAAGAAATTATTATTTGGCATATATTCACATGGTCTGGGTTCCCCTCTTCATTTTTTGGGGGGTTCAGATACGCCAGTTAATGGATCAGGGTACTTCATATGACTGCCCTTATAGATTATAATATATTCTAAAATCCAGCTCTGGTTTAAAGAAAAAAAAAAAAGGCAGCTCATTGAAGCATCTCAGTTTAAAATTACTGTTAGGCAGAACAGGATCTAATACTTTACTTTCATCATGCAGTAAAGGTTTAAGCTACACTTTTGAAAGGAAGAGTCAAAAGAAACTTCAAACCATAGGCACTGTGGTGCTATGGGACACGATGGGTGCTACCTGAAACCCTAAAAGGGAAGAGAATGTGTGATCCTGTCTGAGCCATCACGCACAGGCACCTCCCGGCACTGTTTAAATGCACTCCTGATAGTTATGTCAAAGGTTTGAGCTACCTAGCACCGAAGTTAAAGTGACTTTTCTTTGGGGGTTTTGCTATTTTAGTAAGGCAACTTCAACATTCCAACACACAGACTTCCAGTACTCTCATGCTAATTATAAAATGGCAAAATGTTAGATAAAATGTGTGTATTCTGTAAATGGCTTTACTCTGAAAGGTCATTAATCAAACAGCGTTCAGAAATTTTCACACACGTAAAGAGCTGATCAAAAGGCAATTGAGACGAAATTTTAAGTTGAACACTGCTCTTCTGCAATAATTACATAGTGATGAAGCTTATCACTTACAAGGTCAGTCATAAGTGGAACCAGTAATGATTTTTAATGTCCCTTTCAGAACTGAATAAAAATATATCAGCTAGATGTCACTTGGCATCTCATCTTTCCTGATAAATTGCAATAGATAATTGTCTCTACTGGGAGAAAACATACCAGTAGCAGCTTCTTTTAAATAAAGGCTTTTCCAGCAAGTAGCAAGCACAAGATTGAAAACTCTCATCAGTTGTTTCTGATTATATAGAAAAGAGTAAAAGAATTAACCTCTGTACTACTTTATACCAGGGAAGCGCATTTTTAAATCTCAGAATTATTTCTGATTGAATAATTCAAAGGTGAATTGGCACAAACATATTCTCAAGGGAACAAGCAATCCTGTAAGCTCTCTCCATGTTCATAAATACAAATGCTCAAATTATTTTAATTTGATCAGGTTAAAGTCAATATGTATCCTTAACCCAGCGGCTGATGTTTTCCTAAGATCAGGCTTTAAAAATCAGATTAATCAATATTTACATCAATTTCATTCACATGCATAGATTATGGGCGAAGTTAAAACAACGTAAGCAAAAAGTAGTTTCACAAGAGCTTAGGCAGACTGAGCCTGGAGACATTTATCAAGTAGTTCCATGCAACTCTTCCAGTACCAAGTTTAAATAACCAATGCCCCACCAGAACAATCACCACCATGCAAACAGGACACTTACCTGGCACATAAGAAAGAGAACAATGTTCAAGTCTTTAAACATTCAGTCTAGGTCTGAAAACTCGAGCAAACCTCGAGGCCACTGGCTGTTCTCACCTGGGGCATAGATCTTCTGCTGGAGCATTTCCACTCCATACAAAATCATTTCATATTAAGCCACACTCGGTGGGTCAGACAGAGGAGATTCTCACCCAGTGAGTATTTATACATGGAGGACAGTTCCAAATGAGAGTGAGAGGTCCCACCCAGTACCAGCCAGCATAATATGTTGGTCTCTTCTGGGGATGTAGAAGTCCAATTTCTTTGTCAGTCAGAGCAGAGGTCTGAACTTGGGACTTTCACACTCAAGTCATACATATCTCACGTTTCTTTCTGGCCAAAAATTCTAACTCAGAGGTTCTTCAGAGCCTCATACTTTGCTTTAAGGACCCTATTAGCCAGTGAAACTTCTGCAAATTTCATACAGTTTTGCAAAAGGTACAGGAAGGCTTATCTTTAGAGAAATAGTTATCCTTAAAAATTTCCTCTTTGGATAGAAAATTTGAGCGCTGGTGAAAACCAGTGACAGTCAATTTTTAAAATGTGCATTTCAGTGTTATTTTTGCTACTCTCCTCTCATTTGAGCCTATGCTCTGTAATACACACAAGTGCTTTTTAAATTCAGGCTTACTTGAAGCTGCGTAATTTACATTTCTTCTCTGAACCACTTTGGCCACAAACTTTCAGAAAACAGACAAGTGTTGGTTCCATTTCACATTACCAAATGCAAAGTTACTTTAAGATCCAGGAAAGTGTCATGCCAGTCAGGTACGTGCACTGGACTCACAACTCCTAAGACTGACTGAGGAGAAGCAACAGACTTGAGCAAAGCTTGAGCCTGTAAGCAACAGGAAGAAGGAAATCCAATGGAAGCAAAAGCAGCACACATGCAATTTCTTGAAGTATATGGCATGCTAGTTAAGAGTTGTGATTCTTCTTCCTCGGCCTTTATCAGAGTGAATACAAGGATTTGCAAAATACAAAGAAAATACACAGCATGCAATCGTTTTTCATTTACTCACTATATCCAGTGGAGTTTTGCTTCCAATCTAATTAAAAATGTCAATTAGAGTAATTAAAGACAGTAGTATTCAAGTATAATGGTAATCTGCAAGTGTTTCTTGGTGTTTTGTTTTATTTTGCCTGTACAATAACTGCATTGCAAGCAGTGCCTGAACAGAATCAAGACCTGATCCTGTGTGCCCCATGTCTACACTGCCCACCCATAGAGGAAATACTCTTGAAGCACTTCCATTACTTCCTAAGGGAGGAGGGAAAAGAGGAAAATCATGAGAATGTTTAAGATCGAACAGACCTACAGATACAAAATACACACTGGGGGAGACTTTGCTTAATGAAGTTACATCACTTTGTAAACCTACAAATACGAATCAAACAGGGATATTTCTGTTTGAAAGTCTGCTCATGCAGGCAAACATCCCGCCTTCAATAAATAAGCCTGATTACAACCCTAAAACCCCAGTGACTACAGCCCTTTCTGAGAGCTGTATATCACTCTAACACATCAGCAGATTTGAAGGAGTCAGATATTCTTCCCACATTTACATTTAAACACTACACACACAGATACACAGACAGGTATTTAAGGCAACAGCAGAAGTCCAGGACCTCTTTCCAAACTGAAGGGAAAATGTCTCCTGCAATGCTGCAACGGCCTTGTTGTTCTCTGCCAGAAGATAGCAATGTAAGTGCCTGGCTTCTGCACCCCCCGAAAATAAAAATATAGACTAAAAAAAAGGCAAGATCTGTCAAAGAGACAGAAAATAAACCTCAGAGATGGTAGGCAATACTCTGTCCTCCAAACCAAAGTGCCAGCAGGGTGCCAGAGCAAATGGTAAATCGCTGCACTCACTGAGATCATAAGCAGCATTAGCTTTCTAAGAAACATTTTTAGAATCAAAATTATCTACTTTCCAAAACATAAAATTTAAGACAGAGTGTACCACGATAAGCTAAAATATATCAATGTATCTAGCATATGTAGGCTCCTATTGATCATTTAACCAGTGGGTACATATTGCACAAATGCTGACATCAAAGCTGAAGTCAGTCTACCGTGATTTGGGGGATTCTAGAACTGAGAAACAACTTAGGTTTATTAAAGTTATTTTTGAGCATTAAGTTCCTAAGTTCTTCTCCTTTAGAAACACTGCAGTTAATGACTTTGAACTTGTCAGCTAAAAAAGGAGCTTCCACGTTGGAAAAGCTCTCATAGACATAGGTACGAAGGAATTCACCACACAAAAGACTATCGTCTCTGGTTCAGACAAAATGCTCCCTTTAAGAAGGAGGGAGTTGGTTGTGGAGACAGACAGGCATTTACTAAGGAGAAAACCCAGAATGTATCCCCTGAATAAAGAGATCTGGGTTGGGAGGAGGCCTAGAGGCTGCCACTGGAGGAGCACCGGAGCCAGATCCCCATGTGGAAAAAGCTTTTTAACACCTATCCCAACCATGCTTGTGATTCACTCATCACTAATTACCAGCATCCTGCTCTCAGATGGATGAATGAACAAATTCTTGTTGGTACAAGACATTAATAATTAGCAGCAGCAGCCACATCCAAGAATTACGGGGTCTGTGATTTCAATTTCTCCACAGGTTAAGGAACCAAGTGCTTGAAGGCACGGCTTAACTACCTTGGAGTGGCAAGGGCTGGTCCAATAAAAGGTGTTACCCAGCCTGTCCTTTCACAGCACAGCCAAAAAGGCCTTCTGCTGCCAGACATCTCCCTCTGCCCCTTCTCCCTGACACACACAGCTCTGCTGTCACCTTGCTCCAGGCAGGCAGAGATTTGGTTTTTCTTTCGGACACGGCTTTTGGTTAAACCTTGCTCTCCTCCCAGCCTCAAATGAATTAGCCCCTGTGCTGATTCAATCTCTGTTAGTCAAAGAATGAATTTCATTTACTAATAGAATAAGGAAAAGAGCAGATTAAAAGAAAAAACAACAATCAATTCTTACAGTCAAAGAAGAGATTTCACTACAGGAGATGGGCATTTAATTCTGTTTGCCCTAGGATTGCACAGAAACCTATTTTTATCAGCACAAAGTGCTTGACTGTCTCTCCAGATAGAATTTTACTGTGAAATCACAATTTAAATTCTACTCTTTTGACATCAATAAAGATTTTGTGATAAGAGATCATTTCAGTGAAAGAAAACCCTGCCATATTTTTCTCTTTTTTTCAAAGTAGTTTTGTGATGTGATCAGCTCTAAAACACCAGCTAGCAGTTGTGACCAATATCCCTGACTACTGAACACCAAAGTCAATCCCAATCTAAACAAACTTGATGCTATTTTTAGAAGTAGGAAGGTCGATGGGAGTTTCAGTTGCTTGCAAGCACACATGCCCACCATTCAGCCTTTATGGCTCCTTACAGATGGAGAAAGAATCAAAGAATCTGCTTCCACTCTTCTCTTTTTAGCAACATCACATCATTCATTGCAGGGCAACTACCCCACTAATATCCCAGACAACCTAAAGGTCCTCGAGGAAAAAAAAGCTTCTGTTGTTGAGCTCTGTGGTTGAAACACACAAGCACAGATTTTATTTTGCTTATTTATTATTTTATTCGGTTCAAAGGATATGACCTTTTCACTCTTATTTCTTATTTCTCCTAATACCTTTGCTCCTCACACAAAGAAATGTAGCTAAGCTCCAGCCAAAGTATTTGGCTCACAGTAAACACGAAAGTCAAAAAACAAAAGTATGTTTTCATAGATAAACCAACTTTTCCTAAACTGCACTGAAACATGTCAATATTTTATGATGCTGAGAAGCTGTGGTGCTTAAAGCACAGACCAAATCCCTAGTGAGGGAAACTCCACTGGATGCTGCATCTTCTTCTTTGGACTTACTTTAGAAAGTGAACATTTATTTAGAAATAAGCTCTTTTAGATAGCAGTTATAGAAAACAGAGGGGAGAGGGGAAACAAAAATTAATCTTAGAGGGTCCTTGATGAACTTGTCATATTCTGGAACACCAAAATAATTCCCTAACATTTTGCTGAAGTTTGGTATCGTGCATTTAGAGAAATACTAGTAATCATTACTCATAGAAAAACAAGATTATTGTTGCACCCACCTTGGCTTAGTTTTGACCAGAATTAAAGCTCCATATTTCACATGAATGAACTCTTTCCTCTAAAAAGTTTTGGGCCCCTAAGGAACTGTCTTGTTCTAGGATAGATAATTCCTAGATATTTTCATCTATGATCTATCAATAATAAAACGAAAATATTTAGCCAGGAGATAAAACAGTAAAATAAGAATTAATTTGGCACTGAAAAATAATGGGTTTATTTCAATAATCATGCCTGAGAATATCTTCTTCGGGTTGGAAAGGATTGGAAATATTTTGGAAGGAATATTGCATATGCTGGAGTTCCTGTGATACAGATTAGTGGTTCAAAGTTAGTGCTTCTAAAAAAGATATCAGTTTATCTTGTTACTGCATGTGTGAAAACAAAATAAAAATCCCTGCCTATCCACAGACATATTTACATTGGAATTAGGGCTGCCGGGCTCCCACTGTTCCTTGAGAAAGAGCAACTAAAAAGATTGTGAATCTGATTTTCCTTTTCATCGGCACTGAAGAAAAACAACAAGAAAAACTTATTTCCAAGACATAGCAATAAAAGCAGCCAAGTACCCCTCAGTCACAACCAGCTGCCCTCGTGCACCTCCTCTACACACGAACCCATCCTCTCAATGTGCAAGTCACCTGGAACTGGGGGCTGGAATTGGCAGCTGCACCATTCCTAAGGAGAGCTCAGGAGAGAGAAACAAGGCACAGCGTGTTGATCATTTTCTTCATCTCTGTTGGTTTGGTTTTCAAGACTGAGAAACACAAGGCTTGAAGACTAAGATGGCATTTCATGACTTACTGCTATGTGGAAAAGAAGGGGCCCTCTGGCTAAAAGTCTTACCTAGAAGCAATTAAACTTTACTGTCTACCCCAGAGAGCACAAACTGTGGTCAAGAGACCAGTCAGCTTCACAGGCAGAGAAACTCCTTTCCTTCTGCAGCAGATGAATCCTTGTTGCAGCTTTTAGACACACAGACTTTGAAGCGCCACGAACAACCATAACTCTATCAAAGCCAGTTTGATTCCATTACGGGATTGCAGTGTCTATAGATGACACCACTTTTTATCAGAAGCAGCATGGGAATCAACAACTGGCTTAACACCTGGGAGTCTCATGTTGGAATAAGTGAATAAACTCAGGCACAGGGAAAATGAGATGCTTGTCGGACTCTAAACACCAGCGGCAAAATCCTGGTCTCCCCCAAACTTTCAGGTTGACATCCTAGAACAGAACAGTGCTCCTGTCCCTGATAAAGACTAAAATTCATAGCACTTTTCCACGGTACACAGAACAGCTGTGTGACTAACTCTGCAAATGATGCTTGACCTTGGTTTTCCATACTGCAGCTATAGTCACAAATACAGGAAGACTCAGATGGAAAAACGTGGAATTTTTCTGTCCAAATATAGAACACTTGTTGCACAGCTGTCTCTGGCCCACAGTTTGCATTTCACCCTCCAAAATTAAAAGAAAACCCAACACCTCTGATATGCACTGCATTCCCAACTCTTTCTTTTGTCTGCCAAGCCTAAGCAACACCAGGATTCAGTAGCAGGTCTGTCATATGTTGCCAGAAAACACACACAGCAACAAGTACAACAACAGAGAGGAGACCTTGCTCCATGCCTGATCTGTGCCTCATGGCACCCAGGGACTGTGATAAGGAGGCTGAAAGAGAATCCCCCAGTGAAGATCCTTTTATGGAGGTCTCTGCTTGTGCAAGTCATACAAGTATCTGGCGATGAGACCCAGGTAAGATTGCATTACACCTTGCTGTGGCTATACATGTGTGGGCTTGTATAGAGCACAGAGCTCTCCAAAACAGAGGGCAGGCTCAGCAGAGAACCCCTCCACCCTCACAGGCAGAGTTACCAGAGATCAGCTCTAGGAGAAGGCTCTAAACAAGGCAAGGCCAAATTCAGTGCCACAAACAAAGGAGCAGTGATATTTTAAGTGTCCTAAACATACATGCTTGCAGGTGGGAGCTAAAAAGGTTTAACATCCCACCTGAATTGCTGCCCCAGTCCTGCCCTGGTGTAATTACTGCCCAAGGTTTCCAAGCTGCTGGGATCCTGCCCCAGGCCAGCTGCAGCATTTTTCCTGTGGTGGCACATGTGGTGTGAAAGCAGCACGTGCTGTGCAGAGCTCCTTCTCAATAATTAAATACTTTGACTCTTCAACATAGAAAGAACCAAACAACATATAACACTAAACAGCACACAGTGTTCTTACAAAGCATGAATATCTGCACAATTCTCTAAATAGAGCTTTATGTTTTTAAAAGCAATTAAAGTCTGTTTATGTGTGACCACCCTGGATATCAAGCAGTTAACACCCATCTTCATGACACTTACTTTTACAAGCCACAATCATCTGTAAATCCACCCTACACATCTCCCAAATGCAATGTTTGGCTAAAAATTTTTGACTTTTTATAAGATGCAATTTCTAATCTCTCAGGCAGAGAATAGTAAAAAAAAAAACAAAGGGAAAAAAAAACCCAGTTACATTGCATACAAGGTTAATCTTGATTCTGGTAATTTTATCAATGCTGTTATTATTTCACTAGAGGCAAAAAAAAGAAACTGCAGGTAAATAGCTGACAAAAACTATTTACTCTTTCAGTTTGCAGGTCAGATAAAGTGTCAGGTAAATAAGGCACATTCTCTGTCACGTACCAGGAACTGTCCCTTACTACTGGCACATCACATACACTGGGAATATTTTGACCACAGTTAAAAATAACTTGTGCACACATAAACTCCACTCAAAGACAACATTTAAGTACAAGCTTGTTGAATAAGGACTGGATAATCAAGATGAACTTGTTTTTAAGATACATCTGGGTGCATATATTTGAGTTCGCTGCACCATATTGCAGGTTTTCACAGATTTCTGAATATCCAAAGAACTCAACAGTAGCCATCAGGGGAGTTCACAATATTAGCATATGCACACATATAACAGCAGATAGAGACTTCTGAAACCGAGCACTCACCAGTTCCAAACACTGCCGGTGCCCATATGCAGCAGCGTAATGCACAGTGTTGTACCCCTCTTTATCCTGGATGGATGGATTGGCATCGTTCTGTAGAAGGAACTCTAGACACCTGTGGATAATTCACCGGTGTAAATGTGAGCTCACAATATTCAGCAGACTCTTCCTTCACTGCAATTGGAAGAAGTACTGAAAACTGGCAGTTGTTACTCCTGGGTTTGTAGCAGTGTGTCAAATCACTTTTCACCAATAGCTCCTCACATTCACCTTTTTTTTAATGAGAAAATCCCCACTCATCATTGAGAATCATCTTCATGAAAAAAAATCTTCAACCCACCTTTTGTGGCTACTCTAAGATTATAAAACGGTTTTCTACTACAAAGCTTCTTGCAAGAAAACTACACAACTCTGTGCCATGATGTAAACAGCCTAGAACTGCTACTACTCAGATAAAAACTCATATATCAAACCATCAGCCTCCAAACATGCACTATGGCAGGCTGGACAACAGAGACTTAACTGAGTTAATTTTCTGACATGTACATACATGAATATATTTTCTTCTTTCTTGGCTTTTTTTTAATTATGTTTTTCAAAAGATCTCTCTTTTGCTCTCTTTAGCTCTTACTACTTTCTGTTATTCAATCAAGATACCATCATTTTTATTATTAATATTTTCTTCCATAGCCTGTGATCTGTAGTGAAAGTAAGGCTGGCATATGAAAAAGGGGATTTTTTTTTTTTTCAAATCACTAAGCAGAGAGATGAAAATGTTAATCCCAGGGAATGCATTGAGAAAGCCATTGGCTGCTTCTTTTTGCAATATACATGCTATGTCGTGCATGATACTAAAGACAATGCATGATGCTAGAACAATTATAAAATTACTGAAGCTGTCCATTTTCCATTAAGAAAGGGCAACAAGCACAGAAACAGAAATATTGAGGCATATGTGCACACAGAAGAGCATGGAGCTTTTTTTCTATAGGTTAGCCCTCATCGAAGCCAAGCATTGTGTTTAGCAGAGCAAAGAACAAGCAAGAGCAGAGTGTAAAACTGCAAACCAAAGCAGTGGTGCTCTCCAGCAATGAAGTCTAACTGCTTTTTTGACACCAAACTTACAATGCAGCTTCTTTTTCCTTCATCTCAGTGGTTCTTTCAAGTTCTTCAGCATTTTCATGGGAGTTACCTAAAATATTCTTTCTTCTTGGCATAGAGGACAGAAAAATGCAACTTATTTTCAAAGTATCATACCGGTGATTTGGATGCAGTTTGCCACCCATCCCCAATCTCATCTTCAAGGAGCTGGTCTCCTCCAGCCAACAGTCAGAATTATACAAGTTAAACGAGTGTACTGCATGGGTCTGCAGTTAGTAAGTTTTGCAAGCTATTGAGACAACTACAACATGATAGTTTATTGTCCCACAAGTAAGTGCCTGAAGAAAAAAAAAAAAAAATCTGGTTTCTATCAGGTGCAGTTTGACCATCACTTTCCAGAATCCTTCTGTTTCTCCCACAGCAATGTTGTGCACTTTTTTCTTTTCAAGAGAGTAACTCAGGATTACCACACTTCGCTTCTTCCTACGGTAACCTGCTAGTTCTTCTCTAGCATTTAGGATTTAGAACAACTTTAAATCACTGATACTAAATAGGTCTATCTTGAATCTGCATTAGCTGGCTCTCTCACCATCTGTCAAATATATTGGCTACACTGTGTGATCTCGTGGTCAGGTTCTTTAGATTCTGAGGGAAATTCTGAAAGAGCTCAGCATGTCATCATATTCCTGCATATCCAATGATTTTTGGCACCTCTGCTTCCCAGCTGGATGCACAGCAGACAGACTATAATTTGCGAGCTTAAAATCATGAACTTGTGATTACCATCTTTCTTGGCCACCAAGGACAACACAGAATATGTTTCCAATCTGCTATCATCATGGATTAGTACTTGAAAGGTTGGTAGAGAGACAGTTTGCTAATTTCCATCCTAATATAATACACAATATTCCCAAACGGATCCTGCACAAAACAGTACATCTGTCTTTAATATGCCATTTCCCATTTGTAATATCAAGATTTGACATTCTTCCTGTAGGTGCTAGCAATAACTGGTTGTTCTACAAACGCAGGGTCTGTCTGTTGCCCACTGACTCAGAAAAAACTTATTTATTAATAAAATAACTCCTCAAAATATTAACACTGTAAGCTCATAAGCAGTATTCCTGTGCTATGCTGAATTCCTACTTGCATCTTCTTTCAGTTACCTAAAAATCAGTGAGATCCCCAAAACAAGATTCCCTGAACAGAATAAGCGATGATCTAGGGAAAAAGTACATACTCAGAATCTGCAATTGCCTCGTTAATGGAAATGCTGTGTGATTTCTGTTGCTGGAAAGGGTACTTTCTTAAGATCATAAACAACAGTTACCAGCATAGCTGAAACAGTAGGGCAACCTCACTGCACCAAGACTTTTCCCTGTTCATTAACTGTCCACATCCGAAGTTAATGATGAATATTCTTCGGACAGAGATTGCCTGACCTTGGGAGTTTTTTGACATGCAGCAAGAAAAATAAGTTGCTGACCTATAGAATCATGGACTGCAAATAGCTTTTCATCTATGTAAGAAGGCTTCTTCCAGAACATCTCAAACCGAAAAAAATAATGAGAATACAGCATTACAACATCTGAACCAATTTAGGTTTGCACTGTGAGGGCAAATAAGGGCCATATATTCCTACCAAAGTTCAGGATGTGACTAAGGAAAGTTTGTGTTTTTTTTTTAAAAGGAGGGATGAAAGCAGATACATCCTGAAGTTAACCAAGAGCTTGTTTAGATGCAGGAACTTCACCTACCAAGAACCAAAAGCTGAAAAACACACAGTGAATCATTCTCAACACTTCAAGTAACACCTCACCCTGGTAAGACAGAATTAGAAACAGCCAGTGGTGAAAGCCTTCCTACAAGCCTACCCTGATTTAATGCTCAGCACAGACCTTTGACAATCCTGCCTCCTTCTTCCCAACACTGTTTAGTTTTGAGGGTGATGGGGAAGACATTTTTTATATCAGTGTTATCACAGCAAATAATGCAAAAGCTATCAAGGCTCCAATGTGGCATTCAAAACTCTACCATAAATTTAAAGCAAACTTTTCCCACTGTGGCTTTGGGGTGGTATTCTGCTGGGAATGATGCAGATGTACTTTCACCAGATCTCCCTACACAAGAAACCAAAAACTATTTCCTTCGTGTCTACAGGAATGAGACAGAGGAGCAAAGGATGACCTAAAATAAATACAGGTTGCTAACAGTTTTAAGGAAGAACTAACTGGATAACTGAATCTTTTTTATACATTATGTTATAAGGAAGAGATTGCCAAAATATGCAATGATCTGGGAATTAAAACTGCAGTCACTAACCACAGCATTTCTAAGTTTTGCAGCTGTTTTCCCCTTTTCTCATAAGAACAACACTGTGATCTGCCAAAGGATATTCCCCAGGCCACTCTCTAAAAAAGCAACCTGTTTGGACGGGGTGAGCACTTTTATCAGCTCTGACAGCGGAGTGAGACTGATGGTTAGACCTATCCCATCTTTTCCAGAAGTTTGTCAGAATGCCAGATGTCTGTAAGTGCGGCCCGTCTAGTAAAACCTCTCCTGCTGTCTCTTGCTCCACCCCTTCGGATGGACATGCAGATGTAGAAAATTCACTGAGCTTACCCTTGTGAGGAAACCACACAGAGGAAAACAAAGACAAAACGTTGTGAAATCAGTTCAGTAGGACAGGGTGACTGCAAAGCTGTGTGTCACTTCAAAGGTAAACCGTGGAGCCGAACTGCCACATCACCTGGGGATTTGGCTTGCAGTCAGAGCAACCCAGTGTGGAGTTATGCACACATCTGAGAGGAATTCCTTTGCTGGCAGGATCAGTTTTTTGGCTCAAACCACATGGCAACATGAAAAGACCAGAATGACTCTGATTTAGCAAAACTCTCCAAACAAGAATTATACAGAGGCTTTCTTACTTTCGGTCCATGTCGGAAGCAGCAGCGTAGTGCAAAGGGGTGCGGCCCCAGTCATCTGTCTCGTTAATATTGGCTCCTGTTGTCACCAGTGTCTCAATACAGTGGAAATGGCAATTTGCAGCTGCATAGTGCAAAGGTGTCCTGGAACGCAAGGGGCAATTTGTTACCTCATATTCCAGTATGCGCAACCAAGGGTAAAGAGAAATCTTAAGTGGTGCATTCCAACAGATCTCCAACAGTCAACCTCAGCACCTTAATTTATGGAAATTTAACAAAATACAGTGTTAATAGGAAGCTTTGGTGCTCCTACAAAGTCTAATAGCACACAGATCATCAGCCTGCGTCTTGCAAACAACCTATTCCCAGTGACAGCCTCTGCTGTGGCTCTACAGACAGGCTACCTTCTCCCAGTTGGGAGGCAGAGCAAAGCACAGTGTCCCTTGCAGCTTCTTGTTTAGCTGGCATAGCAATGGTTCATGGCAGGGGGGGGAATCCTCTAGGAAGCACAACAAATAGCAGCTGTCCTACCATCAGAACCCAGGCTTGTCTGAGGCACACAAGCACAAGAATTTAGGCAATAAGAAAAATAACCCTGTGATATTTTTAAAACAGAAATCTCAAGAGGGCGGGATGGCTTTAATGTATTTAATGAAGTCTGCACCTGCCTGTTTGGCATATAACTGCAGCAGCAAGAGTTCTGCAGAGAAGGCCAAACTACTGTGTTTTACTGCCATTTTTCATAGAACATATGATTTCCAGACTGATGTGGCCTTTCTTCCTTGTCTGATAGATTGATTCTTTCTTAAAAGAGCTTCATATTTTACCTACCTTCCACACTTGTCCTTCTTATTAAAATCTGCCCCACTGCTTTGCAAGAGTTTTATACATTCTACATTACTGGAAAGAAAAGTAAAGAAAACAAAACATGAACAAAGCAGAAGCTTACATCTGTATTGCCTCCTCTCCCCCAAAAGGAAAAAGTAATCATTTTTGTATTATTTGCTGTGCAAAAACAGGGCACAGCCAACGAC
The DNA here is from genome assembly GCA_035584735.1 of Pseudotriccus pelzelni. Lineage (NCBI taxonomy): Eukaryota > Metazoa > Chordata > Aves > Passeriformes > Tyrannidae > Pseudotriccus > Pseudotriccus pelzelni. Next base: position 28,836,774 of record JAWMRA010000164.1, on the reverse strand, counting down.
AATGTGAAATTCAATCAAACAGAAAATGAAGCTTTAAAAACATTATTTTCTTTTTTTTCCCCCCTAAAAACCCTTAAACTTCTCTTCTGCAGAAGAAAAAAAGAAACTAATTTTCCAAAGAGAGCACAGTAAATGTGATCAGAATTCAGTGCGTTTGGAGATTTTCAATGGGAGCTGTACTTTATTGCTTCCCACACTGAACTGATATTTTACAAGAGGACTTACAAAGAAAGTTGTTGCTTCTAAAATGCCAGTCTAATAACGAAGAGGTGACATTTAACGAAATCCACCCCCACTCAGCAAAGCATTCAGCAGTAAGCACTTTGCTCAGATCCTGTTTACTTAGTGAATATAATCACAAGAGTCACTTTTAGGTTTATTCCCATATCATTTGTTGACTATTGATAGATCTAAGCACATCTCCAAGCGCTTTGCTGAATAAGGGGCACAGCTATTTAAAGTGATGGTCATATCAACATGGCATTTATATAAGTGGGGCAGAATTCACCATACCATAACTGTTTCTTCACCTTGTTTAAAGCCAGGCAATTTTTAACAGGAAACAAACCAGCTGAATTCTCACATCTTTTGTAATTCAAGCAAATAAAGGTATAACTCCAAGCCAGAAAGTGACACAAAGAACTGCAGCACTTTCCAAGAGTCCTTGTCATTCACAGAGGCAATAAATCACCCATGTTCACACTCAGATGAGCAGGCCTTTGAAGTATGTTCTTTTCCTAGCACTCATGCAACTCCCATTAATGTAACGGGAGTAGCAGGCATGTGTCAGGAAAAAAACTAATGCCTTTTGTAAATCTCCAGCTACAGAAAAAAAAAAAACAAAACTGGAAGCAATTATGCAATATTTTGGAGTATGTTGATCCCTACTCTAAATTGCAGTTGTATAAAATAACTACAGAACACTCACCACAATGTACTAAAAATAAAAACACTCGCTAGTGTGACAATTATAGTAAGCCACTGGGAAAATACAGTTTATTTTCACGAGCCACTTTTGCTTCTTATTAAGCCTCTACTTCTCTTTGAGACTTCCAGGATGTTTTTATTATTCTCTTGGGGTGTAGCCTTATCAAAGAGGTTACATCTGAACTATATTATAATAACCTCCATCCAAGCAACTGACACATCTCCTCTATTAATGTGAGAGAAGTATCAGGAAGAGTAATACTACAGGAATAATAAAACCAATATTTGGATCAATTTTATTAGCTTTTTCTTTTGCAGTAACAAAAACGCTGTAATATGTATTTTGGTTCACTGAGAAGAAAATGCAACTTCCAGAAAGATTGCCAAGTATTTGCTGTGGATGAGCATTTCTGCTTGATATATCCACAGAGACTCCAAGATGGGCTATAGCCAAGGCTCCGTTTCAGCTGTTTTCTGAGCCATAAAATACTCAACAGAAGAGTCAAAACTCAATGCTTGCCAAATGTTTTGTCCTTCTGCTAGGTTAACATCACAGCACTTACTGACAATTATTTGGAAATATTTTAACTAACTGAATGCTGCATTTACAGCTTAAATTGACGTATTTCAACTTTCATTGCAATTTCCATTTCTGGCCTCCCAGCACTTGTCAGGAATGCATCATTCTGAGAGAAGGGTGAGTCTTCTGACTTTCTAATTTGGAAGCTGGTTGGTTGGATTTGGGTTGGTTTTTCTTTTAGAAACTTTTAAACTTGCACCTGAAAAATCAAGGAGGGAGACAAACTACATAGAAGCTGCATTTTTGGACAAGAACACAGTCAAAAGGCAAAGGCCAGGAATAACCCCTGCCAGCAGCATCCCGGATCTACAGCTCCTACTCCTCCCTTGCTGTGCCCTAGGAACTGATGATTTCCTGCAGACCGCTGGCCCTCAGAGACTGCTGTGGCCAACAGGCAGGCCTGGCTGAGTGTGCAGTACCCACTGAAACTGCAGCAGCCTTCACAAAGGCATGAAGAGTTTTACCCAGTGCCTGAAACCCACACTTCAAATCACAACCCGGCTGACTGCAGTGGAGGGATTCAGATCCCCCTGTGGGTGGCACAGTCAAGCTGGCTGGCACCAAACCTGCAACGAAGCCACAACACAAGTTAAACCAGCTACAGTCACAGCTACTCACCCTCCTGCGGCGGCAGCGTGGAGGCACGTTCTTCCGAAACTATCGGGGGTGTCTATTTCAAAGCCTGCAGACAGCACGTGCTCATTACTAAACAAGGACACTATGCTATACTTTTGTCCTAGTTAAACCACAGGAAACATCGCAGAGACAGAAAAATCAGTTAGTCGGGAAAAAAACAGAACGCAAGCAACTACAGTCAGAGAGAGGTTGTCACGGGAACGGCGAGCAGCTGCTCCGCTTTGGCAGCTCTTTATAAAAAGAGCTGCAAAGTTGACGAGCGTCTATTTCCGCATCCAGCTCCGCGCCGCATCCCTATTTATGGCCACGTGACGGGCATTGGCGAGGCAGATACTTATCGAGAGGACTGCGACAGCAGGACACGAGGACAGAAAACACGGAGACACGAGGAAGAACCACGGAGTCAGCCTAAACGTGAATTGGGGCCGGTTTTATTGCATGTGGTTTTCAGATTGGAAAGAGGCTTCCAGGAGCACGCAGGGATATTCATCAAGATGCACAAGGCCAAAGATATAATCCTGGCAGTGTTAACTCCGGTCACCCAGAGCATTTTCTCTTCCTTCCCCATCTAGGGGTCAAGGCCAGAGCGCACCACAGTTTAATGTAATGGGGTCTGTAATTACTATTTTTCACGTTTTTTTTATATTCTACAGAACAGTTTAGGGGAAAAAGTAGTGGTAGGACATTTTACATGTTAAGTAATGAAGGAATTTTCTAGAAAAGGCATATGATCTGCCTTTTCACTTTTTAAGTCATGGGAACTCTTGCCTGGAAAAAAACCAACCAAACAAACAAACAGAATGTGGGATTTGACCCCTGATTAGTGTCTCTTTGAAATGGTTGCATCAGCAAGCTCCTGCTTCTTCTGCTTTGGGCTCTGCTGAGGATTCCAAGACTGCTGTCTTTACACTACACGGTCACTCATCTCCCCTCTCGTGCCCACAGAGCTTTGGCCAGCCTGACTTATTAACTCCCTATGGATTCAGAATCACACTTTAGCTGTATCTAAAATACATCATCTTTAGTGAGATGTAAATACCTGCGCCAGTGCAGACCCCAAGGAGATAATTTCTGAATTATTCCTTTGGTGGGGGCAAGAGGAGGAGGGAAACTCCTGAAGCAAAACAGTATCTCACATTCCTCCAGTTTGGAAAAGGGTGCTAAATTTCCCTTTTTCCTCCTGGTGAATTAATATAAACCCTCTGAACCTGTCAGGAGGAAAGAGCTTTGGGCACGAACAATACAGGATGCGAGGAAGCACCAGCACACTCCAGTACACTGCACCACACAGCCAAACGCGGCGGCACAGGAAGTCTTTCATTGGAATAGTTCACAACAATGAGCATAAAGGGGCTGTAAGCAGCAGAGACACACACTACTCGAGCTCCAGGGACGTCGTGGGACTGACTTACCCGATGACAACAATTTCCTGCAGCAGTCTGAGTGAGCGTTCAGCGCTGCTAAGTGCAAAGGGAACATGTTGTGGATCCCACACCTGAAAGGCACAACAGCCTCGTTACACAGCGTCACGTGAAAATGCAGGTTGCATACAGACACGGCACATCAAAAGCTCCTCCCAGAAAGGCTGCATTTTTTTTATCCTTTTCTAGGAAGATTCTTCCATGGTGCCTGCCATTATTTTTATCTGTATTTCCTTACCAGCCTTCTCCGGAGTTAAAAATATTCTGATGCAGCAAAATCTTGGCATTATGCTTTGAACAGAATGTGGAAGGAAGGTTTCTAAAAATTCAAGGCGAAGCGAAAGGTAAGGGAGGAAGAGAAAGAACAGATAATGCTTGGAGTCAATTGCCCAGTGTGGGATGCACAAATTTCTGCACCAAGTACACACACTGCAACTGCCATTCTGAGCTAAAAGTAAATGCCAAAATCTTCTCTATGAATTTCTGAAACCCATTTTTTTCTGCAGTTAACATCCTTTAGACAACTCTCATGTGGGTTTACAAAGCCTCCCCTTCTTCCCTCTCTCTCTCCTGGGGCTGGAGTAGCTGATGAGCCTTCACACTTGCCTTTAGGCTGCCATGTCAGAGTTTTCTTCTAGATCGTAAGGACTAATAATCTAATTTTCCTATTTGCTCCAGCTACCCTCTTCACACTCCCTTTCACTTTTTCCTCCCTTTAATACATGACCAACCCTCTTTTCAATTACTCTTAAACTTCTCAGAGATGACATGATGGGTAGAAAAAGAAAGGCAGGCACCTATCATTAGGCAAAATCTGTATCAGGCAAACACATGGTTTTCAAAACAAGGCTGAGCACTCAGCAACTTTAATTAATATCAGCAAATTATCCCAATTCAGTCTCTAGGCATGCCACTGCTTACTGTCTTAGAATACTTCTGGGTTTGGACATCTTGGTGTCTTGTCATTCAGCATTGTTTTATGTAAAGCATTTTGCTATTCTAGAAATATTATCCTACTGGCAGTTCTCCAAGTGCACATAAACACAGAGCCTCTGAAACCAAGCTCCACAAGATTATCATCTACTGCCTGCTTCAGCAGATATATATTTTTAAATTACAAACTCTGGAACAATAGCAGATGGATTCGTATCAGTCCTTCATTTCTGCAAGACAATTGGTGGATGGGAGAGTATGATCACCTCATGGAAGAGGATTTCAGATACAGACCCAAAAACAAAGGAACTTGTCTTTCCGCAAGACCCACCATAAATCATAACTACTTATGACGCTTTAAACAAAGAGTAATGTGGAAGTTTATAAAGATATTTTGGTCTCTCCAACATTCCATCCAGAAACGTATTTAACTAATTTTGGTTTCTTTTTAAAAACCTTATTCTTTCCAGAATCCACAGGCCTCTCCTTCCTTGGATTTCACATGAAATGTGTCCTCCTTGCTGCTTCACTACACTAAGGAGTAACCTGTGGTGCTGTACAAATTGTAATTTTGCTAGAATCAGCATCTATATTTTTTATATCTATTAAGAGATGATCTGACAGCCTGGTCTTTGAAGAAAACAGTGTGAGCTTCACCGAGGTGCTGCACGTGTACCTACAGGGTGCGTTTTCTAGCTGTGGATTCATTTATGTAAGGTAATATTGGACATTCTGTGTTGCTGTGCTTCTTCCTACACTCATTTCCCTCCATCTCCTCCTCCACCTAGTTATCTAGCGCAATATTATTCATATTTTAGGTCAAGATTTCCACCCAGCATGTTTTGGCTGGTTTCCATCGAAATACACTGTCTGCACATCTGGTAACCAGTGTCCCACTTCTACCGTGCTGTTCCCACTGGTTTCTCCCATCACTTATACACTTTCTCTTCCAAATGCAGTTGCCTCAAAGACTGACTGAGCTGTCTGCAGTTGTTGCTAACAGCACTGCAGAATTTTCTTTACTAAGCCCATTCAAGGAGCTCAGCCAGATTTATTTACATGCAGCACATATGAAAGCACATTTAGCACAGACAGTAGCATCATTTTGATCTGCCTGCTATCTCTGAGCCAACTCCTTATTTCACTTATTTCTGCTGCTGGAAAAAGTATTTTATTTGATCAGCGTTCCAGTCACTCAACTGTGAAATAGAAATTTCTAAGTGGATAACCCTGATTCCAAGAGTGGGCTATCCCATTGCACCTCGTTTTCCCTTAAACCCTCTAGACAACAGACTGAGACAGAGTGTACTGGAGAGAGAGATAGGAAAAACATACACATCTATTTAGACACCAAGATCTTCGTGCTGGCTATATTAATAAAATCCAGTGACGTTAGCTAAAGCCTGTGGAATTTCATTATCCATGCCAATTGAAGATCTGTTCCACCTTCTGAGTTTGCATGGCAACAGTTGTGCTTGACAGAGGAGTATGGGCAAATGTGACCCTTTCTTAAATGCCATCAAGCAAACAAGCAAAACACTGAGAGCTGCAAGTATCCTCAAAATTAAAAGCAGCTCATTTGCATTTGAAAGTTGGTTTTCCTAACTGGGTAAGTCAAGAGAAGTCACAGATTTCTATGGCAGGTTCTAGGTAGAAAAATTATCTTTTTGAGACATGCAGAGTAATTGCCAAAACCTTACATTTGTGAAATCAGCTGCTGCTATTAAACACCTGGTACAGATATCCCTCATGGCATTGCGTTACCCTGATCTCATACCCCTTTATGTTCAGGTTTGCTATTTTCTTTGGACAGACTGTAAGAACATGGACATAACAATACAATACTCAAATATTAATAATCAAGCACCTGCCAATATTTGAGTTGACAATACTAATCTTATTTTGGGTGCAGTCTTGACACATGTGCAAGAGAAAGAGGAAAAAACAAAACAAAACAAAAAAACAAACAGAAAAAAATTGAATTGAAGCAGAAAGCAATAACAATATTTACAGATGTGTCTGATTTCAACTCCTTGTCCTTCTATTTGAAAAAGACTGCCAAATTTGCAAATTCAGATAAAAGCAGCCACATGAATATCAGAAACTGTGTAACATCAAGACAGGCTCTAGTTATACTGAGATCAGAAATACTTACTAACATCTGCTTTGTAATACTGCATCTCTATTAATTATCCTATGTCACAGGATAATTATGACACAAAGCAAAAGAATAACCACCATGTATGAAAGATCATAAACATTAGGCTAATTTAGATACTTAAGAATATGCTTTCCCTTGGAAAGCATCTGAATTTTTTTCCAAATAAGTTTCCTATACAAAGTCATTACTGTGGTCTTCCTGGAAGAACTGTGATCAGGATGCACTATATATATATATATATATACACACACACATATATGTATAGGTACTTCATGTACACTAATACCACTGTGCCACTTCAATGCTTCAGGAAAAGGAAGCAGTACTTGCACTACTTGTAACAGTGTAACTGGGCACACTAAGAACTTAACAGTTTCTTCCCCTCCACACTTCCCAGTCGTTCATATTTTAGTCCCACGTCCCCCACTGAAGTACAGTACAATTATGCTTATCCATTTTAACCTTCCCACTTCAGAACCTGAGGAGCAATTCTGTTTCCAGGCATTGGACATAACACTTGATCATTAGAAACAGCTCCACTTCAGCACCTACTTGGCAGTATCGGCTCCGCTGGTTATGAGGGTGTTAATCAAAAGCTCATGTCCATATCTTGCAGCCACGTGCAGAGGGGTGTTACCGTCCTTATCAACACAGTCGATTTCCCCTCCTGCAAAAGACATTTTCATGCAGTTTAACACTGAAAGGTTCGGCCTGAACCAGTGACCACAAGCATTATTTCTCTCTAGCGAATGCAGCGCAACCAATCCAGCCACAGAGACACTAAATTTCAGAGACCAAGAACCAGCACACAGCAAGCTGTCAGCAGTCAGCCACTGGTGCTGAATGCGGTCTGGCAGCAGCATTTTTACCTCTGCAGTGGTGGGGGAAAGTGGTGGGAATGGTGAACACGACGATATGCAAGAGTCAAGTACATCATTCTGACACACTGCCCATTTAAGGTACAAATGGATGCCTTGAATTAAAATACCGAAATAAACTGCTGAATAAACTATGTTCTCATTCTTAAAGGCACTGCCACTGAACCCTACCTGTAAGACAACAATGTTAAATGGATTTCGCTCAGGAGGCCATCAGGAACACTCTGCAAACAAGCGTGCTGTGTGCTTTTTCTGCATCTTACCAAAGAACAACCAAATAGTGCTTGTAATTTAAGCCTGGCATCTTGTATTTTATCTTCACAAGCAGGAGAAATAGGTTATTTCTTTAAATAGACTATGATCAAATATCTGTTTTCTTCTTGGACTGAGAACTGTGAATTTTTTAGTCTCTCCTTGAAACCCAGGTCTACCGCACTCCAACTGTTCTCATGCTTCCAGCTGGCCTGCATCCTTCTGGAAGTAAAATGTCAAAAGCCAAAACCAGTGCTACAGCTGATGCCTCCCAGTGCTGAGCTGAGCAAAAAGGATTACTTCATGCCTGCTGGCTACACTCCTGTCTATGCACTCCTGCGCTCTGCACAGCACATGTACATGAATGAGCATTTTTTAAAGCACCATGACACTGTTGACACATGGTCAACAACCTTCTGATTCTCTACAAACCCCCCTAGATCCTTTCCTAAGGAACGGCCACCTACCTGGCTGTTGCCAATCTGAGCTTGTCCAAATGATACCCCTGCCTCTGTGTGTGATACTCCTTTTGCTTCACTTGCATTATAACTTCTGTCTCCAGTTTTACAGGATCACTTTTGGTTCTGACTCCACCGTCTGCCAAACTAACCGTCTCTCCCAAATTGATATTTTTCTCCGAATGTTAAAAGCATATTTTCTATTCCACTATCCAAGGTTTTAATGAAAGTACGGGATAGTTCCAGACCCAGAAAGGAAACTGAATACTCTCTCGCTCATCTGCATTTCAACAACAAACCATTTATTACTAATCTCTTTGTGTGGTTTTTCAACCATACTTTATATGTATACTTCATAATACTGTAATACTAGGCTAGTTTGCTGTGAGAATATTTTATGAAAGCACATAAAAAGCCCTTCTAACATCAGTATATTTACTACATGTCCACTATTCACAGGAGACAACAGGCCATAACTGCAACAAGAAGAGTTCTAATAAAGCACCATACAGTATGCCCAGAAAAACTGTGGATGCCCCATCCCTGAAAGTGTTCAAGGCCAAGCTGGATGGGGCTCTGAGAAACCTGGTCTAGTGGAAAGTGTCCTTGTCCATGGCAGGAGAGATGGAATGAGACGATATTTAAGGTCCCTTACAACCCAGGCCATTCTGTGATTTTCTAATGGTAAATAAAGGTCAGTGAAGGGCTTCAACAGGTTTCCTGGGATGGAGCCTCCACCAGTGGAGGTCTCCACAAACATTACCTGCTCACAGAGAAGTTGGAGGACTGTACTCTGTTCACAAAGCCTATTAAAATACTGTAGAAGAGAACTGTGATATTATGACTTCTTTCACTCTGGAGAAATCTGTGCAAGATATTGCCAACTTTGGCTGACCTATGTAAAATTCTCCAGCATTTCTTTCCCCCCATTTTTAAAGATGGGTATCACATTTGCAGTTTTCCAATTTTAAAGTAATCCATTCTTCTCCTACAAGTTGCTAGAGACAAATTGAGACATCTTTAGCCAACTCATTAAGTACTGCAGAATGCAACTCCATTTCTTTAAATCATTGACATTTCTCTCTTCCACAATGTCCCATGGCAATGAGGCATAAGGTCACTTGCAATCAGATCTATGTACAATACTAAAATTAGAGGGGCAAAAAATGAAGAAAGAAAGAAGTGAAATCCAAGTAAGTTGAAGAAGAACGGAGATGTGAGAAGGACAAGTGAAGAACTGCCAGTCCTTCCACACACAAATCCAACAGCAAGCAAACAGTGGCTCTAAGTCAAAAAGCATATAGAGTAAACAACTAAAAACTGCATGAAATCAGTTTCTTGCAGTTTGCCCCAGCTCCCTTTTATTATTACAGTTTTATTTATCCTAGGAAAGATACGGCAACAATTTGCATGATAACCTGAAAGAAGCATGATGTACTGGACACCCCCATTTTAAAAACAACCTTGTTTAAATGTGCCATTACATTCACAGCATAACTGTTCAGCCATCTTCAAGATCTCACAATTCCAAGTTTGGGATTTGGGAAAACAATAAAATCCCCAAACAATGAACAAACCCCAGACCATCCCATCTGGTGCAGTGGCCAAAACTGGGAAACTTAAGTAAAGAATCAGTAATAGCAACATCTGTCAATCAGAAACAGGCCTCTGCCAGATCTCCAGCAACAATAACTGTTGCATTCTGTAGTGTTCTTGGACAAAAAAGATGCCTGATAAATGACTGCCAGTCAGGCATCCCAGCAATGCCAGAACAAACAAGGTAGTGCTGCTCCTCCCTCCAGAGTATTTATTCAACACTCCATGAAGACAGAGGTGAGGGATGAGCTCAGGGAGGTGAGAGAAGTACAGCTGCTGAGTGCAGGGTAGAGAAAATGGTCTGAACTTTAAGAACAGCAGAGCTCCTAGTGGGGGAGAACTAGAAAGTTTTATTGGGGGTGTTTTTGGTGTGGATTTTTTTTTTTTCAGTTTTAGTTTTGAAATAATTTGAGAAAGAAAGTTGCACTTGCTGCTTGGCAGAAAAAAGACCTAAATACGATTTTCAACTCTTGTTTTCAGATTAAGAATCCGAACAGATCAGCTGGACCACTGTCAGCTGGAAGATTATGAGATTTTGTTACCAACCAAAATCTCAAGTTGTGATGGCACAATGGAATGAGAGCTGTCAGCGCAGCTCAAAGCCAGAAGTCGATGGAGCGGCTCTCAGAGCAGTCCTTTGGCACTCTGGGTCAGAACAACTGAAAATTGCAATGCTGGAAACGCCTAATCTTTTGGAGACTCATTAAACAAGCACAGAAACTCACCATTCTGAATGAGGGTCTGCGACCGTGTGAACCTCCCATGGACAGCTGTCATGTGCAGCGGGCTCTTCCCGTCCTTACTCTAACAGAAACAAAACAGAAACCCAGCCATTTAACATGTAAAACAGTGGTAACAATTTGAAGTCTCTCAGCTCCCCATCCTACAGCTCTTCTTCAGATAAGAACTCTGCCGACTTCAAAAGTTTGTAGGACTGAACCTACAGATGACGGCAAATGCAGAAGGTGTAAGCACACAAGTAAAACGGTTCCTCAGCAGTGAGTAGGAAATGGGCTGGAGGGGAGCCTGGCCTTACAGCCTGGCAGTACACAATACTTGCTAAAAACCCACAGATGTGTGACATATTATTCTTTGACGTTTTTAAGTAACACATCCCATTCAGTCATTTTCCTTAACTTTTGCAACAAGGGGAATAAAGAACAGCAAAGGAACCATAAAGCTGAGTAGGTGAGCAATCTGTGAGAGACTTCCTGTTTATCAATCTGTATTTTATAGACAATCCCAGAACAAAAACCACCATTCTAAAAAACCGTTGTTAATAAATCTCCACACAATCAAAAACAGAATGTCTACAAAAGACAAGTAGAAAAGGGGGAAGGCTTATGAAAGGAAAGATCCAATGAGAAGGGAACAGTGTTTTGGGTTCTAGAGAAAGAAACACACTGGGGAAGCTGAGGAATGAGAAATAGCACAGGCATGGTACCAGCCTCACTACTCACATCACTTCATGTTTCACCTTTGTTGGCAAGCACAGACCCCCATTTCATTTTAATAATTCTGAGTTTAAATAGTGCACGGGCTATTCACTGATCTCAAGGGACTTGCCAGAAGTGTTAAATGTCAGGAATTACGTGCTAGTTTTCTAGAAGTGAAACTGAAACACAGAGTTTAAACTAAAGTAGTCAAAACCTTATATGAATTAAGAGACCTCAAGTCTTCTGGTTCCTATACCAGTACCCTCTGTTGGATAACAGCAAGTCCCTTTCAGCTTCATCAAGATGTATCAATTGTGCCTCAAGAATATTCAGATATCCTAAGCAGAATCAGACTTTGTAAACTTGGGCTCTAAAGTAGGTAACAGTCAGCCTTCAGTTCTTATTCCTTGGAAAGTCAAAGGAACTGTTTAGAATCAGGTTTAATTATATCCACGTTACAGGCGGATGGAAAACCCCAGAAAGGAATAAGTTCCTTGACTTACCACCATCCCCTGAGAAAACCTTGACACAGCTCGTGGGACTATTTTTTAGTACTGGTTTGTGCATTCAAGAAAGTGGCTGGCCTAAAGTTTAGAGCTGCCATTATATTTATCAAGGCACTGAGAGCTCCTCTGCTGGGAAGTAATCTCATCCAAACATTTTAATGATCAACATTCTCAGCATCACTCTAATTCCATCAAGGATTTAAAGCTATGCTGTACTCATTATTACAGTTTCTTCCTGGGGTATGCAAATAGGATAAAGTAAAACTGTAGAGCTGGAATGCAAGTTTTACCTGAATATTAACATCTGCCCCATTATTCACTAGTAGTTCAAGACACAGTGCTCCGTGAGTGGAGGCAGCAGCAAAATGCAAGGGAGTGAATCCATTATTATTAGGCTGATTTACATTAGCACCATAGTCAATCAGCTCATTAACAACAGAATCCTGACCATTGTAACAGGCAATGTGAAGTGCAGTATTTCCATAGATGTTCATTTCATCAATCTAAAATGAGACAAGGAGACACAGTTAAAATTACAGACATCAGCTTAGCATTTTACATAATGCATCATTCACCACAAATGGAAACAGCTGGAGGCTTGAACTGTCATAGGGCATATTGCTCACCAGCACATTTCATTGACAAAATACACTCCCAGACAGCTTACCTTGGAATGCTTTACCTTTACCATTATTAACTTTCTATCCTTCTGGCAATTTCTAAAAGCCAATACGAAGCTTAAAGCTGATAACAGGGCTATGTAATGATGATGATGACAAAAGTCCTAACAAGCTGGAAAGTTTTTACATGTTAAGTGTAAAAACAAGGTAAACAAAAAGCTCACAGTTTTTATTTTTAAAAAATTACAACAGCGACTATTGAGCTTTTGTGAACAGAACACAGGTGTAAGAGCTCTTCCCACACATTTATTTTGGAAGTGGAATGGAGAAATCTGAGTGAAAGAAAGGTTAAAGTGAACAGCCAATTATGGTTCAGTAAGAAATCACTTTCAGTAGCTCAGTACTATAAAGATGTAATTAAGATTACATTACTTCTTGATGACCAACTTAGTATTCAACTGCTGTTCTCTAAAATAGGACAAGACAGATTGTACAAGACTCAGAGATGGCGTGAACAGCCTTCCATGAAATCCAGGTGTCTCAAAGATCATATCCCCAGGGGTGGAGAATGTGAAAGTTAAAGCAGAGCTATGCTAGGAACTATCTAATAACAGGCAACACTTATTCCCCTTCAACTTCATAGCCAACAGCCTGTGAACATGTACTTCTGACAATATTTTGGCACATCAAGTGAGCTGAAGATGAAATGGCAAATGCAATGGCTTTATTTGCCATCTCTGATTAACTGCCTGATTAGTGCAGGCTCTTCTGGTCATCTCATCACTGCTCTGAGGAGTTGGCAATAAAGAGAAGTCTGTGCCCTGAAAAAAAGTTATTTTCCAGAGAGAACATAATCCTTCTCCTTCTCTCCATCAGCTACAGAGGAAATATGGGTCCCTAAACTGAAACACCCTGAACTTCTGTTCGGGTAAAGTATGGCGTAGATGTTAAGAATAACCACAGATCATATCAAAGAAAAAGATGAATCAAGGAAAATTTCATTAGTCCATCTTCTTCCGCAGGAACAGCATATATTTCCTGATTTCTTCAGCAAGGTGGCCTGGAGTTTACTGTCCATATCTGACTTTCTTTAATACAGCATGTTTCCTGACTCTTTAACTAATAAACTACATGAAGCATGAGGTGGTCCAGAAAAATGGGACCTCTTTTGTTTAAAAGCTCTGCCAATGTCTTTAGCAGCATCCATAAGAAGAAAAGGAAAAGACTGTCTCTAAATATGGAGAAACATGGATACTACAAAGGTGCCCGTTACCACATACCTCCACCCCCAGGTTAAGGAGTTGTTTCACAATATTAATCTGCCCATTGGATGCAGCTGCATGAAGTGGAGTGTAACCCTTCTTGTCCTTACAAGTCACTTCTGCACCATGATTAATCAGTAAGGCAACAACTTCCAGGTGACCTTCAAAAGATGAAAGATGGTTATCAATTAATACATCCTTCTACAGCATCTCTTCTCCCAAATTACTGCTGTCTTGCTAATGCACTGCCCTTTCACTGCTATTTTAAAATGCTCCCACAGTTTTACAAGGGAAAAAAAAAAAGGCATTTTCATAAATGTTCCTAATCCTAGGCTCCAGGCTTTGTCAAGAAATCCATGCATTCATCTTCCCCAGATGTGTCAAATTTCTCTTTACTGACTTAGTTTTCCAGTCACTAAAAGAACAAAACCACAAATCTTTTCCATTTATTTCTCTAAAACTTAACAGTTTGTGTTTTAATCTCCCTGTTACATAAACAACAGTGAGCATGGCAATAAAAGTCTCCCAAAAAAGCATCCTATTGATCTGCAAACACACCTATTAACACTTTTTGGTTTTTTTGTTAGTGATAAAAAATAACCTTCATAAATTATAAAATGGATGTATCCTCTTTGCTAAGCACCATTGAGGACACAGAAAACTAAATTTCAAGTGCAGGACCTAGGAAACTGTATAGACAAATTCCAAGTGTCCAAAGATAATTAAGCATTCAATAAACTATGTAAAGGCTTACAGGATAAGATGTTCAGGTCTCATTATCTAAATTCTGTCTAAATTGCACTATAAACTCCTAAATGCCATCTGAATTGCAGTACAGGCTCCTAAATTCCATTTCTAATTTAGGCCTTAGATGTTATCTAAATACTTTTTAAAGTACATCCTGAATTTCTGAAAATATTGAAGTGCAGAAGAGACGTGGAATTGTACGGTACAATAGAAAAGCCTTGCACGTCTACACAGTGGAGTTCAAAGCTCAATAGCTCAAAAGCCACATCACAGTTGTTGGCAAGAGCCTTTCCATCTGTCTGTGTGTATCAAAAAACCACACAATATGCTTTTCTCACAGTTTGAAATCTCCTATTATCTCACTTCCAAAAGTGCCAGGATTTAAATCAGGATTTTCAACAGGTCAAATGAAAGAGTTCCTGGCAGAGGGCACACAACTCCCGACAAACTGTGATCTGAAATATAAACTGCTTGAACAACAAAAGCTCTTGAACAAGCGTGACCACTAATCACAAGCAACCTTTTTCTAGTATTTTTAAATTATAATGCCACACTGTAAGAAATTTTCCTTTAACTTGAAAGGAGTAACAAGGTCAATTGATTTAATTAAGTAGTATTTGGTAACACCACTGATGTTTTGAACAAACAAATCGGTTGCTCTTGTCCACTCTGGAATAAAAGATGACAATTTGCTCCTAACAGGAAGAAATTACCTGTGAAGCATTTCCTAAGAACATCATAATTTAGCTACTTATAAACTTGGATTTATGACCGTAGTCATCTGCATTTTATATAGTCTTCAGCACAAACTGAAATATAACCTGTAGTTTTTCAAGCCCAAATATAGTTCAGGCTGGAACCAGAGCCAGGATAAAAAGACCAAACTGAAAAAGCAACACAAAAAGCCCACAATTAAAAGGGAAATCACAGCCAAGATCTCACTAGCTGCAAACCCATAAATGGACAGAGTTTATTTAGATCCGCTGAACCCTTCCCTCTTCAGGGTAATTACAACACTCACTTTCCATGACCAGATCTGTTCTTGTCCATTTTGAAACATGTCATTTGTTTGTGAATAGGAAAATTAAAAAGCAGGAGCAACAGCCCAAGCCTTACCCATGTACGCTGCCCAGTGAAGAGCTCTTCTGTCCTTTTTGTCAAAAGCGTTGATGTTTGCCCCCTTGGCCAAGAGCAAGTTCACCATCTAGAAGTAACAACAGCAAGTAAACCAACCCCACAGATCATATACAACAGGTTATAACAAATCAATCTACCAATAAACTTGGGACCACAGGATGCTGCATTTGAATGATAAATTTGTGAATGACACAAACAGTGTTCTAAGCCCTGTGCATTAACCACAAGCACCAGTGACAGTCACAAGGAACCAAGACACGTTCTGTGTCCACTGAGGGGGCTGAGAGCATGGAGGGTGCTACTGCTGCAGTGTGCTTCAAATCCAGCTTGGCAAACTACCTGGAAGAGAAACAGGCCTGGAAGTGAAACTTTGCTCTTAATTTTACTGTTAAGACCAATTTAAGCAGTTTCCTTGTGGACTGGGACAAGACTCCCCCAGACTGTGTCATAGCAAACCCTAAGATCTCCTTGATCTTTCCTCAAGGAGTGTCTGTCTCTTGCCACACCATGGTGATTTGCATTAAGTTCCCATGTGCCTACAGTGGTGTGGACAGCACCAGGCTGCTTCCTGTACAATGCTGGTCTTTTAGACACCCCAGCTAAGAGGTGAAAAGCTGCTTTCCCCACTGCCAATCATTTAACATGAAATGTAAGAAAAATTGGGGTGGGGGGGAACACAAAAATAATAAAAAGAATGGAAATCACAGCAACTCTATTTTTCAGCAAAACATTCTAAAATCATGAACGACAGATGACTGTCTTCCTCTCTTACACTGTTTTGCCACAGAGAATAATAGCATATATTCTGTCCACATTTCCAATATTCCCTATCCAAAAGCTCAGGAACTTTAGATTATGATGGTTAGACACAAACATTACTGTCTTTTTCCTACAATGCAGTATTTTAAAGGCCAAACACCATCATTTTACAGGAACTGTCATTCCTCTTCCTTCTTTTAATTACAGTACAACTAATCAACTGGAGCCTATTGCTCCAGTCTAAGAGTTTTTCTTCAAAATCTTCGGGTATGAAATGGGGAAAACAAGATCATTGTACCCAGATCTAAAGATTCTAGCAATATTCTTTACATAGGGGCTTTATTTACAAAACTATAGTTTTTCTCACATAGTTAAATGATAATAATACCAGAAGGGTTTGCTTGTATAAGTAGAAAAACAGAAGCGCATTTCCTAGAAGGCTAATTAGAAAAGCTGAGTGACTGGATCTCACACAGCTGCGGGGGGGGGGTGTCAGTCTAACGCAGCAACAGCAGGTCAAGTGCATGAAACGAGAAAGCAAATGGGTAAGACCGTGCTGAGCCAGGCTCTGGGGCAGCTCACCTCGATGTGCCCATTGAGCGCTGCGTGGTGCAGCGCCGTCCGGCCGCCGCGGTCGGACACGTTGACGCTGCTGAGCAGGGGGATGATGATCTCCGCACACTTCACCGCCTTGTTGGCCGCCGCCACGTGCAGCGGCGTCTGCCAGTTCTTGTCCCGGGCATTGACATCGGCCGAGTGCTTGATCAGCACCTGCACCGCCTCCTGCAACGGCAGCACAGCCACAGCGTAACCCAGCAGTCGGAACAAAGGCTCGGCCCACCTTCCTGACAGCTCGGTCGCAACGTGCGTTACTCGTGCGCAGCACACACGGGCCAGGAGGAGGGAAGGAGAATGACATTTATCGAAACAACCTCCCAGGGTACTGAAATGGCATCGTTCATTCAAATGCCAGAGCACATGGTACCGCTGCTGCCATTTAGAGCAGTGGCCTCACAGTCCACATTTCCCAGCTGGATTTGAGGATGTCCAAAGCTGCCTATGAAGAGAGCCCAGCCTGTCCAGTTGATTAACCTTCAGTACCACAGGCATCAGAATGGTGCTCCCAGTGAAGAAATGAATGTATTTATTTATTTGAGGCATTGCTACCATTGCTGGAGGGCTCAGCCTTGGCCAGCAGCGGGACCATCCTGGAGCTGCCTGGTATTGGCTCTGTCGGACACGGGGGAAGCTTCCAGCAGCTTCTCCCAGAGGACACCCCTACAGCTTCCCACTGCCAGAACCCTGACATGCAAACCCGATACATACAGGAATCAACTGAAAAGCATGTTGTTTTGGACAGTAAAATAACAGCAAATGGCTGTTAGTTGTATTTATAAAGAGGAAAAATGAGACAATAAAGAATATGTGAAAACAAAGCTTTAGCTTTGCAAAAACATGAGAATGCTGATGTCCCCAAGTTAGCATTCGCATTCCTTTCCTCCCTAAGGGCTAAGCATAGGCCAAGGGTCTTCACTGCAGTATCCATTCTGTCAGCTGAGACCAAACAACATCTTTTAAGGTTAATTTTGTTGGTTAAAAATGAATATTTCCCAACAAAAGAATGCGTTGTTCTCTCTTGAGAGTCTCACTGGAGAATTCACAGTCAGTTCTTTTCTGCTTCTGCTCATGCATTTGCCATTAAGCAAGTCAGGGGGAAAACCAAGTTTTTCTCAAAATTACATTTAGTTTCTTCTTCCTTTTTTCTTCACAAACAAAATATGAAGGAACCACTGGGGACACAGTAGCATTCAAGTAGCCTTGTCTGCTAAATACAACTCACATCTGGTAAGTGGGAGAGCCCTAATCCTACACAGCGCCTTATTCTTTTTCCATAAACTGAAAAGTTTCCTGGTAAGCCCAGCCAAAATTTTATTAATGAATAACAAATGCACACAGTATCTTTAAATAGTACTTTTATATCTAGAAGGGTCCATAAGAGCGCCTGCAGTCTCTATCAACAGTACATACATTACTAGGAGTAGTATTTCTTCGTCCTCAAGTGACCTCAGCAATTTCATTTTCTTCAGCCATCTCACAAACTGTTCTCTGACAGATTCTTTTCAGTTAGTGACATTGTATCTCTTACAGCATCAATAATGATATATGGCTGTTGATGTCTCAATAGGATTTTGCTTTTTAAATTACAGGCCTACTGTTTTAAAAGTCATTTAAATGTAATTCACTGGAGACCTACCCAGCTGGGACATGAAGTCAGCAGGAAAATTCATGCACTTTTACTCTTTATTAAAGGAAGGAAAAGTTAAAGGAGAATTTTTAAAAATAAGCAAGAAGGACTGAAAAGCCTAAACTAAAAATATCTAGACTTTAAAAAAACAAAAACCAACAACAACAACAAAAATTACACGTTTTTGTTTACGTCTGTTACAATCTGCTGCTCTATCAGATTTGGAATCACAAGTGAAGAGTCCTTATGGAGAACTTTTAATTCTATTGCTTTTGAAAGCATGAGCTTTTAGTAATATAGTTTCTACATATGCATGCAGTGCACAGCTGTGGTGTAAGCCTTTGTAGTCAGTGTCTGTAGCTATCCCAAGTTATCACAGTGAAATATCTTTACCTTTCCAACTACATAAGGCTGAAAGCTGATAACATCCATTAACAATCCTACCAGTCACACCTGAGCATTGTTGATTTGTAAATAAACATTTAAATCCCTAAAGCCCACTTAAGAAATCATGAAGACATAAGCAAAAATGTGTTCATGCTTTTAATGCTAAATAAAAAGGGTTCAAAGAAATAGATTCTGAATCCTGTGAAAGCTTCACAATGAAAGATTGATAATAAAACTTAATTTCTTGGTGATCATTCTGAAAGCAACTGTGCTCACAAGAACTTCAAAAACTACACCGAGTCCTACTGGTCAACTCCTGGATCATTAATTCATCTCCTACTATCAGTGTGAGCTATGAATTCACCCACTGCTATCACTATCGAAGCTGCACATTTGTTTGCTTGTGTAATAAAGTAAAAAGCAGAACTGAAAGAGCCTCAAAAATGCTAAATCCTGTTTCAAAATTATTAACAAAATAGCAGTTATAATATAAATAACAAAGAAAAAAGGCCAGGAGAAGAAAGTTACACATGTTTACAAAATATATAGCAGACCATGAAAAGGCATCAAAGGCCCTCCCCTGCTGCCTCACTAATGCACCTGGATACTCGCTGTGAGGTTCCACAACTGCCAGCACACTTTCTGATTGTGCTTCAGCTGACAAAGAGTTAAAAATGAGACCAAACCCACAGAAAGATGTGCATTTTCTGTTAGGACTGTCACTGACAATAAAAATCACGTACTCTGACACATCCAAAAGAAGAAACCAAGCGCACTGCAATTCCTGCATCAGAAAGACTGTGGCTGTTTTTTAAGGTTTAAGTCTGATCTTTGTTTTCCAACATGGCTTTTTGTATTTTGCTTCATTACAGCATTCATACTCTATCAGATATTCCTTTCAGAGGGTTTCAGTGGGTGCCAGCAGCTGGGAAGCTCAGCCAGCAGCCAAACAATGCCCAAGTTCAGAAGCAAGCCCAGGATTCCTGCCTCCAGGCTTGGCAAGCACTGGGACTGTTACGGAGGTGATTCGAGTCCATCAGTCTCTGGAAGACAGCCACCCACTGTCTCTTTTACAACCCCTCCCCTCGTCCCCAGCAGCCAATTCAGGCTGCAGTTGGGCTCACTGTTAACTAAGTATTAGGAGGATAAGGGTAGACAGGGAGGTCTACAATGGAAAGCCAAGAATAATGGTGCAGTTGAAAACACAGTCATGCCTGACCTGCATTCCTGACAGTTATTGCTGCTCCTTTTTAAGACAGCAACAGAAGAGGTACGACATGATGCCAGAAGATTTTTATTTGTCCAGCAGAAGAAATATGGGCAAAGCCTCCCTCACGCATAAATCAAATGCATTAACAGAAAACCTAAGGGATGCCTTGAAATGCAATTAACCAAAACAAACTATGTAATGTGTGTTGGATCACATCTACATCCACTCCCTTCTGGCACATGCACAGCATGCACACATCCACATGGATTTGTTCCTCTTTATTTCACCGCTTGAAGATGATGTGGGCGCCGTAGACCACTGTGGACTCTGTCCCACGCCAATCCTGCTCACCTACTCCAGCTGATGGTTGCTCAGTATGACTTGCTA
This sequence comes from Pseudotriccus pelzelni, assembly GCA_035584735.1. NCBI lineage: Eukaryota > Metazoa > Chordata > Aves > Passeriformes > Tyrannidae > Pseudotriccus > Pseudotriccus pelzelni. Next base: position 28,816,236 of record JAWMRA010000164.1, on the reverse strand, counting down.
TACTAATGTAAAGCAAGGTGAAAACCATCCACATTAAGGCTCAAAGCAGCTATAACTAACTTGTAAAAGCTGGCCCCCAGCTGCAATGCTACAGGCCCTGCACACAGAAAGTGCTTTTCCCCTCTGCCTCACCATGCCACCTACTATGGCTCTCAAGGGTTTGCTTTTCCCCCCAGCATGCAGTTTATGTGCAAAAGCAGGGTAATCAAACCTTACTCACTTCACTCCTTGAAGCAACTGCCCGGTGGAGAGGGGTCAGCCACATGTTGTCCTTGGCATTAACACGAGCGCCTGCAAATAAACAGCAGAGGTTACATCCAGGCCTTGGGGGCGACACTGAAAGCCTTGCCCTAGTAACAGGATCTGAGCAGTGTGTGATACTCTCAGTGTTCCCCAGGACTCTCCTGGCAGCCTGTTCAATCTTGGAAATGCATTTCCAGATATCTGATAGATAGGAGCTGAAGTGTGATTGGGAAAGAGAGGAAATGGATAGGTAAGACTGTTTTTATGAATGGCTTTATTTACAAGACACTAAAGAAGCAAGACTCGTTGCAAGGAATTGTGTACGTATGTACATGTGCGTTTATGTATACACATTTTTTTAGATCTACTTGCTGATACAAAGTGAAAGAAAGCAGCCCTTTGCTCAAAGAACTGCTGCTGTGTGAAGACAGAAGGAAGGGAACTAGCCTGAACTGCCTCTTGCCTTCAGCTGCATCAGACAGAACAGTAAAAAATGATCACTTCCCTGCTTTGCAAATCTTGCTGGGATCAAGAAAACATGGTCAGGAAATGCTCAGATTGGGGACAAAATTGGGCTCTTATTCCATCAGGTTCTGTGAGTGTTACTCAGAACACATCAGAAGGGGAGGGATGAAGGAAACCACCTGTTTGCCTTCTGTGCAGTTCAGTGTTAATGGGCACTCTGAAAAAGGCAGCTGCACAAGAGGATGGGTTTGGGCTGGCTTGCCAGAGAAAAAAAGGATAAAGGAAGAATATTTAACTACAGTGGTTCTGGCTGACTGCAGACCAAAGGGAGTTAAAAAAAAAATCCTCTATATTTGTTTAATAAAACAGATTTGTTTGCAGGAAATATTAAAGCTATTCACTGATGTGATGCCACGGAAAGGAAATTCACTGATGAGGACTAGAGAAACTAATTTTAAAAAGGGTTTAACCTGCAAATATTGTACCTTTCAGGTCTGCAGGTAGCAGCATTATTCTGAGAGAGTAGCACACACAGAAAAAAAACCCACAAGTGTCATGCACATAGCCTGGGTGAGCCTCTGAACTTCATGAACGAAAGAAATTCTTAAGCTTCATTTTGAACCATAACTTAAGTACATATAAAAGCCTGTAATTAATAAATCCCACTGTCTGAATCAGAATCACTTTCTGAGAGCTGATTCTCAGGGATATTAAGATGCTTGCCTCTGAATCACAGTGTTTATTAGGAATTGTGCTAGATAATCAGAGAAGAAACAAGTTCTTGCATATTTCCGCAAGTCAGGATGCAATTTTTTGGCTGCAAGAAAGAGAAAGCCACTTTCATAACTACTGCAACAATTAGAGGCAATCCTCCAAACTCACCTCACAACCTGGTATCTGCTGGTACAACCTGCCCTCTGGAAAAACACCCTTTAGAAAAGACGGCAGTTTTAAAGAGTTTTCTAATTAATCTGTCTAAGAAAGGAAGCTATTAGCTTATTTTATCTTCCTGAGAAGACCATTACAGCTAATACACATTTGTATCCTGCCTTTTTCCTGCACTAGAGATATGTAAGGCAACAACCTTCTCCACCATCAGGAAGCTGACACCTGACTTCAAGACACCTTTGATTATCCTGACTTGGCCTGGTAGGGTCCTTGGGAATGCAAACTGCCTAGATGAATTCCTAGTGATTGCTACTAAATACCTCTTCTTGGGTTTAGAAATTTATTTCGTATTTGCCTCGGGGTTTTGCCTCATGTTCTTAACTGAGGTTTCTTTTGCTTTATTTCTACTGATTCACTAATTCCTAGAAGCAGATGGCTGCAAATCAGAAAGGCTTATCTGTGGAGTAGCAAAGCGTGACAAATATATTATTCCTCAGTGTTCAAAAATTCCAGTGGCATTGGCATGAAGATGATTAGAAGACTTAGAGAAGTGTCTCCATCAGTAGTTATTCATGCCCTTCACTGATCCACTTACCCTTTGAGAAACTGAAATAGTTGCCAAGAAAGCAGCTAAAGAAAATACTAAAAGGAAAACAATACCAGTATAAATAAAATAATACCCAGCATGCTATCAGCCTTTTCTTTCTCAGCTGTTTTCCAATTTTCTTTACCTCTCTGTGCCTCTTTACGTGAAACAGTGTATTTGCTCTTATGTATCTAATTCAATACATCACTTGAATATGTTTCTGATTTCTGTTTTTAAGGAGCTGCACAATTCAGCTGTTGCCTGTTACAGGAGCTGCTGTTGTCTATTTACTGAGGGTGCACATTTCCTGAAGAGATGTTTCTAAACATTTCACCCTGTACTGCTCATTTCCTTCACCAAAATTCAGCTTTTAGGTTCCCAGCAATTCCTTCCAGTCAGTGGTTAATGACAATGACAATTTCACCAGCACTGATGCACTCCTTTGGGGAGAGAAAATACTTGCCATTTTAGGGGAGATCAAGCAGAAGCACCCAGGGAATAATACTCATGTTTTCAAGGGTGTCCTGTACACTCCAGGAATTTGAGCGTTCATCCTGTGACAGCCCAGGGACAGCTCTCTGAAAGCACTGAGTAAAGTGTTCTAGAAGATGCTAATGCACCTAAAATGAGCTCTGTACAAAAAACAGAAGCTTAAATTTTCCAGTCTATCCCACGACAGTTCCTCAAAGTCACTCAGAGATTGAGTGTCCCTCTCTTCACTCTGGACCAAGTACCTTAACCATATCTCAAAGCACCTCCTACAATACTTTGTGAATTAATCTGCGTGTTTATAAGCACAAAGAGGGCTGATCTACACTTGGTATATATTGTGTCCTTCATAGTACAGTCTTCCTTGAAAATATAAGTCGCTGTAAAGATTTCATTTAAAATCCTTGAATGTAGCCACAGCACCCATCCACCCCATAAAATATCCACTTTACAAAAACTCTTCAGAGAAAAGCCTTTTCTCAGACCTATCTTCTGCATTTTGCTCTTGGGAAGGCTCATACCCCTCAGCCTGAAGGAAAGGTTTAGCTGTAGGAATTTGCTCTGGGAGGATGAAGTAGACAAATAACATATAATGTTACAGATAAAATCAACAGAGAGGAAACTTTCTGTGTTCCACTTTTCTTTAATAGGCCTGGTTTGTAATCTTTGCCATCTTTCACTCTCAATTTTTTCTGCCAAAAGAGAAAATACATCTGAAATGGCCTTCTGGTTCTTATGAGATCTGAAATAACTCAATGCTGGCTTTCAGGAATAAAGTTAACATCTTTTTACCATAAGCAAAGTACAATTTTTCCATGCAGCACATCTGCCAAATCCACATGTCTCTAATAAAGCTAAATTCCACAGTCTAAATATCCAAAATTAGGGATGCTCAATGAAGGAAGAAAATTCTACTCTTTAACCTATTAATGTCATCATTTATGTGCACTTTTCCAACTCCTGCTACGAGACACAGCAACAGGCCCTCACAAAAAAGGACAGCTGCCCTAAGTTCTTACCAAGAAACTCAGAGCTTTCTGGAATAGTAAGGCATGGTAATATTTCCAAGATGGCAAGTGCCTTGGCAGGTAACAAGGGGTCAGGGACTGAGCTCAAACATTAGTTCCTCAGGCACCAGCTCAAAGCCCAGGATGGGGGGAGGCCCCGGCACAGACAAGAATTGAGCTTGGGTTTGCCCAGACAGTTGTTCTTGCACATCCATGACTATGTCGCCATACAGAGCTTCATTTATGTGAGATGATTACCCTGGTCCTTCTCTTTTTTGACAGAAAGGAGGTGAAGAAGTGCTCAGAGCTCCCTGCTTTCATGTAGGCTGGAAAAACAAAACGACATTTCCCCAGTTTGAACCATATGATTATGGATCAGACCTTTGGGCTGGTGTAAATCCATCTGGCTCTGACATTTAATGGGCTGGGATGATTCATACCAGTTGTGGGACCTGGCACTCTGCTGTATCAATTTCAGACTCCATTTCAGTGGCTACCTAGAAAGCCATTTTTGGTCTGTCTCCAACAACCTCAACAGAAATTTTATTCATTAGACACTACATTTATTTGTGCTGCCACCAGTTCACAGGCTACAAATATCAGAATGTGCATATTTCATTTCATTTCTCTCACGAGCCCTGTACAAAATGCAGTACATTGATACTCCTCCTAGTTTCTACTCATGCTGAGACTATTCTTGACAACAACAGCAAGCATTTTTGAGCTTTCCCTCTGTGAAAACACCATCTCATTTTAAGTCAGACATGAAAGTTCTTCTGCTTACATAACTAAATTTTATGTTCAGATTAATCTTGTATTACACACTTTTACTAAGACAGTTTACTGAATGAAGAGGTGAAGCAAAGGAAGATGCTGCAGTTGTCTTTGCAGCCCAGTTCATGGAGAGATCACAGTCACAAAGAGGTGTTTATAACAACTCAGCCTGCTAATCCAAACCTCAGAAACCTCCAAACCTGCTCTTGGATAGAAGTACTCATGGTCATCAAATAATGGTACTTCAGATATTAAAGAGCAATGAATAGGTAGATTATGCAACACAAAATTAATTTTGACGCATGCTGAGCTAATCAGGAAAGATCCACACAGTTCCTGAGACTGAACCCCAGCACAGTCCCACTGACACAAAGTTCAATTTTTAAAAGCCCGCATTACAAATTTTTCACACACACCTGGATATGTAAAAAAACCCCCAAGATATATCACCTACATTTATTAACCCTCACCTCCCAAGGTAGAAAATTGTGTTTACATTCAGCACACGGAAAATCCACCCAAGCATAACCTGTCAGTGCAGCAACGTTCTTTCCAACCATTCTGCTGGCATCAGGATTAGAGCAGAAAGGTCTGATGGATGGATGGATGGATGATGCATGTCCAACCAGTTACCTCCATTGAGCAATTAGGCAAACCCCAAATTTTCCCCCAAAATGAACAGAGGAAACACATAGCTACAGCAAACTCAGTTTTCATTTTCTGCTTTCTGGTTAGACTGGTAAACCAAAGGTATATGTTTGTGTGGTCTGCACGCACCCATCAACAGCCTGATCTAACTTTGAAATTGGCTGGTGCTCTAAGCAGGGGGCTGGATCAGGTCATCTCTAGAAATCCTGTCCAGCCTGAATTATTCTAGGATTCAAGGTTGGAAATTAGAAGATGCCTTGCACTTACAGGACTGATAATTCTGAAATAACTTTAAAAGAAACACACAACTCATTTGAAGAAGCCGCCCAATAATTTGTGAAACCAGTTACATAGCAAGGTTGCTTGCAAGGGGTCAGACGTATGTGCCATAAGGTTCCTTTCAATCCCAAGTTCTTAAACCACATAAGCTTCATTCTTACAGTTCTCCAGCCTAGAAAAAACACTGCCTTTGAAATCTGCAAGCACATCCAGGAGTTTACCATGAATTATGTGCACTTCTTGAGAGATGTCTGCTTTATGCTTTGTTCTGACATATTTTGGTCACGTTTTTTGTCATTACAACAGTTGGGAAACATGCTTTGATTTTTTTGTTGTTGTTCAGATACATCCTACTGCACAGTTTCTAACATCCAAATAAACTTTCTGACTCTTAGAATCATATTTCCAACTCTAAATACCACTTAAAACTCATTTAAACTAATTTATAACTTATTTTGCTATTATTCCATAATAATTTTTGCTTCACAGAAATTCTTGGCTTGTACTCCAGGATGTGAATCCACATTTCAAACATGTACTTCAGCAAGTTTCTGAAGCAAAAATACCGTCAGTTTGAATGCTTCAGAAGTTGTTCAAAACTAGCTACTTTGTTTATTAACTCTGCTCAGTCACTCTGCATGCTTTATAATTGTATCACTACATTTAAATATATTTTCTAAGCTTGCAACATATGCAACCAGCTCTATGAAACTCAGAATACATAGGCACCGCCTAAAATTGACTTTTATATGCTTTGCTGGGTATTCCTTGTAGCTTTAAAATTAGCTAATTTACCCATTAATAACAGTGAGGGACACTACCTTACCTGACAAAATGAGAAGCTCAATGATGTCTGCGTCCCCCAGGAATGATGCCACATGAAGAGGAGTTCGTTTCTCGGCATCCTGCAAAACCACAAGTAAGTGGAAACATTCATGTTAAAGAGCAATGCATTTGTACATATTTGTTTGCTGTGTGCATTTCTATTTATAATCAGAAATACCATCTCAGTGAAAGAACAAAATTCAACACAATTCCTCCCAATAATCCTCAACTTTTTTTATCCCTTGTTTCCATCACACCCTGCTGAGACACTGTCTTTACTCTGATAGCCTGTTTACAGGTAGATCAAATCAAATCTAAAATGAGGAAGAGGCATCATCCGTGGGTCTCTTTCCAACTCTTAAGTATCACCACAATATAATTCAGATGCTTCTGGATATCTGACTGTAATGCAGTTTGCACCACCAATACAACAAGATACAGAGTCTTCAGAAGGATTAACTTGGCAGAATGGTTTGGAACCCCACCCAAGGTCAGGATGCAATCCTCTTACTTTACAAAAGGTCCTTGTATACCATTTAGCCTGGTTATCTACACAGCAGCCCAAAATGGGCATGTGCACCTTGGTCCTTTAAACACAGAGGAAGAAAAAACTACCAGCCAAATCTCTGTCTTTAAACTTAGAAGAATTGCTAATTACCACATATGTAACTTCTGAAATACCTCTACTTTTATTTGATTTCTGTGATTTTCCACATTAAGAAGTCCATTTTCAAGATTTTCTTTTCTAACTTCAAGGGGTATAAATACAGTGTTTAAAAAAAAAAACACCTTTCTTTTATTGTTTTATTCAGACAATTGCAGAACACAGGTCTTGAAAAGAAACTGCTAAAACATTATAATATGGGCAACAATGATCACAAGAACTGCTAATACTGTTCATTGTGCTATTTCATCCCTGATCTAGTCCTAAATAAATTTCATTTTGGTTTCTTAACCACAAAAATAAGTTATAAGGGACCTTATCAATGAAAATTATTCCAACTTACTAGCATTAAATATTGTAAGCTGGTAACGAATTCAACACTTCCTGCAAACCACACCAATAGAGAAACCCTACCAGTATTTACACTCTGTCCCTGAAGCAGATCTCTGAGCCTGTCACGTAAAACACCACTTTTAACATGACCAAGAAGTCATCAACCATAAGCTATTTTGGAATACCTTTGAAGTATGCTATAAATGTGGACAAATCAGTGCAGCAGAACCATTTGTCATTTGAATGCTGAAAACTATTTTCCTACACTGAAAGGCACAGAGCCACTGATCAACCAGAATGATTTAATTTTTATATTTGTATTGTTTTCTGAATATATATAATGCATGTAGTCCTCAAAGTCTGCCGCACTGCATTTTGATCTTTCATATTGGGCATGCACATAAAACACTCAGAAGGCAGATGACATAAAACCCTGGCTGTCATAGGTCAGAGAGGAAGGTGTCTTACAGAACTTCACCTCCTCATGTGACAGACAAATTAAGCATTGTCCATCCAGCAGTGTCCTCTCAGGAATCAAAATAACAAGCTGGATTCTCTCACATGCTCAGTTCTCAACACCCAATCCCCAACAGAACAGCTCTTACAGGCACAAGTGCATATGACGCCTACCATAAATACTCTTCATATTACCTGTCCTAAGGCTACCCATGGCAAAAAATATGCTTAGACTGATCAAACTTATAAAAAAATAGAATCAGGTTTTTTGGGGTTTTTAGTGTGTTCATTTTAAAGCACGGAGCTCTCTTTATACAATGCAGTATTTGTAATAGCCATCCTACCTGTCAGTGACAAGCTCTGTGACAGCTTCTTGCAACACAGCCAAGTTTGGCAACAGAACAGAGTAGTTTGAAGTCAAAAGCTAATGACACAAGACCAAGCAACTTTCTATAACAAGGAACCAAGGCTACTCAATACTTTATTGATTATAAGGATATTATGTACTACACTGTAAATCTGCTGGAAATCTGATAACAGAGAGGAAAGGACATGAAACAGAAAACTAGAATTTTTATCCTTTTGTAACAGGAATAACTCTCTGTAAGCTTTCTCAGCTTCCACTTTTTAAAATCACTGCAAAGTCCTATCGTATTAAGCAAGAACCAAGTTTCCAGGGAAAGCTGGGTTTAGTCGTGAAACTGAATTTAAGCTTCATTTCTCCAAGAGGAAAAAAAACCTAAAACTTCTACATTAACACAAGCAGGAACAAATCAGAGCTCAGTTTCACAGAGAGCCCTACAGGAAACATTTTCTGGAGTTTGGCAGGGAGAAGTCCACACACTGCACCCGCAGCCAACACGCAGTTGAGAAACTCAATGGAGGAACATCCTCAAGTTCCTGTTTAGACTCTGCACAGGACTGATACAGAAACAGAGGAACTGAGGCATCTCCCTATCTGTCCAACCACACTCACTGCATCCTCCTCAGAGCTGTGTAGCACTGCAGCCAGACTCACGCCACCCCCAGCCTTTGCATCTGGCCCATGCCCTGACATCTTTTCAGCTACAGACAGATTCGTCACATGATGGTGGGAACAGGAGCACAAAAGTAAATCAGTAATGATCTAAAGACTGAAGGCTACAAACAGAGAGGACTAAAATCTGTCCTTTCAGGGAAAGGCTTGGCAGAACCCCAACCCTCAGCGTACATTATCGAGGCAAGGAAAGTAAGTGGGGGGGAAGAGATGATAACAGGGTTACAAATAGCATTAAGACAAATAATCAGACCTGCTTCAAGTGCAGTTCTCAGAGGAACAGAAGGTCACTAAGAGACAGTAGATAAGCTATAAACAATGGCTAGAAAATCATGCTGAGATGAGATAAACACTCTTTCCAGTACCTAAAGGGGGCCTATGAGAGAGCTCGAGAGGGACTTTTTACAAGGAAGTGTGGTGATAGGACAAGGGGGAATGGCTTCAAACAGAAAGAGGGCAGGTTTAGATTAGATACTGAGAATAAATTCTTGGCTGTGAGGGTGATGAGGCACTGCAACAGGTTGCCCAAAGAAACTGTGGATGCCCCAATCTCTGGAAGTGTTCAAGGCCAGGTTGGATGGAGCTCTGAGAAGGTGTCCCTGCCCATGGCAGGAGGCTGGAACTAGATGATCTTTAAGACCACTTCCCACCCAAACCATTCAATGATTCTATGAAAACTGTTTTAGCAACCTGTATTAGCACACAGAAAAGATAGCGCTGCACGCTAATGCTAATATTATCTGTAGGCTTTTGTTTGTTTGTTTTAAGTACAGAGAAAAGAAATTAGGACTCTAACAAACAGGAAATCAGGGACAGAAGGCCTCAGCATGAAAACACTCAACACATGCTTAAACTGTTCAAGTGATCACAGTGACACTGATAAGATCCTTCACAGGCTTAAAGTTAGACTAGTCCTTAAGTGCTTTATTGGTCAGAGCCTTGGGGTACATGAAGATTAGCAGAACAGTGAACTGAATTAATCATATCAGCACATGTAAAATACGCAGGCACATTCAGAAAAGGGCCTACACTTCCTCCTCAACACAGTCTACATCTCAAAGGAGATAATGGATTTGAATTTTGAGATCAACTGCAGCTGCTCAGATCAGGTGATGCTTAGGACAGAGTTACTTACTATTAACATATAAATGCAACTGCTGCAGAAAATAAGTGTATGGATCCTTCCTTTGTCACCCAACTGACTGAGCAGCTAACAGGAATAGCTGGAGTTTACAGAAGGACTGTAATGCACCCCAGAATCCAAGTTAATGAAGTCTTTGGATTCCCACAACCTTCAAGCTGCCAGAGTTGTGCCTGGGTGGCAGAGTAAGGCACATGAATGCCTACCACTTCCACTGATAAAGTCTAACCAGAATAATAACAGAAAACAAACTTCCTGCTCATTCACTCCATTTACAGTTGTTACATCTGAGTACACCTAAACTTAAATAGCATAACCATTAAAAACCCCAAACATTTAGATACAACTTGACTTCAGGAATACTACATATTGGCAACTGTTAAGAAATACTGAAAAGGCTGAAAGCACATAAGCACCTACTTTGTGGGCTATTTAGAAACATTCAGAGCCAAAAAAGTTGATAGTGTACCAAGAAAATATCTGCTGCTTCAAGGACTTCTTCCTACTCTTACATTCTTTTATTAAAGCCTGTAATTGACAGAGCAAATTGAAATGTTTAACTGTGAGCACCAGCTGGAAGGGGAAAGTCAAGCTCTGTAACTTATGCCTCCTGCTCTTTCTTCTGCTTGGTAATAACCAAGTAGAGGAATTCCCATCTGAAAATGCAGACCCTGGTTCCAGCACCTCTCATCCTCACAGTATTCAGTTTGGCCTCAGAAACAAATATTTTTCTGGAGTGAGTCTTTAATTGTCCATGAGGTAGAAAAGACAAATACTTTCATCTCCTAGAGACAAGAAAAATTATCTGCCCTTTTTCCCCTCATCCAACACTTGCCTTCTATAAGGCTGATGGTGGCTTTCATGCAAGAAAAAGATAAATTTAACAATTAATTACTAATCCTATATTGAGACCATAGGAACTGTTATCCTAATGAATGCAAATATTCTAATCTTTATGAATATTCAATGTAAGACTCAAAAGACAGACTTAAATAACTCGTCCCTTTTTATAAACACAATATTAACTTTTGGGGGAGCTGGGGGGAAAGGCTGAAGGCATGGGAACCTACATCACTCGTCAATGGATGGGAAAAGATGTAGAAAATTAAAGTGTTTCAAGCTGATATTGCTGCCTTGGAAGAAAATAATGCAGCTACAGCCAAACCCTGCCATGAGACTTTGATGGCCTACACATCCTTAAGTGTCTCAAACATTTTGGGGGCACTGATAGCATGAGTCACCAGCACAGATATATATAATGTAGTAACCACTAGTACAGTAACATGCTGTTGCAAAGCAACCCAGAAGATTTCAGTCTCAGTCTCTCCAGTAGAATCTCTGTCACAGTTCAAAAATTTTCTTTATAAAATATAAAGAAAAAATTTCTAACCCCCCAAAAATTTTATCTAAGTCCTGCTAGTTACCTGGTATTGCAAACATCAACATAATTTCATATTCCATTTCCTTACATACTTGACAACTGTTCACAATATCTGTAGGAAAAAATTGTTTCTATCACTTTCCATTTAAATAAACAGGATATCAAACAGCACTAGTAGAGGTTAAATACCACTGGAAACACAGCTATTACCTAGCACCAAACTGTCATACTGTGGAAAGCAGAAAGCTTTCCAAGTTCTTGATTAAATCCTCCAGAAGACTTTCCAGCACAGCATAACTGCATCTCAAAGAGGAGCATTTAATTCCAGGATAGCTGGAATACTGTCCTGCAGGGCTCCAAAAAGAAAATCATGATTCCTTGGATGAGAGCAGAGATGAGCATCTGGTATCCCAAGGCAACTGAAATATCACATTACAGTCTCTCTTAAGTCCCAAGTCAAATGTCCCAACTCTAAACTGAATGACAGGCTGGGTTTCACTTTAGCTATCCCAAGCATGCAAACCCTTTCAGACTCACAATCCTAAACATGTGGGCACTTGTACCCTCAAGCACTCATACCACCTCCAAAAATACGCTTAGCAATATTACAGAAATATGTATATAATTTCTGTGTGTCTGTGAAGAGCTGCAGGAAGCCTGAATGCGCCTGACAAAGGGAGGCCTGCAAATCTACGCCTTACCAAGCAGAAAAATGTGTAAAAGTAGTACTAAACAGCATACATACACACATACATATATGTTTCTCCATAGTGAGATCCTTCTTGCCCTTCTTATCCCATAATAAACATTCACACGATCATCTCTTGATGCTGATGAGCAGCAAGAAGCATCTGCAGCTTCTCCAGCTGGCAGAGCATGGAGCAAAGAGGCTGCAAGGATCAAGCCCAAAAGGCCATACCAGCAACTGTGCCCCAGCAGCAGAAAGAGAAGCAAGTATGTTTTGGGAAAGCAAATGTTGCCTTCAGCAGTCTCACTGGTGAAACAGGGTTGGCACACTGCTTTCCTAAAAATACAAATGCAATAGAAGATATTCTGGAGACAAAGTTTTGCATATATTTTGGTTTTTAGGGTTCTATCCGAGAGAAATGCAGGATTAGGGGATGAGAAATAAAACCAGAGGGAATTAAATGTCTGATTTGGCTTGCAAGCATCACATTAGTTATAGAGAAGAACACTAGAAGGGTTTTTGACTTTTTTATTTGGCTTCAGGTATTTTGAGGGGAAACTGAAAGACTAAGATGAAAATGGAAATTGCACAGGAAGATTTTGGTTCATAACATCACACATAAGAACTGGACTTTGCATACGGGGGGTGCTGCACAGCTGCATGTATAACAAATCCCAAATAACAAGGGGTTACAACTGGATCCGGAATAGTCCCTGGATTCTGGGAGTCATTCTCTCCCACTCTTCCCAAAGTAAAAATAGCACCCCAAAATATCCCCACCTACACACACAGAGCATGATCATCCTGCTATTTCTAAATGTACCAAACAGCAAACGTAGCCAATGTCCACCTGAAACCAGTCTGGCAATCTGGATAGTCCAACCAATATTGCAAATGTCCTGGGAAAACAGGCTGCTGAACCCTGACCAGAGGCAGAGCACATTTCCCAAGGAAACAGTGTGCATTTGGTACCCCGTGGTAGGGAGCTGCTCACTGAGTATAACAGCTAAGGATACCAGTGTCCATGCCCTCAGGGTGCATGTGCTCCCCCAAAGCACAGCTGGGAACTGGAGAGGTCACAGTGACAATTATGGTGGCAGAACGACCTAAAACCACACTTGTAAGCCAAACAGTTACAGCTTTCACTTTGTCGCAACACAGAAGTCGCAATTATAGCAGCATCCAGAATGTAGCCGTTTCTCTCAACACACACTTCCCAGCTTGGAAAGATAATAATTATTTTACCAGACCAAAAAAAAAAAAAAAAAGTAGTAACATGCTAAACTTCCGATTTCCTCCAAGATTTCCTCCCAAGTCTTTCCTGAGATTTTTCTCTTAGAAAGTATGCACATACATTCCTAATTTTGTGGAGTTTCTCTATGTGCTTTCTGTTCTGCCTTTCAAATACTTCTCTTGCTGCACATATTGAAAAAACAGTTTTTAAAACTCTAGAAATTCCCAGCTACAAACCAGCCTTTTATTTTTTATCCCTGTCCTACCGATATTTAAACAATTCCAACGCTAATAGAGCCAGCCAAAATGATCAACAAAGGACAAACTGCTGCCAAACAGTGTCAGAGTTTCCTCTCACGTGAGCCACCAACACTAACATGGAAGTAATTAAAAACACCCTTAAAATAGAAATATAAGCACACAATGCAAATTGCCAGCTCATAGCACATGGGAGGGAAATCTTTTGGTCTTTATTTAGTGACATTTTAAGCAATTACCACCTGCCTGAAATCTCTGTTCAGAACACAATCTTCAGGTTTCATGTTGACCAGTATTTTTCTAATTACTCAAAAGAAAAGGTTTGTGTTTTGCTCCTGACAAAATAGCTGTTCAGGCAAAGCATTCTTGGATGGATTTTGAGTATTGTAAATAGTGTTCTGGGCAGACCATTCAAGTTCAATAACTTTTTCCATTAAGTACCACGGTACTCATTTGCAAAATACGTATTCTTCATCTATATCACACCTGACAGCTGAGAGCATCTGCCTGGCAACCATCACTACACACTTGCGGCCAAAGGATAGAAAAACATTTGAGAAGCAGGCAATAACCTTGTGCGGGAAATGCTATCTTAAAAAACAACATGAAACGCAGAGGAACTACAACATTCACCTAGCTTGTTGTGGGATTTTTGTTTGGTTAGTTGGGGGGGGTTTAATTTGTGTGCAGTTTTGTGGGGGTTTTTTGTTTGGTTTGGTTTTTTTTGGGGGAGGGGGTCTGTTTGTTTGTTTAGGGTTTTTTGTTTGTTTTTAGACCAACAGCAAAAGCAAATAAAATAGGAACTCAAGGGAGATGATTCCTTAAGGCAGCACTTTTAGGAACTTTTAACAAAACAATCAGGTACTGGTAATCACAGGGAAAGCCTAATGTCAAGGTCTTGGATCAGATTCCCAATTTAAAGCAGAAGCAAGTCTTCCTGTTCCTGACAGCAAACAGAGTGGAACCCTAGTCAACCAGATCTGTAGGATCACTCCTCCAGTTCCTTCCAGCAGCTCTGAACCAACAGGTTGGACCCTACTACCTGCAAAAGTTTCAGTGCCAAGACTACACCAGACCAAGTGCTGGAGTTAGCTATAAATAAACTGATGACTTTACGTCAGAGAAAGACATGAAGAAAAGGAGGGTTGATTCAAAAGTCCAGGAAACACCTGGAAATCATCATTCTGCTTCTGCTTTATATTCTCATTACTTTCAGAGGCCACAGACTGTAGCCAGGACTCATTTCTAATAGTACGGATTTAAGTTAAAATTGAAGAGGGGGGGAAAAAAGCATCCCAACTTCTGCAAGAAGACCAAGTTCAAATGGAGATATTTTTCTTCATTGCCAAAGTACTTAAACACTACTTGTTTACAGCTGCTTACCATTCTGGCTAGAGTAAGCCAATCTCCAGAACAGTAACTCCTCTGTAGCCAAACTGTGGCCAAGATTCGGCTTCCTTACTCTCACTGCTGAGACCAATGTGAAGCTTTAAATCAAGCACAGTCAAATGCTGAATAGCAGCTCCTGATCTGCAAAGACTCTTCATAAAAGGAAACTCTACAGAGAATAAAAATATGCAGTTTTCAGCTGTTTTCATTCCTTTTTCTCAGTAAGAGAAAAAAGTGTCCCTGACTGACCTGCATATTTGGAATGACCATACACTAAGAAAATTTTAAGTCACCTGTTGGGGACAATTATATAATTAGGATTCCACCGGAGTCCCAAATTTCTTACTTCCAAATCATTTCCATTCTGTTACGTGTTAATTACTAAGGACATTTTTCATACTGCCATTGTAACAGTCCATAAGCAGGGTGCTTATGTATCAGAGGCACAGAACATGCCAAGTCACATACCAAGGCGTTGACATCCTCAGTTTTGTAGATCAACATCCGGATCTCTTCTGGATCACCACTGAAAATCGCCTGGACCAGCGGCGGCTGGAAAAATGAAACAGAAGAAGCAGCATTACAGGTTTGTTTATTTTCTGCTTAAGAGAAGAGCATCTTATTCCTGCTAACGTTTACTAAGGCTGCCCACAGACATCTTATGACCCCAGCAGCAAATCACCAAGAGCATCTCATCAGTAAGAACTATCAGTTTGCTTGAGGATAAACAGAAATCACGGCATGTTTGTACATATAATGAGCGTGTGTGTGCACAAACAGGGACCCCCATTAGAATGGCGACTTTTGTTAACAACATGCAATTAGCCCAGATGTTCTCCTTGGCATGTAAGGGGAAAACTAATTACATCAGATATTGCTGCGTGTTTGCTGTTGGCACAGATTAATGGTCATGCAGTACACATTTAGAAACAGAACATTATGCAGATAATGAATTTCTAGGCAATTACTAAACATCTTGTGGGTTTGTTGTTTTTTGTTTTTTTTTCTGAATAAATATGCAACAAGCACAGTTAATTTTAACCACCCAAGAAGCGAAATAATTATCTTATTGTTCCAAGTCTGTTATTATGCTGTTATGGATGGGAATGCATAAATAAATAATCGGGCATGCAGGAGGAACAATGTGCCACCCTCATTCCTCTGGCAGGGCTGGCGTCACCCATCAGTGGGAGGGAGCTGCATGTGCTCAACTGCCCCGCTACACGTCCAGAGCTGACAGTTTCAGTCCTTCTGACTAGGTTTGCTCTGGACCCCAGCAGCAAATATTTGAGTTATTAACCCAGCTGGCAAGACACGATCTGCTGAAGTAAAAGAATAAAAATCTGGCTGCTGGAGATCAGAAAAAGAAGAGGACAAATTACAGAGATCCCTGTCCCCTGAAGCAATAGCTGAAATAGGAGATGGCCCCACTTCTACCATGACCCCTTCTGAAGGCAGCCTATGCCTCCCCCATCTCCTGGTTGTTTCATGGTCCTACTGGCAAAAATAGAGTTTGTGGTGCCATGCAATCACCAGAAGCTAAAAAAACCCTGCAAAATGGAAGCATGAATGCCTACTTAAGCACATAAAACCACAACAGTTCTTGAGACTCTGCAGAATTTAACTCTCTTGTAAACAGGTTCTCTCAAAATTCACAAACAAGCTGAGAAAACAAAGAAAATTCTATTTTCTCCCTAAGTTTTCACTGCAAAATTCATCATTTTCAAATGTGGAAAATACATTTCTAAGTTAATGATGTCTATTTTAAGACATATTAATCCCCTACGTCCTTGAGAAACATTCACACTGGAATTTAATTCTTGCCACTCCTCCAATGGAAAAGGGACTAGAGCAGCATCTCTTATCACAACTGTCTGCAGTCTTACGGATTGCTGCGGATGTTTGAAAAAGAAAGAAAGAAAGAAAAAAAAATAGCGTTTCACTTGACCCATTTAGCATGCTTCCTTCCCAGCCCATGTCAGAATGGCCAGAGACTATTCCCCACTGAAGGATGCTCAGAGTCTGTTCCCTTCTCTCCTAACACTAACAGCTACAAAGAATCAGTGAATGTTTAGGAAATTACAATGCTCACACCAAAATATTTTCATTTCACGTACATTTATTGTAATATTTAAATTTTTAAAAAATTAAAATAAGAGGAAAGCAGAGAACTCCTCAATGTCAAGCTGAACAGCAACACAACCCAGTGGCCAAGTAACAAATACCCTCAGCAGCTTGGATTACTCTCTGAACTCATCTGCAGGTATGTCCAGCACCCAATGAAAGATATCAGCCAGGTTCTGATGGCATTTCGGCTGAGATCTCAGAGAGAGGTAAGAGAAAAAATTAAAAACCTCAAATTTCAAATTTCTTGGATTTAAAGAAAAAAATAGTTCCAACGCTGTTGCAAGTGACATTTTTCTTTTAAAAGGGAAAGAGTAAAGTACTGTGCATTGTTACACTAAAAAAGAGAGGAAGATCTACAATAAGACACTTTGACTCTTCATCCCTCTGCCAGAAATCTGAATCAGACACTTGGCTTTACAGGAAATGCCTGACCTTTTTAGCTAGCACCAGCTACTTAACACACAGAGCACATTGATAATGACACTGTGTTCTTTAGACTTGTAACATTTATAAGATCCTCACCTCAATTTCTGTTCACCACACCATGGTCATATCTACCTGCAGTTCCCTATATCAGACCCCAGTATTTATTGTGCCTCTGAAACAGGTTGTAAGTCTCACACCACTGATATACATAACCTTTGCTGACAGGAGAAAGTTGCCATATACCCATTATAAAGGCCTTAGTGCTTCGGTCCTTTTACTTCCATAAGATTTACCTTTTAAAAATTAATTACAATGGAATATTTCACTGCTAATTGTAACAGCAAGAGACAGACAACGGGGAATGATCAGAGTCTGCCACTGGAAAGGACAGATAAAACCAGCACAGGTTAATAACCATCTTGAGTCACTGCTGTGCAGCCTCCAATTGGCCATTTTCCTAATTTACTACATCATTATTCCACTTCATTTTCCAAGGTATTAGTTTTGAAGGGAGACACGATATTGTCAGGAAAGTTTTATTACATATTAAGACGCTGTTTTTAGGTAAGATGCTCAGTCAAGTATAATGCCCTGTTTAGGAAAAATATGTCCAAAGTCTGTTGCAGCGTTGTTGCTGCAATTTGAGGTCAGAGCTGAGAACGTACATCCGCATCCATCAGCACAATGGAAAAACTAGTGCTCCGTTCAGCAGCTGACAGCGATGGAATGGCGCTTGTGCAGCCACGTACACACTGATGATGGATGTCCAATGACCTGAACAGATCACTTCTTTGATCTTCACTGATAACCACATTCATGCATGAATGACTTCAAATAACTTTTTTTTTTTTTTTAAATTCCTGAAGGGTAGATAATGACCCTTCCTAACTATCAAAGAAAGATAAGGGGTACTTTTGGAAATAATTTTTAAAACCTGTGACGCTATTAATGGGTTATTTCATTTACAGAAATATTTTGCTTTAAAATTCTTCACATTCAATAGTTCTTAAACACTCATAATGAATTAAAAAGCGCAAGCACAGAGCAGGTTACATAAAACTATTATTAGAATTAAACAAGGGTGCAGGGTTTTGGAATGATGAACAACTGTTTCATCATCTCAGCTCTCTGAAGCTTCCAAATTCTTAAAGAGCATTTCAGCTGGGAGTGTTCACATTTTTTTCTGAAAATATACTCCAGCAGCTTTCCACGTTACTTTTTCTACAGAGTTATTACAATAAGTACAAGTTTTATCAACAAGTTTTATTAGACTGTTTTTTTTTACTTTGTGCTGTAATAAGCATCTTAGTAAAAATAAAATTTTACCTGGAGACATCTTCCAATGTTGCAACATATCCCTACCTTTAAGGCATATGGGGCTATCACAAGGACTTCAATCCAGCAGGGAAAATTAACTTGTTGAACTGAAGGCACAACAATTACTTCAGCAACAGAGAACTTAAATCTCATGGAAGAATGTCCTGTGGCTCAGCTGGTGTCCACAGAGCCAAGCCACACTGACAGAAAGAGTCCAGAACTGGGAAATTCTCCTCCATAGATCTGACAGCACAGGGGAAAGCAGAGACTATTACCAAGTGGCATTGGCAAGTCTCTGAACTCCAGATGAGATTTAAGGGGACTGTCTCAACTATAATTTTAATTACTGTGTCCAAAGTGGGTGCTGAATTTCCTAGCAAACCAGTTAGTATTTCTGTTGAGTAACAAATAACTAACATATTAGATATTTTACCTTGGGTTTAGATATCCTGACTGGCTAACAAGGACTTATTTAAGTCAGATTTTTGTTTGACAGGAGCTGAAGGTAGATAGGGAAAGGAGGATCAATTGCCATGCCAATTTGACATAATATACTGTCACTCGGTCTTGTGAGCGAAAAGAAGTTATATATTGATCCTTTACTACTTCTAATTGCATTACATTGAGTTCCTGAACTAAATACTTGTATATGTCCATGTATTCACTTCTCTTTAACTAGCAAGGC
This sequence comes from Pseudotriccus pelzelni, assembly GCA_035584735.1. Lineage (NCBI taxonomy): Eukaryota > Metazoa > Chordata > Aves > Passeriformes > Tyrannidae > Pseudotriccus > Pseudotriccus pelzelni. Next base: position 28,796,898 of record JAWMRA010000164.1, on the reverse strand, counting down.
AGTGTAGCAAGACACGCAGTCATTTCAAAGTGGTATTGATTCTGACAATGTTTTGCCAAACATCTTTTTCTGTAGGTACTCCCATTAATCAAGATTACAAGGTTGTCTGCAGTGTCACATCACGTATATATATTTCCTTCCACTGGTCACAGCAGACTACTCTTCCTAATTTTAGTTTAGGATTTTCTCCCTCTGAGCATACAGCACATGAATATCTGAAATACTGTTTTAACTTACAAGTCTGTATTAGTGAACAGTCATTAACTAGATTTCTCTTCATTTTCAGAGTGCATTTCCCTGATGCGCAGTATTTATACAGTTCCATGTACAGAAATTACTCAATACTAACAATTTTTAACAGGTCCTTCTAGTCTATTTCATTTGCAACAGGGGTTAGCCTTTTACTGTGTTTAGGGAATTAATTAATTGCTGGGTAAATACAAAAAGAAGTTTGCTCTTGATTTGTTATTTCAATGAGTGCCTTTCTGGTATTGGAATTTCTGTAGACTGCCTTCTGACAGCCAAGCACTTTCACAGAGCTGGTATCTGGAGAAGAATGCCCTTGGATGGTTGCTAAGGGGTGTTTCAGAGCAATTACAGATTCTCACAGAGCGACCTGTCCAAGCTACTGAAAGGTCATCAGGGAGAATCAAATCTGTAAATAGGGTATCCTGGTTCTCTGGAAGCACCTTGGCAAACTGACAGCATTGTTAAGTGAGTGAATCTACTTACCTGGGACATTTATGCTGAGCAGACCAATAAATACCCTATAAACTGCAACATTTCAAATACGGCAGGAAAAAACCCCCAAAAAACCATTTCAACTAATTTAATTCTATCTTCTTATGTCCTTCCATGTTTTGTAGACTAGCCAAATGATTTAAGGATTGGACATCAACCCACTGCAGAAAGGATCGCATGTGTGCCTACACGTGGCTACTTATTTCAATTTGTTCCACCCTGTTTCAGTGCTCAAGGACCAACAAACTTACATGACACACAGAAGTATTCAACAAAAGACAAATCAACACTCCCCAAAGTAAGAAAAAACTCTGTGTAATGGCACTTACAAACTGAGAGATCTTCGTGGTGTCTTTAGGCTGGCATCTAAAGGAGACAACTGTGCTCTGACACTTTGCCTGGACCAATGACTTTGTAACTTGCTGCCATGCTGTGCTCTAAGTTGTTTAGAGGGATGTAATGGGCATTTAAGTTTCACTGCAAGAAGTGTTAGTTTTTCCTGTAATTTCTCTTCATGTTATTTCTAACAGCTTCTCCAAAGCCTCAGGCTGTGTTCATCCTTCAGACTGTAAAAAGGACTTCAGCACCAATGGCACAGGGCATGCAGGAGCAGTGGAGAATTGATCATTGCTTCATTTGCTGTTGTGCTCTCCTGAGATTAGGAAAAACTTATATATAAACTGTAACTAGAGCATATGTTTAGCTTCAAGAGCTACTTTGTAGCTAAACTTTTTAAAGAAAGAGGAGCTGGAGGGGGCTGTCTGTATTTGCCTGGACAACACAGGATCCTGAACGTGCCCATAGCCTCAGTGCTGAAAGCCTGTCCCTCCAATGATTTGATCCAAATGATGAAGGGCAACTTCATCAAAAGGCAAAACAATGCTCAGTGACCAAATGGCAAACACCCCAGTGCAAACCTGTGGCTCCCGTATGGTCTAACCCCGAGGGACACAGACTGAGCAGCACCAATGGCGTTAGGCTGGGATGTCTGCAAGGACAGCAGTGTGGTGCAAACAGTGTTTGTGTTCAGTGCTTTCTCCCCTCCCCTTAAGATTAGTCACGTGCTCAGTAATGCAGAAGTGGTTCCTCAGTAATTTTTCAGCAATGTCTGAATAATTCATACAATGCTAACATGGTCAATAGGTAGTTTCCACTTAGGTATGCACTCAGCCCCTCCCACAGTGGCTTTGCAAATTCAGACTTGAATATTTGCTGAAATACTTGGTGCAAAATCAGTTGAAATACGGCAATTCTACCATGATCATCAGATACTGCCACTGCTGGTGTCGTTACAAACCTGAGTTTAATCACTGGCATACATTGCTAATTGCATGACAATCTCAAACGGCTACAGAAATAGAACAGCTCCAACCTTAATTTGCTGGATAGCCAGGCAGCTTGTGCAGGCTGCAAAGCCTTGGGGCAGCATGGACCTGCATCCTGGGAGGACTCCCACCCCTCCAGCTGAATTCAGCCCAGTGCCTGGTATCCAGCACTGATCAGGTTCAGAGGCTGCTTTAGGTGAACAAATATACTTTCCAAACCCCCAAGTTCTCCTTCATTACAGATATTATACATCATTAGAGGAAGGGAAAAGTATAATCACTGGCAAAGGGTTAAAGTAAGTAGTAACAGTAAAGATGTTTGAAACAAGATTGCTCGATGATAAGCTGACAAACACCTTGCATTAAGGATCTTGTTTTGAACAGTGCTTACACTAGGTTTGGAAAAGAACAGCCTGAACTGCTTAGAGCATGGCTCAACCTGAAAAGGGAGCAGGGCTGTCATGACACATCCTGCATCACATGCTTTTAAATGATTTTGCCTCTCTTACCAGTTAAGCCTTTGCAATGACAAACAGGGTTTGAGACTGGAAACCCAGGCTGTACTCCCACAGGCTTCTGGCTCTCTGATCCCTCTCAGCAAGGCCCTGATGGCTTTTGCTTACACCCCACCCACAAAACTCTGTGTCTCTGCCCAGACAGAGAAGACAATAGAGCTGATTCTATAATTACACACAATCACAAATGATGATTTAGTAAGTGATGTGCAAACCAGACTATACTTCAGTGCACTTTCCCATCAACACACTCCTTGTGAAGCCATCCCCACCACCCCCTGCACCCTCCCATTCCAGTCCTCTCTGTGCCCAGCCCTTTCCTCTCTTCTACTCATCTTCTCCAAGAGGTTCAAACCTCGGCCTCTCTCTCTGCTGCCCCATTTCCATGCTGCTGGAGCAGGGGAGCTGAAGGTCTTGGGTGAAGAACACTTGAGCACCTTTAATTGCAAATACACACTATCAAACACACAGTTGTGTTTCAAGCAAGTGAGAAAGAAAGAAAACAAATTGAGGCAGCTGAAACTTCAACACAGCATTCATTTAGTCAAGCCTTCACAATACTTAAAAAGGAAAATAGTCAGGATTTGACCCCGCTTGTGCAATGCTGGATCAAGGCTGGCATTTCTGTTCGCACAATTTCTGATATGCCATTCTGGATGGTGCAAAACAAGCCTCTCGGCAGATCTATTTCTGGCTCTTAGCTTGGCTCCAGATTTTGGCTGCCTCCCATTTTTCATTACGAAGCCTATCAACTGCCCCAAGAATTGCTTATGTTTCCAGGTGAAGCGAAGGTTACATCCTGCCGTTCCTGGAATCCTGAAATTCCTCTACACACCAAAAGCACTGCATGTTGCCCATGTTTTGTTAAACTTATCAGTTAAAGGCACCAAAATAACTCATGGCCTGTTAAATTTAGATCACCTCTAAAAAGGAAAAGAGCTAGTTTAATTCAGCTTACCCAATGTCCTTCCCCTTCATTCTCATCAGTCTTCATTTAAGTGGTGGGGGTTTGTTTTAGTTTTGGCATTTGGAGTTATGGTTGGTGGGATTTTTTTAAGTGCCCCCAGATCAGATCAGAAAATAAGATAACAAATACTGTCCTACATTAATCAAGTGGAGAGAAACTCAGCATGATGTAGACTAGTTAAAATAAGAAAGCTTTTCCAAATGAGACAAAAATAAACTTAGTAGCATAACATTTGCTATATTCACCACCCTTTGTTACCCATTTTAGTGAAGAAAAGTTTGCCACAGACAGCATAATAAGATTTCTTGGAATACCTACAAAGGGTGAGGATAATCCATCTAATGGTACCCTGAATTTTTCCCGTCCTCTTGAATTTGTTCAAAGTTTCTCAGGGTTCTGTCTTGATACAAACTGTGTCTTATGTAACAGTATTGTGTTGTGTATCGGTGACACCATTAAATAACAGTCATGGATTGTAATGGCACTACCAAAAAAAGGATCCAGTTCTTTTTATGCATTCTCAGCAGCGAGTGCTGCACTCATCCATTTGAGTACTTCTTGTCATACCTGTATTTTGTCTCACAGAGTTCTTGTCTTTTCTTTTTTCCCCCCTCCCCCATAATCAGATCATTTAGGCAGAAGCAGGGAAGGAGTCCTGGCACCAAGGCAGCATTTCTGAACAAGAGCATAGCAGAGAGTAAAATCTCTGGGGGCATAAATTCCAGCTGGTGTAAATCAGCTTAAGAGGTCTCCAAGTGAGACGCCTGTGCCACGTTACACCACCCTTCCAAAGGGCCCTGCATTTTCTCCCCACCAGAAGCATGGCTGACTGGTGGCCAGGCAGCACAAGGCTATGAACCTCAAGAGAAATAAAACGTTCAGCAGTAGAACAGAGCAACAGCAACCCCACTGACAGGCCTCCTCCTTGCTAGACATTTAAGAATAAAGCAGTCAGGGGAGAAGCTCATTTAAAAAAAAAAAAAAATCAACTCTGCCAGAAGCTTCATTTCCTGCTCAGTTATCTTCAAAACACATTTCAAGCACACCAGCAATTATTTTTTTTTAATTATTTTTTTTAACCTATTGCTTAGGTGCTAAACTCCACAGGCAGAAAAAAAGAAATTACTAAAACTGATTCTGTGTGCAGGGGGAACAAACAGGTTCATGCTGGCTGCAGCTGTCAAACCCAACCTGAGACATCTCTCCTCCGTTCAGTGGCCCCCACATCCTCTGGAGACCGCTGATATCCTGCCTTTACCCAACCCTACCAGCAGCAATGGCAAGCAAGTAGAAAAAGAAAAAGAAACGGAAATGCTGCAAGTTTATCTTCCTTTAGTTTATCACTTGTGAAACCATGACTTACCCTTCTTCCTTGCAAGGCAAGGGTGTGCAGGGACTGCTACACACACTGCAGCTGGTTTAAGCAACCCTTCCATACTCCTCCTTCAATGCAGTAACACAGCGAGACCTGCCTGTCGTCTGGCAGCCTGGACACTCAACAGCACAGAGAAATAGTCCAGTCTATCTCTTTACTCTACTGTAATTAAGTGCTTTATCTGATATACACAGCATGCATTGATACTCATCGCATGCTCTAATAAAAATCCTTTCATTTTTAGAAAATTAGTCCTGATTTCGAGAGCTATGAAGTGGCATCCGATCCTGTAACATGTTACTCGGTAAGATTAGGACTTCCGCTGGTTAGCGGGGTCTGGTTTATGTTACTGTACACACAAAGAAGGCAGCCATGAAACAGACCGTGCCATAATAAACTTGCAGATACTTCTGAACTATGAGAGAGGACAGGAGGACGTTGGAGGGCAAGATCAGAATTTATAACCACCCTGACAAATTATACAAACAACTAGGCTGGAGGAAGAGTAGGACACTGTTCAGTACGGAGGAGAACACAGCGTGCCCATTAGTGAGAAATCCAGAGCTGTTACACAGCAGTTCTGGGTAAGAAAGAATTTGGGACTGCAGTTTACTAACTGAACATAACTGAACAACATTATGAAAGAGGAAGAAACTTAAAATAGGATTAAGACTTGCAAAACACGGAGCAGTCTTGACACACGGCTCAGTACTGCTTGGGCTGTGGCTGGAGGGAGACATTTAGTCTGGGGCACCACTTGACTTGAAAACTAAAACAGAGCTCTAAAACATGATTTACAGGGAAAATCTAAACAGATTGGAGCTGGTCAGCATACACAAAAGAAAATGCAAAGGAAACATGAGAACAATTTGCGATACATAAAAGGTTGCTACTAAAAGAAATCATCTGTTTTCCCCATCCAAGGCATACAGAGCTTGAATGGCTACACACAAGGAGGATGAGCTTCTGCTCCATTAAGGGCAACACAGATCAGGGCACTGGTTACCAATCTGGCTGAGTTACAAACTGTGAACTGTAGAAGACCATATTTTAAAAACAGATCTAGTCCAACAATCACTGAAATTCAAATGTATTCTTTTCTGCAGGCTTCAGTAGGTAAGATATTAAACCCATGAAAGCAAAAGAGGCCAAAATTCATACCACACTTATATAAATATGAAGGTTAATGCAAACAAGATAAGCTAGAGCAGAAATCTTTTTTTTTTTTTCCCCAAAAGTTCAAGGGGAGTCTAACGCCTTTGGGTAGAAACACCCCGGCATGATTCCAGCAGAATTTCAGATCCCATCTCATTCACTCATCAGAAGGTAATTACAGCTATGGGGGTTTTTTCGCATGTGCTCATACACGGATATTAAGGACATATATTTTGCACTCACAATCTCACATGTGCTTGAACCTCATCTTCCTCTTACCAGAGGTCTGCAACACTTCCAAGGCCCTGCTGTCATGGGTGTCTAAACCAAGCCTCAGACAACAGCAAACCTTCAGGGTTATGAAAACAACATAAGAGAGGGACAAGACATTTTAGGGACTTAAGCATGATCTAAAACATTGTACCATTACCATTATATTACAGGTGGGTCTTGCTTGGGTTCAAGTAACTTCCCCTTGTGTTGCACATCACACACAGTGTCTCACCACTGCCTGTCTGCTAAACACTACAGCACAGCTCATTCCGTGCTCATGCCACTCCTGCCAGCATCAGAAAAACTCAGAAAATCTCCCACATCACCTTCTCTTAAATAGCCACTGTCAAATATACTTTAGAAGACATTAAAGACTAACGTTGATGTTTCCTGATTTCTCTTACAGGGTCATGGATTTCACACTGTTCTTGAAGAGCACCACAGTCAGTTATTACTGTTTTCATAAAACACTAAAATCCTTTGCAGATTTTAGTCACTGGTATTTATTTTGTGCATAGCTAGTATAAAATTCAGATTAAATATGCTTAACTACTGAGGCTGATGACAGTGTTATTTCCATTAATAGCAGTCTAACTATGTGTGAACATGAAGATCAGTTCATAACAGCATTTCAGCTCTTTCTTTACATTAGGCACACTACAGTTGGCATGGAACTCTGCTCAGCAACCAGATGTTTTACCTCTGGTTTGAATCTGGAACAGATTAACAAAGTTAGCTTGATTCAACATATCCTGATAATATCCTTGTACTCAACTTCAACCAAACTATTGAAGCTGATAGGAAAAAAAAAAAAATCGCTTTGCTGATGAATGCAGTGGCAGCTAGCCAGGCCAAGGAAATGAAATGGAAATTTAAAAAGGTTTCAAAATTGTCTTCAGAAAACAATTCAGTATCTTCTTAGCATGATGCATCTGACTGTGACAAATCCAGCGGCTTCAAAATTACTTTGTACAGGAACAAATTAAACAGAAAGATGAGCCTGAGAGTTATAATGAGGTATTACAGTCTTTCTTCCAACAAGTTACCACTACTAGTTCTGAGCAGCTTTGTCTGGACACCCTCCGGAAAGCCTGCAAGATGTCTCTGAGACAACCCTGTGCATTAAATACACCTCCGTATCTGGGAAAAGTTAACCTTGAATGCAAAGCATCAGCCAGAAGGGTAAGCACATGCATTCTTGCCAGATGAGGAAGGAGGATACAAATCTTCATTCTATTTCTTCTCAAGTAGCTTCCAGCCACAGTCCCAATCTCGTGCTGAAACCCTTCAATATTGAGAAGGGAGGCAAGACAGAGGCTCAGTGTCCCAATTCCCAACACTAACTGATTTTGTACACACAGCTGTCTCTTCTCTGTTACTTCCAGTTCCTATTATACAAATCAAGCAGTAATGCTGGCAGTCAGACACAGCCCAGCTATGTTAGGACCCTCTCTCTGTGCAGATCTCATCATCTAGACACACTGATTCTCTCTGGTCTGGGGCAACTGCTGCCCAATCTAGAGATAAAGGCTCAGCGTGGGGGTGCTCAGCCACGGAGTGACCATTCTGGCAAAGCCAAGGCAAGCCCCACTCATTCTTGAATTGTCTCGTTAGAGCCTCTTTGCAACAGAGGAGGGCAAAAAAATCATCCAGTGAACAAAAAAGAACACAAGAGAGGGACGGAGTACAGTCCACTTCAGATGCCCTCCTGCAAAACAAGGTGCTCAGAAAAGCCAAAAAGGTGGGAGGGGATATAGTTTTTACAAACCCCTTTTTAGACCCAAACTGCAGGTGCCATCCCTAATCCAAACCCCACTTTTAATTTTGCTAGAGAGCCCATAGCTTATTAAAGCTGAAAGTTAATTAGACTTGCATAGCTTACACTTCAGCCCCTCATTTATTTTTTGAGAGCTATTCCACTTCAGTAGTGAAAAGCTTACTATTTGGTGGTGTTGTCATGCACCATGAGTCTGATACCAAAAGAAACACTTGCAAAAAGAACACTTGACAAAAAATAATTAGTTGGGTTTTTTTTTATCTTAAAAACCAAAAACTCCGTATCTTGAGTCTCTGAACAGTACCACTCATGATGTCCTCTCCAGCTCCTTCATGAATATTTCTGTATTAGTCTTGTCAAATTTATCCCAGTAAATATGCAACCTTACTACAAAATAAAGAGCAAACCATCATCACTTAATCAGCTGAAGCATGTAACTGCTTGTTGTCAAGGCAGTGGCAGTGTGCTTAACGCTCGTTTTTGTCTGTGCTGTTAAGCAGGGCATTATTCTCTACCTCTCTCTAATGACAACAGCAGAAAGAGCTGGTGACAGCTTGATCAACTGCCTAATGAGATCCGGAAAGCTGAATTACTGTAACCTCGCTAAATGATAAAGCCAAAACAAACCAGAGGATTTCCCAATCCAGTCTGACCGAAATTTTACGATTCCTTGGCCACCCACTTTGGCCACACCGTGGATGCCTGTGGTATTTGAACACTTCCTGTTAACAGAGAGCTCGTCAAGTGGTTTTGCCCATCAGAGAAGAGGATGTTTGAGGAAGAGCACAGGGAACATGTCTGCACTGCCACTTCTTATCCCACTGAAAATGAGATGTCTTTCTGGGATCATGCTAGGGGAAAAGAATCCCATACACGACTTCAAGAAGAAGCAGGTGTTGACCTTCTAAATCCCATGTATATGACAAAAGGGTCTGTGGGACTAAATTAGGCTCTAAATGAATCTCCATTCATTTTCATAGATTTTTACAGGTTATTCAAGTAATGCATCAGAAACTAGTGACATCGGAGAGCATCTAAGCTAGGCCCAGGCTTAGCTCTTCACTTGCTCAACCCTTTTTCAAGAAACTGGTTTGGTAAAACACTGTCTTATTTTTCTGTCTGGTTTATCCATTCTCAGGCTACCCTGCCACTCTGATCTGCTAAACAGAGCAAATCTCTCTGCATCTCACAGCCTCCTCCTCTTAGTCCTTGAGAAGCTTTTGCCTGCTTTTTACAGAGATGACCCTTCCAGTCTCTTTCTCTGATGTGTTGTTTACACTGGTGTGTGTAGCTCACCACTCACTGGCTGCCAAACACTTCAGAACAGTACGTAGAAAAACATAGACCTGCTGTGCCACAGACCTTCAATTTTTCAGAACAAGCCAAACAAAATGCATTTAAGGGCCACCTAACACTGTCTGCATTTAAGTCGACGGCAAAAATTTTTGAACAAAGCTAAGAGACTGATAGCAATGTTTGGCACTTGTAAAAACCCCCAAGCATAGGAAGCTGCATCATCTTTCAGAGGGATGGAAAAGTTTTTCAGAAGGGTGGGAAAGGCTGTGTCGTCTCACCATCTTAATTCCCCATGATTGCAAGGAGTTTAAAAAAAAATATTTTCGAAAGGAAACTGAAAAAAGAAGTAGCCTGTTCCCAAAAGCTTGCTGAACTGCTTTCACTGAGAGTTTTGCATAGGGAAGTCCTGCTTGCAACCTCCTTATGTAGGGTCCAGAACCCTTCCTCCTCTGGGGTGAGATCAGTAGATGACAGTTTTCTGTGCTATCTGCAAAATCTCACGGACCAACTGTAACTACACTGTAAACGGGACCTGCCCAAGGCGAATTCAGTCCCAAAGAACTGAGCTGAAATGATGGTTGGCGGAGAGCTTTAAGCCATGGGAACATGGTGATGTTAACAAAAAAGGTGGATATACCCTTCTCCATCCCAGTGATATGCCTGTAGGGATTATTTCAGGCTCATTAAACACAGGCAGAATCTCAAGGAGGTAACCTGAGAGGGGAAGGAAAAGCAGCAAATTCTTCCTGGTGAGGACAAGCCACCCATGGCACCTCCTGCTTTGGATTAGCCAGCTCTGTGGCCTAGACTTCAGATCTGACTGGACTAAAACTGGGACTGCACTGGTCCTGTCCCTCCAAGCTTCAGCAGGAAAAAGCTCTCTTGATACATGCCTTGAGTAAGGCATTTTCAGCAATCTCATTTAGAACTTAATTCAGACTTCTAACTCGTAGGCTGGATATCTTGTAAAATTCAGAAGGTGAAATCCATACAGCCATAAGCAGCTGAGAGAAACACAGGAAACCTCTCATCCCTATCCATGCCACAGCTTTATGGAGACCATGAGGGCAGACTGTACGCTTCTGACACATTCTAATCTAACTCCACTTCCTTCTCAAGCCCAAAACTGTTCAGGTCCTGAAAGCATTTTAAGTATTTATGCCTTGAATTTTATTTTTGTCTCTGCAGGAAGGAAAGGAAAAAACTTAGCTCCAAGTCATATTAAATATTTGAACAGAATTCTACAAACCAAGAACAAGACATTTCTAATCTAGGTCATCTTATAAAGATATTACAGTGTCACCATGCTAAATTTCTACTCTCTAATACAGAGCTGCCACCAGTTAGCTTGCTGCACTGACACAGATTCTGAGAAAAGCCCCAGGAAATACTTTAGGCTGGATTCTGTGAAGAAAGAAAAACACAAATCACATTTTTAAATGTCTGTACCCAACCCCACCAGCCCACTCGGCTTCAGATAATGGAACCACACAATACAGCTTGCTCTTGTAGGAAGTAACAACTGATAACATGCCAGCCTTTTCGCAGTTTTTCACTGGAGTGCTATCTGAGTCCAGCTTTCATTCAGCTTTCTGTATTAAGAGAGCATAAGTTGGCTGCAAAGCACTCTGAGTTTGCTAAGCACTGTTTAGCAGAGATAAGGGGGGAAGTAAATCACAGTTGGACGTCATTGATCAGCCTCCAGCCACACTTGACTCACGCTGGATATGTGCAGTTACCTTCAATCCCAAACAAAAATATCCCTTGCTGTGCAAATCCTACATTTTTCCATCTCCGCAACCTGCTAAGCCTTTCTTATTGACCAACTTCGTCTCCTTTCTCCTTCTCTCCCAGCAATTAATGTAGAATCATTGAATGGTTTGGGCTGGAAGGGACCTTAAAGACCATCTCCTTCCAACCCCTCTGCCATAGGCAGGGACACCTTCCACTAGACCAGGTTGCTTACAGACCCATTCAGCTTGGCCTTGTAGTACTTCCAGGGATGGGGCATCCACAACTTCTCCGGGCAACCTGTTCCAGTGCCTCATCCCCCTCACACTCAGGAATTACTTTACTGGACGTCAAACTGATCGTTCCTGCTATGGTTTCTGAAGGCTAGAATAGCATGGGAGAGGAAGAGGCTCAGAGACCTGTGATTTTGCAGGAAAGAATCAATGTTGCTAAAGATAAATCAGAGACAAATATTGGAAAGTAAAGAGGAATATATCCTGTGTTCTGTCTCATTTGCTACAAGCCCAAGACTTTGTACACATTGAACCAAACAAGCTCCCTGATGACCACCAGCAGTGTGCTCTGCAGCTTCCCCCCTGGCTACAGTCTCAGAGATACTGATTCCACCTTTCCACAGCAACATCACTTGGAAAAGATTCATCCTTTGTATATGATACAGCACCTCGGCTATGTCAGAGGAACCTGTGGGAGTTGAGTGTCCACTGTTGTGTTAATCACAGCTAATCAAAAGCCAGGGCAGAAGACCCAGGCACTGAGGAAGCATTAAAGATGAATTGCTTTAGGGAAAATTTATGCACACTTGGTTCCTACTGCCACGATAACACTTTATTTCTGTTACCCTCATCTGGAGTCCTTAGGAACCACTGCTCACTTCCACACGGGCCCGTGCTTTGAAAACCCAGCCTAAGGGAAAGCTGAGAGGCCCAGGGACTTGTCTTCCCTTCCTTCCTAAGCAGCCGGCCCTTACCCATGAATTAGCCCAAGGGATTAGTGAGTGCTCCCTTTCCAGCACACTGCTGTTTGTATCACACCAAAAATCCCGCCGGTGCCCTCGGTCACACACATGGCACAACAATTACGTACTGCTGGGGGAAAAGTATCCTCCCGCCCCTTCTCCCGTGGGACTGGTTCAGAAATCTCAGCAGAGCAGCAAGATGGTCAGCATCCCTGACACCCACACTGCACAGGCTCTACCACTCAGGTACCGGTAACCACAGCTGTCAGCTGCCCAGTATTCCCAAAGGACAAGGGATACCCCATATCTACCCATAGAGCACCACAGCAGAGAAATAACCAACCATTCTTTTAGATTCACAGAACACATGAAGGAAGGAAAGAAGGAAGGAAGGAAGGAAGGAAGGAAGGAAGGAAGGAAGGAAGGAAGGAAGGAAGGAAAGGAATAGGTAATTTTACTGGGCTATAGGTACAAATGCAAAGCACTTTGTGGACAGTACAAAACCGAAGAAATACACATCGATTTTAATTTCCAAAACTTTTTAACCATAGGTTGTTTTTTGCAACTGTATCTCTCAGAGCTGTCAAAATCCACTGCCAGCCGTGGATTCAGCAGTATTTCCAGGCTCAGAGCGTAGTTGTGGAAGCATTACATCGTACAAACAGTTTGGTCACCCAGACATCTGCCCAACATGAGACTCTGACTGCAAGCGTCATTGCACTGCCACTCTGAGCCATGAGAGCAATCCCGAGTGGCAGGTAATGCTCTGCAACCTCCTTCTGACATGGGATTCACTGATAAAGTCCCTCTGTAGGAAAAGAAGGGTTAATTAATCTCATTAAAGAACTATAATTAGTCCGACAAGAAAGTCAGTTCTGTCTTCCTGATTCAGTGACAGCGACTGCCAAAAAGTCTGAACACACATGCAGGGAGGGCAGATACACACAGCCTTCAAAAGCAAGCCTGCTCCTAAACCTGAATTTACATGAGGGACACTGGCTGATTTGTCTTTAGTAATCTTGTTTATAAAGTATAATGCTTTGCTTATTTTGTTTGCTTTGTTTTTTAAATCTGTCTAGGAAAACCAAACTGTGCCATTCCCAGCTCTTCTGCATCAGTGCTGCTTGAATTTCAAATGCAAATGATTATTTTGTTTTCTTTTCCAGAGACCCAGGAACTTTAGTATTACACAATTACAATAAGTACTTTCTAAATAAGACATTCAAAAATTATCAGTTCCTGTAGTTGATATATACAGCTTGCTTTGTAGAGCTAGTTGAATAAAACATTAAAATGCAATACTGGATGAGTTTTTACAATGCTTTTTCCCCCCCATGCAAATTTAATTTCATTTATCAGTTCAGCCTCAAGTCAGGAGTTCAGTATTTAGTTCCTATATTTAATTACATTTTCTTTTCATCATGGCCTTTTCCAGATAAATGTTTAATCAGGGTGGTCACTGTAATATAAAAATTACTAGAGTGAAAAGAATGAAGTAATAATGTTCTCATCCTTATAAACAACATTGTATGTTAAATTCTAGGATGTTGATTAAAAAAGGGCAACGATGTCACTGAATGAAAAACTCAATAATAAGCCCTCAAGGAGAAAATGAGCTAAGTAGCGGTAAAACTTAACATCCAGAAGAGGAAACCATCATACCTTTTAGAGAGTATCAGGGAGCCATTTGCGCTTTGATAAGATGCAATAAAACCAATATAATAAAATGAAGTTCAGCACATCCCAATTTCACCCATATGATATCAGTGACTGTGTAAATTATGGGCCAGGTTTGGAGGCAGAATTAACAGTCCGCATAATGGCAGCATCAGAACCATTACCTGGCCCCATCACTCGTGCACTGGGTCAGGGACTAGAAGTACAGTCTTTGCTGTTCCAGCACAAAAATTACAATTCTTCATGAACCCAAATGCTTCTATGTCATAAGAGCACAAGGAAGGGATAATGCTTATTTTTGTCAATGCCAGTGAGCAATCTGAGTGATAAGCATTGATACTGCTGTCGTCACCATTACCCACGTTTCACTTTGTCTTTGCCCACAGTGAATCACTTTGTCTTCCATGTTTATTCAAAATAAAACTGGCTACAGCCCAAATATTTTAGTTATTAAAAAAAGGCAAATTTATTGTAAAACCCACTGCATAAAAATTACATATTTCCTACATATTTCCAGTAGTTCTTCCCAGCTCTGACTGTGTAAGATATATATTCTCTCCCCTAGTTTTGTCTGGTTTACAGTCCTGCTTTTGGCACCTCTTTTTCTTTGCTGTAGTCACTGGTGAGGCCACTTCTTCCTCAGAAGAGCAGAAATTACTCATTTTTAATGGTCACCATCAGTATTCTGTTACTGTCTTTGATTATTGTGAGTAGACCAAACTGCTAACGTTTCTTTTTTCTAGATCACGTAAAGATGTTCCTTGTCAAACCCTGTCTGCAGAGGAAGTAAGTTTCTTTCTAAACTGGGGAGGAGGTAGCTGCTTTGCTTCATAAAACATGAATTATTGCTTGGATTTTTCAGCTTTTTTTTTTTTTCATTTACTGTTAAATAGTTTTTTGCTGTTTAAACTTGATGTAGCCATATAAATCTTCTGAAAATGTATAACGTTAACTGAATTTTCAGACAAGGCTTCTCTAGGAAATACTGCAAGTTTTTATTACCCATTAACATCCTCCATTTAGTACCCTGAAGAATGCAGGGCTTCAATTCTTTCTACCTGTCTTGTGCTTCCCAGACCTTAAATGCAGAGAGTCTACAGGTCACTACTCTAAACTGGGAGATGTCAGGTCACAGTCACTGCTGAAGCTGTTATGAAAGTTCAGTCACCTTAAGTGCCATGGACTTGAAAAAGTAAAGACTGAAAGCTCCACTGTAGGCACCACCTCTGTTCTGGAGATATGAACTACCAGAGTGTTTTGGCATTTTGTTTCCCAGGTCAAAAATTTGCTTTGTCTTTGGGCAGGGGGAAGAGCTGTGACAGACTAAGGTGCTGATATCCCCAAGCACCTACCCTGCACCCCTCCGGCAACAGAGACACCAGAACAAGGCACGCACCATATCTGCAGCCTCTCAGCCACCAGCAGCAAAGCAAGGCTGCTGTCCCGGGAAAAGGGACTTGCCCCCAAACCTGCTCTAGTCACCAGCTCCCCTACAGACTCCTCTGACACTCATGTGGTTCACAGAAAACAATTCTGGGGAGCTCAGTCCTACTCTCCAAGAGGCAGAGAGTATTTCTGTGCTGGTGTCAGTCTCTGAAGCTCAGTGAGCAGCCACTAGTGTGGGGGATGAGACAGGAATGCAGGGCAAGGAGCAAGCAAGGGCCCAGGACCATCCCTTCCAGCCAGCCAGAGCATCGGTTCACTGCTAAAGTGAAACCTTACTGGCACTTCAGTCAGGCTGTGCCAGCAGGGACAAGTTTATGCTAGAGTGACAACAGCTCTGGCAAG
Organism: Pseudotriccus pelzelni; assembly: GCA_035584735.1. Taxonomy (NCBI): domain Eukaryota; kingdom Metazoa; phylum Chordata; class Aves; order Passeriformes; family Tyrannidae; genus Pseudotriccus; species Pseudotriccus pelzelni. The sequence goes on along the minus strand of JAWMRA010000164.1, from coordinate 28,781,302 downwards.
CCATCCCTTCTGTTCTCACCGGGCTTGGGACAAAAACCACCGGAAAAAATATTTAAGGCAAGCCATGACCCTGTACCTGAAAGGGAAGAATTCCTTACACTGCAATCAAATCTGCCAGAACTTGTCCATCAGAGGCCTTACACAGAGCAACAAATTCCTCTCCTGCAAGGGTTCAACCCAGCTAAAGTAAGTGTTGAGAAAAACTGAAGAATGCAGAGTGCTTTAAATGCCCCATACTGGATTGCTTTTAATGCTTCGAAAATCAACACACAGGGACACTAATTCAATCTTGCATTCAGAGTTTAGCTTTGCAAAAGCACATTGTGCAGGAAGCTAAAATATTCTCAAGGACCAGAGTCCAAAAGAAGGCAAGTCTAAGAGTGCTACTTTCACAAAAAACATTCTAACAACATTTTGTTACTTTGATTGCTTAAAAAACCCTGCCATATATGGACATAAATTATACACAGATTACTTGTAAAGATTTCCTCAAGCACCTGGAGGAGTTGAAGTCCTAAGGATGACTGCTGACCTAGCTCAGGGCTGTCTGCAATTTGGGACAGCATCTCTTCTCTGTGATTACCTCATTTTCTTCAATGTCAGCAACTCCCTCAACTTTTCTTGAGATCTCCAAAAATGTCCAAGCGAAAGAAGTTGGGGGGAACAGATATGCAAACAGGGGGAAAAAAAAGAAAGCATCCTGAAAGACCAAACAGCAGCAGCACCCTCAAAGGACACACATCTCATGAAAGCAAAAGCCCAGCCTGCTAAACTTCAACAGCCTTCACAGTTTAACCCCCAAGGGAAAATACCAGCATATAGTGCATGAAAGGCAACAAACAACCCTGAGTGGCAGTTTATAGTCTCTCCTGCATATAGGCATAGAGGCTGGACAAAATAAACCACATGAAGTACATCTTTGTAAGAGACGGAAATTGCTTTTCACAAAGTAAATGGGAAGACACAAGTTAGATGCTACACTGATTTCTTCCCTGTCAGAACACCCAGCCTGTATCCAGCCCATGTAAATGACAGACAAATCTATCTTATGAAGGGTTACCCAGGGACCTGGATCAGCATCCATATTCCAAAAAAGAACACCTCCTCATAGAAAATTCATCCCAAAACAGAGCTTAATTTATTAGAAAAGCAAAACGTGGAAAATGACAAACAACCATGGTGCTGTCTCTGCATGCCTATAACCAATGCAAACCACGTCTAGATGCAAGCATCTTATGCTTAGGTGATTTTATAGGGCAGAAGCACAGAGCTGGCATTGGTCCCAAGCACTAATCTCATTTTCAAGAAATGACAATTACTGCTACACGCTAGCGCAATTTTCTAAGTGCTAACTGAATTTAACCACATTTTCCAGTATGAAACTGCTAAATAAATAAATAAAGTGGCAGAGAAGAGAGCAGTAGAATGAGTAGAAATAAGTTTTTATCTACAGCAAAGATGATTCTTATTTACTCATCTCTTACAAACTCTCCAAGAATATGCTCTGCTGAGCATTAAAATGCTGTAAGGCAGTGAAGAGAATAATCTCTTATGTATGAACCATCCAGCTGAGGGAGAAAGAAAACTACATTCCACATTTAGTTTTGATGATGTGACCGCATAAACAAAAACATCCTAGTGAAGATTAGAAGGAATTGAAGAATTTTAAATGGTTTTGTTGGAGTTTACTTTTGATTTTAGTCTATGCAGCTCATTGAACGAACTAAAATACAGTAGCACTAAACCTGGTATGATTTGGTATAACTGGTATGACTTTGTCTATACTAGGAGGCCAGAAAAGAAACTTAAAAATCAGAAAACCTCCACATATCTTGGACTGTCACGTTAACAGAAACGTCTTGTGTAAGCAGGAAATTACATAAATATTGTAATTCATATGTGGATATATGTATATGTAGACACATGCACTGTGTATGTTCACCCCATTCCATAGGGGCAGTCCTAGCCCAGACAACAGAGCCAGCAACATTAAGAGTAGGATTAACCAACAGGAAAAATCTTCACTGTCACTTTTCCAGAAACATGGTTTTCCTCCTCAAAAACTTATGCTGCACAGCCCAGATTTGTGATTTACTGTTGGGCCAAGAACAACTGTTCTACTCACCAGACCCTCAGGTCTTTAATGTTTTACTTGGATGCTTTTCAGCACTGAAAGAAAACTCCTGGGATAACTGGTAGAAAAACCAACTGAGACAAAGGAACTGGGCCCAGAAACACCAGCAAAATGCAAAGGGTACCAGAAGATGTGCAGAAGAAGCCAACTACATCAATACAGATATCTCTGTACTGTTCAGACAGCCTCACACACTCAGCAAGCACCTTTCTACTATTTGCATATGCTGGGTATGCCAGGGACCCATCCCCTTGGGTTTCCCTCAGGTTAATCCACCTCTGTGGGCAGATCAGACTGCAACAACTTTTTCCAAACTTGCCAAAGACATGCATGTCAGACAGAGAAGTTTCTCTGAAAGATACATTTGTGAGTACCCAGCCAAGCAAGATTTCAGACCCAAAGCAAGAGCAAATTCTGGCTCTGAAAGCATTGTGACAATAAGCCCATCAGCTCAGGCTGGAAGTGTTGGTTACTGTGGAAGACCAGATGAAAAGCCAATGCCAACCGAGCTGCATGACTCACAGCACTCACCCCAGCCAAGATAGTCCTGACAAAAACATCACAGGACTAGAAAGGGCAAATAATCCTCGGTCATCATGCAAAATAAAACGTAACAGACACAGAGATCTTATTTTTTTATAACAGCACAAGACTGCCATGTGAAAGTGTGATGCTAATTACTGTATTCCAAGCATGCTTCAGAGTAATGGACAGAAGGGAGACAGGAGAGAGACAGAGTAATTAAGGCTTCATAATTATTTTTAAAGAAAAGAGCGCTCAGTTGCAAGGTTGAGCCTCTCCAGGGCAGCTCAGGCTCCTTCAGCAGGGATCATAGAGCTGGGGCTCAGCTGGACACAGCCCCAGGGTAGTGAGGGCAGGAGTAGCTGGCACTGCCAGGTAGCAAGTTCCAGGCCAGCCCATGGAGCAGGAGCAGGAACAGGAAACTGGCACGTGGCCTGCGCCGCCTTAGACTACCAGTTACTATAATGCATTACTGGCAAAGCTCCCGCAGCCATAGAAAGATGGGAGGAAAATTAACTCAGGTTTAATAAACAGCGTAGGGTAAACACAATTTCAGATAGACACCAAATATAAATACTTAGTTTTTTCTTAAAGATACAGTTAACTCCTAGACAACAGCATTCAGATCTTAAAACCACAAAGCCTCCCACAGCTTTTCCTTATGTCTATCTAAAAGGTCCAAGGAGGGGGTTTTTATCCTCCCTGATTTCAAAGACAGGATCACAATGTCTCAGATGACACTCGAACAAAATGAAAACAGGGGATGGTGTATTACTGAAAGCAGGTATCTGTTACAGCCCAGCCAGCTAGAGTATCCTTTGCACTAGATAACCTTTCAGTCAAGACGAACGCCCTAACTAGGGCAAACCTGCTTGTAAGGTCAGGACACAAACAGAAACCCACACGGAGAGCTTGGAAAACTTCTCCCCCATGTAAGAGTGCTGCAGAGAGCACCAGCTGATACCATGGCCCCAACTGCACAGGTGAGAAGGATAAACACATCTCCCATTTGCGTGGATGATGAACGATATCTAGTGCTTTTGCATGCTTGGAGCCTTGATATTTTGGCATTGCAAAATACTCACAAAGACTCTCAGACAGCAAAAAAGATAATAAATGTAACTAGAAGAGAGAAGCATATGGGCATACAAGACATCTAATTGCCATGTAGTCTTTAGAGGATAAGAGACAATCTCTTTCAAATAAATAGCGAGAAATTATGAAAATGCAGCATTTGAAGGAACAGCAAGGTAAACCTCAGTCTACAAGTTTGGCACATATCCCATGTTTCGTTAATATGTTATAAGATATTCTGAGCCTTAAACCATGCCCCAAAATCATCAGCAATTTCATTTTTCGTGCAACACCGTAGGGATTCTTCCACTCATTCAGGTGCCCCTCTCAGAAGGCAGTACCATTAATGCTTCTATTTTGACACTTTGTCAGTAGAAAATTCCTGCTGTAAATTACAACCCCTGTAACAAACTTTTTGCTGTGCCAGCTAAAAGATTTTCCTTCCCACGTTGTTGGCAAGTTAATGAAAATGCATGTACTTTGCTCCAAAGTTCTGCTTTAATGGGTAGGTAGAAGATCTAGCAATCTGTGTTCACAGAATAGTTTGGTTTTGAAGGGACTATTAAAGATCTCCAGTCCAACCCTCCTGAAATGAACAGGGATATCCTCAACTAGATCAGGTTGTTCGGAGCCCTGTCCAACCTAACCTTGAGTGTTACCAGGGATCAGGCATCTACCACTTCTCCAGACAACCTGTGCCAGTGTTTTACCACCCCACTATTAAAAACTTCTTCCTCATATCTCATCAAAGCAGAACCTCTTTTAGTTTAAAACCATCACCCCCATCTTATCTCAACAAGCCTCAAAGGCCCTTCTGGAAGGGAGCTGCAGTGCAAGAGGCTGCCATCCAAATATATCCCATTTAAAGCAAGACTAAACTCTGAAGACAAGGAGAGAATAAATCATCTGAGTAACTGTGGGTTACAGCTAAATGCTAGGTCATTTAATGAGAAAAGATAGCCAAAATATATAGAAGTATTAAAATTTTAAAAAATCAAAAAAAGAAAAATATTAATTCTCCCTATTCTCTGTAAGACGGAACAACAAGAGATAAAGGAGGCCACGGGAAATTTTGGTCTTGCTTGCAAACAGCATGGACACAGTTAGGCTAGGGCAGAATAGAACCAATATGTCCTCATGCTCTCGGAATTCTGCATTAAGCAAAGGCCGTAAGAGAACGAAGAGGCATTGCAAAGAGGAACCATGTAAACAGCAAAGAACCAATTCCATAGTCTCTGCAGATAAAATCACATCTACAAGACCGATTTACCTGGAGTTAGTGAGAGGTAGAAAAGGTGGGAGAGGGAGACACAAACAGTGGATCCCTCTCGAGCGGTAGAATTAACACTGAGAACCACGAATGCCCTCCAGGGAATTTCCACTCTCCAATGTGCTTCCCAAATACTTTACAGCAGCCACATTTCAGCACAGAGCAGGAAAAAGACAAGAGGACTCACTCCCAGCTTACAGTCCTACACATGACAAGTTTGAAGATTTCAAATTCCCTTCAGGTGTCGATCCGTGAATCCTCCCACCTGCATTCCCACAAATATCCAAGAACACCCAGAGCAATAGGCTGACATCTGAACACTCACATAAAACTGTGTCAAAAATCAAAGCTTTTACATTGTTAGCTTTGGCCAACATAATGTCAATGGAGCATCTCGCTGTTAGACCCAAAACTGAATCCAAGCCACTATCACGATCAGAACAAACAGGTCAGTTTTCCATATCAACAGAGGCACAAAAATCTCAACAGGCATAAGGAAGGGAAAAAAATTCTTTTTAAAAGAAAGGTGACAAGATGCCAAAGATTCATCATGTCAGTGATGGAAACTCACTAACCCATACAGCAAGACCTGTATTTATTATTCATCACAAATTGTGAAAAGTTATCAGCAACGTGACAATTGCTTTTTGCCACTAAGCAGTAACACTGTATTTCCATGAAGCGAAAATGCTGACAGTGAGCAGATCTTGCTGGGTGACAAACAAGCAAGCCATGGCTGACATGGCTGAGGCAGAGAGGTTCTCCAAGGGCACCAGCGCTCAGCAAAGCCATTTTGCACTCCCATCTAGAGCACAGCCTGCTGTTTCACTGCCCTCAGACCTTTTCTGTCACATATACTTCACCAAGTACACGGTCATTTTTTTCTTCCCACATCTTCCTGAAAGAGGAACCTAATCCTGTACTGGTAGAGACAGGTTGTTATTATTATCTACAGGAAAAACAAAAGATACTCATCTTATCTAAGGCCCAGCGTAAACAATGGGTAGGGAGAGGGGAAGTGGAGACCACACTGCAGCGCTGCCATTCACTGAAGCCCTTACAAACACCAGAGGTCTGAGTGCCTTGTCCCCTTTCTGCAGAGAGGGGGAAAACAGAGAGGCGAGGGCAGGGAGGGCACTGTCCCAGGAGGAGCAAAGGCAGAGCCCACCATCAGCAGCAGGACTTGCGAGCAGCACTCACCGGCAGCAGCGCCTGTGCAACCCAGGGTTATCTCAAGCAACGCTTCCAGGACATGGAGATCAGCACACTGGTTTTCTTTACATAAAAAAAAGGGGTAAAGGAAAAATGGTTCCCATTCCACGGGCAGGCAATCTTAGCCACACCACACTCATGTGATTACAGCTAAAGGGGACAAAAAGAGGCACTGTGTAGTCGGATGCAGCCCAGCCCGGATCCAAGTTAATTGCTTCCGCAGACAGGGCCATGGAGGAGCAGTGCTGTCACAGATGTTTACACCACCCTCCCCTGAGGCAACCAGGGGCCAGAGACACTGGTAACACAGCCAACAGAGTGACAGCTACCACCACTCCACCTCCCTGCCTGCCTCAACAGCACACTCCTCTCCAGGGAATGAGAGTATGTCCTGCTGGGAGAAACTCTTGTGGTGTTTTGCATTTGAATGCCAGCTGGCACAGTAACAGCCTAATTCATGAAGAGGGCATGATATGAAAAACTACCCGTATTTGTCTGTTTTCCCTAAAGAGAAAGAAAAATCTATTGCTTTTTCTACAAGATAACATGAAAAAGTCAGCCGCAACTACGTCTGCACAGACTTTAGTGCAGGAACAACTAGCTAGGGCATTATTTCAAAAGAAAGACAAAATCATTAATGTAGACCCTTGCTTGACAGCTGTTTCACTTATTTCCTTTTAAATGAACCAAACCCACAACAAAAGTTCTTATTGAAATACAAAATAACTTCTTGATTCTGAGGTGGAGAGAGAAAGGACTTGTAGGACAACAGAAATGGTTTGTGAAAGAGAAAAAAACCAAAACCAACCAAATAAAAAAAACAGAAGAGCAATATCTTAGTGTCAGGTAAGAATTCAAGCAACAAATCTCCAGAGGAATAGGGGCCTCCAGAAGTTCAACTGCTCAGTAAAAGCTTCGGCTGCATGAAGAAAACGTTCAAGATAAACAAACCCCGCCAATGTTCAAAGTCAGGTTTGTGAGGCAGCTCCACCACTTCATTATGTTGGAAAACTGCAATGGGAAAGACACAGTCATTTCTAAATGTTGTGCCACCACTGCTCGCTTGACAGCACAGAATCACTTTTCCCAGGCAGCCATTTCGGACCTGAAACAAAATTAGATGTGCTACAGCCAGGATTCATACTTTCTTCTGAAGGTCTTAAAATTGCCTCCTGCCAGCGTGTCTTGGCTGGCATAAGAGGAAGGATATGCTGCAATATAGTCACATCTATTTGCAATTATCTGTTTGCTTCAAAATATTAGCAAAACATCTTGGGTGGAGGGAGGAGGTGACAAATTATCTAAGGGGTGGCAAGGGGAGGATGAGAATTTCCATTACAAACTACATGTTAGGTAGCCCCACCCCAAAGACATCATGATGCTGCACTAGGATGTGAGAATAAAAAGATCATAGTTTGCATGTGTCAAATGACAAGACCGACATTCACATTATTTTAGGGCAGCTCACATCCAAAAGCTGCATGAACACTATCAACTTAGAAGGTCAAATCCTAAAATTCTTACAAGCAATCCTTGTATTTCAGTTCAGCTCAAAGAGAAATTTAGATCAGAGCTTTCTTCAGACATTGAAAAAGTCTTTAACAAATATTTTCACACACCATAAGCTTACTTACTTTCAGTCCCAGCTACAGAAATGGACGAGGAAAAGGTACAAAATAGTTTTTGAAGCATTTTTTAACTCTGTTAGATACCCTACTAAAAACCCTCACAGTCCTAAGGAGGCCTAAAAAAGAGATGACTTGACTCGTACATTAGACAACCATAAAATATTTATGGATGAGAGACACTGACATTCATCAAGAGACTTAAAACAAGATAATCAAGTCAGGCAGTTTACAGAAGCCACCGCTTGCTGTCTGGATCTCTAACCTACTTCAGACACATGAAAAAACTATCCTTCATTTTGCCAGATGAAGTAGGTTCTTCTTAAGAATTTAACAATCACTATTTTGAAAAAACTATTTGGAGCATATAGAGTATGTTATACACAAAGTAAACTATCCCTGAAAGCCTGCTAAACGATTTTTTAATAAATTGAGCCCTACTGCTACATCACTCAATCACATACATTTGTTCTGTTTTCCTTCAGAAACAGAAATCTTGGGAGAATTTCAATCTCTGCCTCTCCTTCAGTTTATACACATGAAGAAAAAAATAGCTGCTCTTAAATTTTCAAATTTCATTGATGCAAGGGTAGATTCCAGCTCAGTAAGACAGTAACCAGGGAATACAAAAGACATATTCACAAATTCCCTCAGCAGATCCAGCACACCAAACAAATGTCTGCAGGTCTCCACCATCAAAAACAAAACAAAACAAAGCAAAAAAAGAGTCAATTAAGTTATGCTTAACTTGATTACATGTACTAAAAAAGCATGGGTACTTCCTCCACCAAAAACATCAGGCGTGCTGATAAACAGCAAGCAATGGAAACTAGCCAAAAAATGCATCATAAATAGCAAGAGTGTTTTTGCACTACCAAAAGACAACAGTGAAATGAGTTGGACTGTGCAAACCCAGCTGGGAAGAGATTTTTACAGAAGCACATTCATGGATTTTTAAGTTTATAATTTCAAGCATGTACATATGAAAAGTTTAATATTCTTCTTTTTCTTCCTTTTGGAGGTCATGAAGGAGGCAAAAATAAAGCACTCTGATACTATCACAGCCTACATGGATAAGCTATTTGACAGTATGAAGCTGTCTGGAAAAAGACTAATTTTCATTAACACAAATACCAAGGTTTTCTATGACCACTTCACATAACAAACCTTTCACATTTTTTGAGATAAAATCTGAGGAAAAAGAAATAGTTGCTCTAAAATTTGTAAGTCCTTGAATTACTCTGTTAAAAAATAAGCATTAATCACTGTTTCAAAATAAACCTAAAAAACCCATGTATTTTAAGAAAATGCAGCTTTGTAGTCTTTGCAGATGAATGTGCTTGGGTTTGCACTTTGGTCTTGATTCTCTCTCAACACACACAGGAGCTTTAGATCCCAGCAGCAATTCCAAAATAAGTCCTCAAAACAGCATTTTGTCGTTTGCAACGTGTTCTGGCAAAAATAGAAAAATGTTTCAATCTAATAACAAATACTGTGTCAAGATATAACCACATCCATTAAACTTCTCCATAAAGTTTAAGCATAGCAGAAATCTCATGCTACAGTTTCCACCGGTTCCTGTTCCGAACATCATGCACAGACTGTCTCGATGGTATCCAACACATGCTCACTCCTACCCCTACTGCACAACAGGGAAACAATGGACCTGAAGGACAACTGCATGTCATCAGGAGGACTGGGAAGAGCTGAACTGTGAGACTGTTTTCCATTACACGGCAGGGCCAAAAATAATTCTGAATTTCACCGAGACGTCGCCAGGAGAAGAGACAGCAACCCAATTCACACACAAGTAACGGCGTGTTATCTAACAGGGTAGATATTTCAAACTGAGGGCTACAAACACACTGCTAGGTTGGTTTTTTCCACTTCCTCCCCCTTTCACCGTGGCTGACACTGGCTGTGGGAAGGATGTGTGCGCAGCTACATTCAGCACTGCCTCCATCCCAGAATAAGTCCAGCCTGAGAAGCCATGCCAGGACACATGTGGTGACAAGCTGGCAGGTCTGCTGAGCTTCCACCATGTCACAACTGAAAGGCATGGGAACATGGCGACCCAAAGGTCTGGGTGTCAGTTCTTCCAGCTGATGTCAAACACAGGAGAGGAAAAAAAAACCAAACAAACCAGGAGATTCTCCCTTTCAGGAGGCTGATAGAAACCAACACATGACACAGGTTTTATCCTTTGCTTTTTGAAAGAAATGTCTCCACACAGCCCTCTTCCTTCACCTCTAGTACTCAGGCAGCTTCATTTAGTTGATGCCTTGGAACTTAGGCTTCATTCAGCACCTTAAAATCTGCTCACTCAGACTGCTCCTTCAGGCATTGGCAACGTTTTTAGCTAATAAGCACTTGCCTATTAAGCTGAAGATGGAAATACTTATAAAATGAATTACGTATCTAGTACCTTGCTGGTTGAGCTGGTTTTCATTAACATTTGGAAGAAAGGCTTGGTAACAGCTCGGTGGTTTTGCCTGTTTCCCTGCAGTCTGTGTCTGCAGGGAGAGCAGGGGGTGAACACCAACAGCCCTGGGCACCCGCAGAGGCCACCTCTGGCCACCAGTGACCTTCACAGTGCAGGAGAGACGGAGCATCGGCACCACAGCCTGGGGAGAGCCAGTGGCGCGTTCACCATGACAACCAGGATGAGGAGGTTTCTACCTGATGAAAGATTAATGCCATTGCAACTGTAACGGCCATTTACTTTCTGCTGTGGTTTTACTCACTAGCACTTTAAGGAGAAACGGGAATCAAGTCTGACACAGAGGGGAGAAGAGAGGAAAGGAAGGGATGGAGAAGTGAGAGCTCAGGTTCTGCTTGCAGGGGGAAAAAAAATTAAAAATTTGAGGAAGTATTTGAACTTCTGTGTGCATTCATCTCAACACAGCAAGCAAGGGCTTCCAACAACTCCCTAGGCAATACAAGTCTACAAATCGCATGTGTGCTTTGAAGCAAGCACTGAGTTTACAACACAGACGGAAAACATCTTCAAAGTCTCAAATGAAAGGCTTGAGTTTTTCAGAGTTAAAGGAAAGTAAACATGCATAAAGAAGTCAGCTTTTTTTTCTGGAAGTCATGCTGTTTCCCTTCTGCAATGAAAGAAGGATCAATATTTTTGAGAAGATGAATAAGTGCTCACATAAGCCCTGTAATACTAGGCTCACAACAACAGCTATGACATTAATGGTACTGGTTGGCACTGAAACAAGACTGGGCAGAACTTGTTTGTCTTTTGCTTGTATTTAAGCCAAAGAGCTCTGAGGCTGGCATAGAAAGGCAGCACCTCAGCTTAACATACATAAGTAAAACACTATCAAAGTAGTAATAACAACACAGTAGCCTCGAGACTTACAATATCAGGTAACAATGACTAAGATTTACCTGCAAAATTTGGAGTTGGCTTAATTTATTAGATTTGGCTTTTTAAAATTATTATTATTATTATTATTATTATTATTTATTTCAGCTTTGGCTAACTATTTTGAAGGCACTTGAAACTAGCCAGTTCTACTGAACGTTGCTTAAAGTTCGCTGTCAATTGAATTCATATAGGAAAGAAACAATGAAGTATCTGCCTCTCAGGAAGTATGTTAACCTTTACCATCCACAGTAACCCTCCTCCTCTTAGCACAATGAGGAGGGAACAAAAAAAAAAAAAAAAAAACCTTCCCAAACCAGACAGGGCTTCTGAGGAGCCACAGTTAACACCCCAGAGCACAAAGCATCCGTACAAATGCTGTATCCCATATCCTACCTAGTCATTCCAATACACTTTCTGTGTCTGCTGTGCAGCTCTCGCTTCACCACAGACAGATTCTCTGCCCACACGGAGCCAATTATGAATTTCTTAGTCACTAAGAAGTTTTGCCAAGCAGAATTTACCCTGTAACTTTCTGTTGGGGTGGACGACTCAGCTTCTCTTTCGACATGGACAGAGGCAGACAGTTTTGAACACTGCCAGTAATTACCGGGATCCTTTCACTGTGCTTCCTTAGGTCAAGAAATCTGTTGTATCTAGAAGTCCAAACTTATCCATAGCATATGCAGTATTTCATAAACACACACATTATATATACACACATGTTATATACACACACGTTATATATACACAACAAACATATTTTGAAAAATATCTCCCAAGTTAAGATTTCAGACCTTAATCCAATTCAAGCAATAGCAGCATATGAGAAAACCTTTGTGGATGGAGAGATCATCCCCCATCTGTGTTTCTTCGGCATCCTCGCACCTTCCTGACAGTTTGGGAAGCTGACCACAACTAGGAATGGGACAATGGATTAGATGTGGATCCAACTTCATCAGAGGCCTCTTAAGCTCTTTCATCCACAAGGGTTTTTGCAGGGAGGAGCAGGGGCAATTTGCTGAGGACAGGATGTTTGGGGTTCCTTCTGCCAAGTCTATTCTGGAACTTGGTGTCCCACAAAAGGGGTAAGGATGGCTGAAGGGAGAGTCTGAGGTATAAGCACTGTCATGTTTTAAGTGGTAGAAAAAGGCAACTGAAGAAGAAAACTGTTTTTCTGACCAGAGAACTGATTCTGTGAAAACAAGCAAACAGCTGTGTTTACCATACATATGCCATTTTTAGGACTCTATTAAAACAAGGGCTGTCCAGTATTCAAATTTGATCAGTCAACAGGCGAAACACATTTCAGCTGAGCATTGTATCTTTCTGATATTTGAACCACAGTGGAAAACATAGCTGTGGTGAACTATTCCCAATAAATATCTTATCGTAAAATAAAACAGTATACACCCTTTTTCTGCATAAAAAGTACTGTTTTACAACAGCTATTCAAAGTAACACATATTGTTGTACCATAACATCTAGTAGTGAATTAGGGATCCCACCACTCTGCATTTCTGTTGTATCACAACAGCGCAAGGATAGGACAGTACAGTGTATATATAGTACACAGTATTCAAGGGAAAATTATATATTGTAGTTTCACTACATCACTGGCACAACACACCATGACCATGCCAGAAAAACTAGCTCGGGCTGCTCCAGCATGTACCAGTGCTGCTGTTCATCAGGCTGGGAGGAGCAGCTCTGCAGGTACTTTAGGCACTCAGGCTCCCCCCTCAGTCACCAGCAGCCAATTCTGCACCAGACGCTCCCCGCCCTCACTGGTTACAGGGCCAGATCAACAGACTGGTCCTTAGGGCTGCCCTTCCCTAAAAGCAGACTCAGGTTTTATGTGCCTTTTTAAAGATGTGAAAGCTCCCTGACCAGTATTTCTTCAGACATCCAGCACCAGACTCTCCTGAGGCTGACACGGGGAAGTCCAAACACCAGCAAAATCCACTGCACTCCCATAAATCTCCTGCTAAGGGGGTTTTTCCTCAGAACAGCAGCTCAGCCACTGCAAAAGTCAGCTACCATGCAAAGCCACTGAAATGCAACTTCTGCTAACGTATGTTCCCAGAAACCCAAAGGCACTTCTTATAATCATTTTTAAAACAAGCATTGCAGCATAACTAACTTATTTTTATATCCTGTGCTGTTTCAACCTAAGGCTATTGGTAAAGGCCAAATTGCTAGACCGAGAAAAAAATTACAAAAGACACAGCTCTTTTAACAGCTATGCACCTGCTGAACTTCAGTGACAAGTCAAGTCTTGCTTATGCATGTATAAAGACTTAAGAGAGTGGTATGACTAACATGAATAAATACATTCACTGGGATGCACCAGCAGACAGAGGGAGAGAGAGGAACTGCGCTATTTTTTCTGTGATACCTTTAATAACCATCTTTTAGAGCAAGCCCAGCTTGCTCTAAAAATGAACGACAGAAATGCAAGCCACCTGGTTTGGCTGGATGCCTGCGTCGCAGGGCACTTGACCCCAGGACTTCCTGAGCTCCCTGCTGTACTGGATCTCCAACAACAGCCTGGATGAGTAACAGCAGAACAGCACTGACATGCAGCAGCAGGGTTACAAACAACTTCCTCTGCCGAGACACCTCCTGCTGTAATTACAGCCGAGGTGAGCAGCACGGGCAGGGAGGGCCCGCGTGCATTGCGGGGCAGGGCACGCCAGCGCCCCGGGGCCAGCACCACCTACCCTGTGTGCATCCACCAGCTACCCCAGATCAATCCTGCTCCTCTACCTTTCCCCTCAGTCAACCCAAAAAACTCTCTTCAGCACAAGAAAAAGGAGAAAAAAAATATTGGGAAGTAGAGCAGAACAAGATCATCTCATTGAGGTTTCTGGTTTTACCTACAGGCTTCTGGCTCATCCTTCAGAAACAGAAACTAGAAGAGCTGCCAGCCACAACAGCCAGGCAGCTTAACAATAGCAAATGCCAAACAAGCAATGTAAAATCAAATGAACAGCTTTGATGTCTGCATCAGACCCTGCCTAAGCTTCTGGTCAGCGGCCTCCAACCTTTCCCCATCATGGTTCATCACCTTCTTTCTGCATCATCACCTCTAGCTCCTCATGCCTGAGTATGCTCAGGGCAGCACTCAGCCCTCAAACTGAAAATTACCTGCTTGTACTAGTTGTGCTTTTGCTTGGCTCAAAAAGGACCAGAGAGATAGGTTTGTGCAGCAGTGCATCGCTGATGTATCATACAAAACATGTAAGAACAACAAAAAGTTTTCCTCATGACCTATCACACAGGCACAAAATAAAAAGGGGCGCAAAGGTACAAGGCCCACAACCGCCAACCCCGTGACTCAGTGCAGGCAGTGGCCATGCAGGAGTGCAGCCCATCCAGGCACAGAAGGGACAACCTTCAAAGGAGCCAGCTGGAGCCACTGCCCCCAGGTAAGAGCAATCTATAGATGTGCAAACTGCCATAGGAAATTAAAATACATTTGCAGCTACAACTTAGCCTGAACTTCTGTTTTCAGAAGCTACCAGAAGTTCGTTGGGGATTTATTTTTTTTTTGGTGGTGGTTTTTTGTGTTTGTTTGGGGTTTTTTTTTAATCCCTATTCCTCCTGGAAATGAACCCACAAGCACACTTCATTAGAAATAATAATTGGGCAGTATCATTGTTATATAATGAGCCCTAATAAATCTGGATAAGAGACTCACAAATATGGTATCCCCCTTGCTTCTGCAGAGTTCAGCAGGTAATTCACAGTCATAGTCAATACCTTCCATTATTCTCCATGCTAAAGAGAAAACAGTATTTTTCAAAATTTATATGGGAGAAAGGAGGAGGAAGCAGTTTAATTATATAATTGTTAGACTTTAGCATGGAACAGACTGACCTCCCAGTCCTCCAATTATCTAACTAACCCTGCCAAGTTTAGAACTAGATGTCTTCCAGTCTTTCTTACAAAAGTTGTGATTTTTCTCCCATAATATTGCAAGCCCCTTTTAAACATAATGATTTAATCAGAGCTCCACGGTTTTGCACAAATGTAGCCTATTTTGTTCAAGCAAGATCTTGAAATATAATTGAAGTCCTAAGGGTGGCTGCAGCCAATTTGTTTTGATAATGCTTCCTGTTTATAACAATCCTAAATTTCACTACAGAGAGGAATGAGTTCACCATTACGGCATGGAAGGAGGGAAGTAGGACGCTTATAGGATCCAATACATTTTACCTGAGCTTAGAGACTTCATCACTTGCTAAACCTCAAGTAATACAATCTGCAAGTGCATACAGAAAATGCAGACAGGACATCTGTGACTGAAAAGTCTTCATGCAGACAAAAAAAGTACCACCAATTTTCCAAACCCCATATTGTAAGCATCCTCTGAACACACTACATAACACAGGAAAAAAAGAGAGACCTGAGAAGTTTTAGAAGGAAAAATGTACACACTGAACACATCTGAAATTGGTTTTGGGCTAAAGTAGTAGTTTCAAGAATCTCTCTCAGCAAAAACAACTGGACTGTGCGAAAGCTATGCTATACCATCACAATTCTGTAACACTGCCTGAAACCTAGACTGACTTCCATCCTCAATCCAGAAGACAGAGGTCAGCTTCTACCTGGCAAGATGAATCACACTGCCAGAGATCAGTCAAATCAAAGGTGGGATCTCACAACACTTTGGAACAGCAAAGACAGAAGGACACAACAAAAAACTCAACACTTGAACAGAGCACTCACGAATTTTCGGAATGTGTAAGTACTTTCCAGATAGAAACTCTCAAACTAAGCTGCACAAGTTGAGACTCTCATCTGACTGACAGAAGAGGAGACAGCAGGAGACAGTAAAAGTAGTTTTCAATTCAACTGGAATAACAATGGCAGAGGGGAGAAGCAGAGTCTCTCTCACTTTTACCAACCAGACGTCAAATCCAGGCCACTGCTTCTACTGCCAGACATTAGCCCACATTATATTATTCAGTTCTTTCATTATTAATGAGGCACAGCAAAAGAAATCATGGCACAAACTCTGCTCTGCTGCCTTATCTTTGGGGCCCTGCCTGCTGCCCATGTGGTTTGTTTGCCTTTGTATGGAAAATTTCTAAAACCTACCCACTGTCTTGTGAGAAAGCACAGCAGTCAACCTTGCACCTGGAACGCGATCCCTTCCTGCCTTCTCAACACTGTTTGCTTTGACCTAATGGCGTATTTACGAATAAACTTTTGTAGCTCGTAACATCATGCCTCGTTATTTCAGGGTGTGACCAGCAAGGTCTGTTCCACTCCTGAGCTTCTTGGACTGCTGGTGGGAACATCCCACTGACTAGAAATAACACGATGTTTCCTCCCAAGAGAGGGCAGGGAGCACTGATGGCAGTGGGTAGGGCAGCGGAGCCCCCCAACCCACTCCTGATCTGCAGTTTAGTGATGAACACATTCCACCAAGTCACTCTAAGACTTTCCCTTGAGTTTTGCCAGGACATTAAAAAAAAGGCAGCAAGAAACTTTTCAATGCCGTGGTTTAGGAAAGAACCGGAGAGGTTATACCAACAGGCAGAGAAACAACAAGAACTAGTGAGACAGATCAGATAAAAGTTGATTTAAGGTGGTGTAATTGTTTTCCAAATCAGAAATACAATACAACCTTAGAAAGAAGGCAAGCTTAAGCCTCTATACATACTTTGATGTGTGACAACTTGCTCACACTATTGTTCTCTGTAGCAAATTTCCAGTCTGTCTCTGTTCTGTCTTTTTGTTGTACTAGTCCTGGCATTACTGCAGTTGTATTTTGACATACATAGCTTCGTATTAAACACTGCGTTTTGAAAGCAGCTTGAAAAGCTTTCCATTCCCAGCAGAAGCACAACACAATATTACACTTTTGTACTTCTCAAACTGTATCTCTTTGGGAAAAGTTTACTCCCAGCTTAATAATATTTCATGGAAGTACACATGCTGCTTGCAACACTCCTCATTCTTAAAGATAAAATTAGCTATTGCCCCAGGTTTGTGTGCTATATTTCAATTTTGCACAGAGTGCACTACAATCCATAAAATTATTATTGGTCAGTACACGCACAAATTTCCCTCCAGTTCTTTTACAACTACCTAGCCAACACAGTCTAAACATGTACCTTTTCATTTATATAATGTGAAAGTAAGCAGTTCACTGTTCCTGCTAAACACTGGGCTTCTCATTCTTCAGTGCAGGATATTGGCATCAAAGAGCAAATGCCCCCCACATGCAGACACACATTTATATCTCTTGAGTATCATGAGACCTAAACATGCAATTAACTGTATTTTTAAGAATATGTAATTATTTTCTTTTAAAAATAAACCTGTTTTTATTTTTAAAGGCAATTATGTATTCATTAAGTATACACAAGAGGTGGATCCTCCGAGCTTAAAGAAACAACAAAAGAGTTGCATTTTTTTAAAGGCTCTAGGATTTTCAGCAGAATTGCAGCTTCAAGCAAGTGATGAGCTGTAGAGGATGGGCCTAAACCAGCACTAATCAAAACACCAAGAGGTGTAACAAAAAAAGTCCAAAAGCTCCCTTAAATCCCACCTCTGCCATGCGTAGCTGTGAAGGATTATCCGCTGAGTATTCCCTTGTACCTACTGACTCTAGGATTCCTTTCATTGTTCAATGCATGGTAATTCCCAGGCTGAACCTCAGTTCTCAGCCATACTCCCACATACAGTTGCTTTACACCGCTGCAATCACAAAGAGTGACTTGCCAAATGGGATGGCATCAGGAGAAGGTTTCAAGAATCAGACTCGTCTTTTCTTGCATCTCTGCTCCTGTCTTCATCTGGCACTGCCTTCGTCATAGTTCGTGTATACAAGCATCTTGAGTCCCAGATCAGTAACCAAACCACAAATACACCAGCACAGACACAAGTTTCCATATCATAACATCATAAAGCATATACAGAAAGGAAGTCATTGGGCCAAGAGAGACATTTTGATTTAGTCTCTTTCCTCACACTGTAGTCTTACTCCCTCTTCTCTCCGTCTACCCAGACTGAATTACCTCCTATCCATCCGGAGAAACAGGCAGCTGTCACTTTATCAAGCAAGTTTATTTGCACATCTAGGCAACCACGCCAGGATGTCACACAGCATGTCGAGTTAACATGAAACTAAGGGCATTTCCAGAAGAACAAAGGCAACCAAAACCCTCCACCATATTGCGTTTCCCAAGCTTGTCACAGAAAATTAGGTAGTGATAATACACCAGGAATAGTCACACAGGTCTGATTTCATGGACCGTTGATCCTTGGATACTAGAAATGATGGTGGAAAAAAAAATACATACAAAATTATCTGTCAAAATGCAGAGCAATTACAGAATGTCCTTGCTGTTAAGTGCAGCAAATTGATATGTAGCTTACATGCAATTGAAACCAGCAGAGATTCATTTAAACTTGCAGCTAACATCATGAACAAGACATGAAGAAACTGCATTTTAGTTAATTACAAAAATCAGTAGAACATCCTTTAGTGTCTAAAATACTATGGTTAACAAATAACTACGTGGCAGCTATATCATTCTTCCTTTTCTTACAATATTTAAACTTAAATAATTTCATCTTCAGATTACTGGAGCGAATTCTCGCAGGTACAAACCTTGTTGGGAGGAAAAGAGCGATAGTAAGAAATTAAACTAAATCTTATTATCATATACTAAAAGGAAAATTTCCTAGCTTTTGACCAGGTGTACAGAAATGTAAGGACAGTGTATGTCAGTTCCAGTCCTGTCCTTCAGAAACGACTGGTGTTTGCTTGTGATGGCTGTCAAATATACAGGTACCAGAATAAAGCTCTGCACAGGGACTTTAACTATGGTTGGGTGCAAAAAAAGACACCTGTGTAACAGTTGAAAACACCACTGAAGAGGTTAGGACAGAAAGTGAGCATCAAGAAAATCTGAAGTACTTATTCAGAAACTAACAGCACTGCCACCCCTACAAAAGATTAGACAGAAAATAAGTATATTTCCCACACATAACATTCATCAAAGTAACACCTTTTCCTCCTGTCCTCCCAAGTGCCCAATGCATGAAGTCACCAGGAGGATAACAAATGCAGCAAAGCTCATCACTTTAAAGCAAGAGGTGCCAGACAATTCCTGAGCCTGTGCCATGTGACACACCCCCATGATTTTCCATTCCATTCCTTCCAGCAACATCCTGAAAACCACTCCAGTTGCAGGCTCTTTCAGCAGCCACAAAAAAAAAAAAAAAAAAAAAAAAAAAAAAAAAAAAAAAGACAAACCCAACCACAAGTCAAATATTGTGTTCAGAGTTTATTTTCTCCTTCTGGCAAGGGAAAAAGCTGCTATAATGGCCCAGCAGTGTAGGACACGGTGACTGCAGCCATGGCACCACAGCGGGAATACCTTGTGCACAGGCAGCACAACGCCCCTGGCTTGGGAAGGGGAGACACCCCATTAGGATGTAGGCACGGAGGAACACGTCAAGGCAGTACCCACGGGTGCCGTGCCAAAATCTGCCTCTGGCAGAGTGCCAGCAGCAGGTGCCAGACACCCCTGAGAGCAGCGGGATCTCCTGAAGGTCCCGTGATGTGGTGGCCACCACAGCGGGGTCACAGCTGAGGCCGGTCACTGGACTGAGCCAGTGCCACAGCCAGGACAAGAGCTCAGGGCACTCAGAAAATTACGAGACCTAAGTTAAAAGCAAGGCCAAGATCTGTCTGTGCTATCACCATACAGGCTCAGGGGCTACACAGTCAGTTTCAGTAATTCCAAGATTAAGACCTAAATTAAAGACAAAGACAGAAATTAGCAGTGATCTCCCAAAATTCTATATACAACCTGAGAATTCCTACTAATTTAGCCCCAATTACTCTTCTGAATTAATACTTCGGTATGAAAGCTCCAAGAGTGCTCCACAAGCGCTGCAATTCCAGCCCAAAGAGCTCATACAAAAATGCAAACAAGGCTGTCTCTCGAGCACTCCCAGCATCAGGAGCCAGTACCCAAGGGGGAAATCCTAGTCCCACTCAAGATAATGGCAACACGTCCATATGTTTTGGTGGAACCAAGCTTTTACGTCTGCACATCTACAAAGAAGTTCCTAAATGCCAATATATTTACAGTTATTGTTATAGACCACTAACATAAACCCAGAAACCTAGGAGTTAAACAATGCCAGGAAGGTTTCAGTAAGGTATTTTGTTAATTGTAAAAAGCAAGTGACATTTGAAGAAATTGGTTAACAATCCGAGAAGAGAGGTTTCTACTGATCCCACAAGCAAACAACTATATTTTATGTTAGTGCTACAGGGCTGCTGCCTCTGCCAGCAGAAGATAAACGCATTTCTTCTGCTAGCTGCACATTTCTTCTGAACCTGCACATACTGTACAAACATATTGCAGAGTAACGACACATATGCAGGGAGTTTATACCAAGCCTGCAAAACAGATGGCCCCACAAGCCCCAGACAGCCCTCCAAGCGATTACTTTGCCCTGCCGTGTTATCCTCACCTTGAAAGGTGAAGCGGGAATGAAAGACAAGGAGCAATGGATGTCTTTCAGAAGATCAATATTCCCCATAATTTGTTCCTCCAAATAAAAGGGTGTCTGCATTGTTTGATAGTGAGCCAGGCCAGCTGGTCTCAGAAATCCCAGGCCCGTACCAGAAGGGCACATGGGAAGGCACAAATTATTCCCTGGAGCACGTTAGACCGAGGCACTCATAAGCAGTTCAGGATGCAGCGTCACTGCTGAGGTGTGCACAGCCTGGGAGAGGGGCTGGCAGCACGGGATCCATGCTGCCCTGTGAGCTCTTTTCTTTGTTGGCTGTCAGGTTCACAGTCAAGCTTACATTTTACATACAAGCACCTGAAGGTTGCTGTGCAAACTAAAATACTGCCACCCTTTCAACACAGTCTTCAGGGGCAGAATAATTGTGACTTCAAGGAGAGGGAAGACAGACATCAGAAATAAAACAGATAGGGCCAATTAAAGTGAAATTACACAGCTGTAAGGCCCCTTGATAAAACAGCTATGTTGGAGCATCACTCAGTTCTGCGAGTTCCTTTGGCAGGCAGTGCTTGAGCCAGCAGAGGGAACAGATCATCACTGCCCTGGTACCAGAGCAGGAGCCCTGGCTGGTTTTGGGCAGCCTGTTTCAGAGAATCCAGGTCTTTTACGCACTGGTCACGGAAATTCCTGCCGTGACACAATAAAACCCACAGGCCTATCACTATTTTAGTCCTAACTTTTTTATTACGGTATTCAGAGACTGAAATTTAAATTTATATCTGTATATTGAACACATTCCTGAACACTCTATAACATTTACCTTTTGGAGACAGCATATGGCTTTACTGAGGTTTTAAGCATGAAGCTACAGGAAGCCACACACCAGAAGAAATTTTTTAATAAAAACATCAACATTTTTAGAAACCAAACTGCAGCTACGAAAGTAGGTGCCTTCTAATACCATGTCAGAGTGCTTCACACACATTTTAGCACCAGATAGTTCAGAGCCAGACAGTATACAAAACAAGGCACAGTATCTTATGGCCATGTGATAGAGAATGACTTGCAAAGAGGATTTTTTTGTCTGAAATGGTTTCAACCAGGAAACAGGGGAAAACTATCTGAAAGTTTCATTGTTCACAAAGTATTTGGGTGTAAAATCATCACTGGCACGTGGGTGTGCAGTCACACAAAGCCTTCTTCAGTTAACTGAAGAATCCTGGCTTGGCCAGGAAACTGAAATTCCTGGCTTTGCCTCACCAGCCTTGCCATCTGGGTGCTGGTTTTAAGGACACATGTTGAGTGGTCACAGCAGCTTGCCCACAGGCCATCTGCAGAGGCCTCCTCTCCCTACAGAAACCCTGCAAGGCAGCAATGCTGCCGGGAGCATAAAGGCAAGCAAAATCACAGCTGGCGGAAAATACAGCAAAAATAGTTCCAGAAGACAAGAATACAGCAGGAGAAAAATGCAAAGAAAGAAAGTAAACAGATGAAAATAATTACAGGACAGTTTCAGAGATGAGTGTTTGGGTGGCTTAAAAGGAGGCAAGACAAAGTTCAAGAAGGCAAAAGGAAAGGCAGCCAAAGGGTCCCAGCTACTCTGATAACAAGGAGAGAAACGTCACAGGGGATCAACATGCTGAATTTAATAACCATTTGGAGCCAGGATGAGGTGGGAAAGATGGTGTTAAGTTCTTATGAAAGATTCAAGCACTGGCAACACAAAGACAACAGCTCCAAACGGTGTATACTGACTTTAACAAGCTCTGGAGGAACACAGTGATAGTAACCCCCCAGGTTCACCTAAGCTATCCACTCCCAGAACTGCAAACACAGGGGTCCTCAGCTGTAACGTAAGCTCTCTGTGAGGTCAGGGCCTCCTTGAGCATTAGGGAAGCGTGGCTGGTT
Organism: Pseudotriccus pelzelni; assembly: GCA_035584735.1. Lineage (NCBI taxonomy): Eukaryota > Metazoa > Chordata > Aves > Passeriformes > Tyrannidae > Pseudotriccus > Pseudotriccus pelzelni. The sequence continues at coordinate 28,758,671 of JAWMRA010000164.1, read as the reverse complement.
ATGTGCAAACCTACACCTTTACAAAACCAGACGGGACATTCCTTCTACATTCACGGGTAGGATGAAAAGCAACGCCCAAGCCTCCGTTCTGAGGCAGCACAGTCACTCAAAAGACAATTTTCCTAACATTTGCACAAGGCAATGCTATAGGCATGATGTCTCTATTGCTCTTCCCAATGCAAACACAGCAGTGTATCATTCCTGTTCTCCACGTCGGTCCCCCGTGAGAGCTCCCTCAGTTTGGAACAAGCAACTGCGGTGGTTTCATGAGGAACTGAAAGGATGGGGACCGTATCAACAAGCTGAAATGCTTTCAAGAATGCATTAAATATATCTGTGAGACCCAGCCAGCCTGCCAAGGCAAAGGTAGTATTTAAAATGTGGTTTGAGAGCGCAGACTTCAAAGAAAGAACTGGCATCAGCCACAGAGAGATCCTGCTTTATCACAAGGGCTTCTCAAATCACAAAATAACCTGCCCAGGTATTTAAGGTATACGGAAATCACATTCCCTGCTGTTACTCTCCTCATTTAACTTGTCCATTTGTTTTCAAGATTAGATTTAATTCTCTTCACCTTGAAGGCTTCTCAAGGAATTACAGTGTGTGTTCTACAATCATGAGAAACAAGTAAATGTACTCTCCAGTCTGCTGTGTATAGACATCTGTCCTCTTAAATCGTTATTCCTTTCAGATGGCATTTATTATAAAGTTAAAAGGCAGCCAAATATATTAAACTGCTAAAATCCATACAAGCAGCAGAAATTCTGGTTTGTCTAGTTGCAGCCAGAAGAAGAAAACACTCAAAATTCTGAATATTTAAAAAATATTATAAGATATTAACTCCTTCACCTGGCAAGCCATTAATAAAAGAGCCTTTTACAAGCAAGGATTCTCATACAGACCTATGTTATTCCCTAAGATTAAAATTTCTGTTCAATCAGCCTTCAGCTATACCAACAGAACCAAAATACCCTGAACAGACAGCTCTTCTAGAACCATTAAGAAGAAATCTTCTGATCAGAAGAACATCATCTCTCTGCCTTCCATTCATTCATCTGTCTTATAACATGCTGGAAATATTTGTGCTGGAAATATTTGTACTGGAATGCCAGAAAGCAACTATAGTGCACCATTTAAGGATTAAAAATGCTTCTGCAGAGTCAGTATCTAGAAGCCATTGCTACCTTATAATGCTGGGTAGATTCAGACACTATTAAATTCCTGACATATTTTAGAGTACATTTCCCTCATTTTTACAGCTTTCACTAAACTGGACAATGGCATATTTTTCCCCTTTGCATGCTGAAGCTGGAATTGCTTGCCTTGGCAACAAAATCCTGTAATTTCTATTCATGCCAAAAGTGTCTTTCTGTATCATTGACCAAGTTTGCTGCAGCCATGGCAAAAGCTTGATCAGAAAGCTGCATCACTGGCAAAAAAATGAAGAGCACCTTTCTGAGGGTCTTGCAAAAACAACACTCACAAAAAGCAAGTAGTGAAGATACAGTGGGTTCTTTTATCAGCTTCCCAAAATAGAAACAGTTGAAAATTGCCAGGTGTCAGTCTATCTCATCACACTCATAAGAGGAACAAGCCTAGCATTTATTGTTCCTTATTATCCCTCTCACAGCTAAAGTAAAAGTCCAGGGCCTTTACAGGGTGGTTCCTGCTGGTGCCGTGAATGCAAATTTCAAAAAGACTGCACAAAAGTCCCATTTCCCTGTACAGAGTAGAAAAATCAACAGCAGAGATTTCACTTCTCAGAAATCACGAGATTCTGAGAATCTCCAGAAATTATGTTATGTCAGAGACTTCTGGGAACAAAACACGTTATGACTTTTCAACATCACAATCCTCCTCCTACTCTTAGGCTATCAAATAAGTTGAATGCCATTAAATACAGGGAAGTTCAAATGCTGCTGAAATCTGGGGGACCAGGATGCAGCTCACCATACTTACAGATTTTAAAACATGAACCAACTATAACAAATGGTATTGTAGTTTCCAAATCTGAAATAACACCAGCCTTCCAATCCCTCTGAGCCTTTGCAAGAAAAAAGTAAAGATATGAGCCCTTCATTAGGATGAACTTTTATTTCCATGCTTTGTTGTGGTTTTCTTTCTTTAATTACCTTAACATCCTCTACATGCCTATAAATCGGCTGTCCAACAATTTGCTTTGTGTACTTCACAATGCTGGCATTACACTGACTAATTCCCTGGCTCCTCACTTCCCTCCTTTTAAAAAAGGCATAACATTTGCCTATCTCCAGTCTTGTATTTTCCCCCATCCTTCATACACTCAAAAATAATTTGTATAAAATTTCACATTGTTATGGCAGTTTTACATTTTAATTTTTCAGCCTTTTCTGATTGCATCCATTACTTGTATACCTCCCACATCATATAACAGACCTTTGATATCATTTATCATTGTCTTCAACTTACATTTAGCATACTTATATTACATTATTCATAAGATCATTTGCATTTGTTTTAAGAGAAAAAATATGGGCTGTTTATAAGGCCAAAGTGAATGGATAAAAATCTCTTCATGAACTCATCACGAAATGATGAACCACAAATGACAAAAGATACCTAAAACTGTTTGAGAACTAATGACTCCTGCTTGTACTGCCAGAGCTCCAGTCTTTTGCTGGTGTTAGAAGAAAACAATCCTAGTTCTTCTGAAGCTAAGAATGAAGGGGATGATGAAACCTCAGCAGAGATCCAAGGGATTTCTACGGGCACCCCCAAGGGAAGGAATGCTGCGAAGGGAGCTTTAACCGCTACCTTTTATCCAACTTCATAGCATGGTAGGTACTGTGGCAGTTGGAAAAAAGGAAAAAAGAGACTGTGATGAAAACATAAAAGGGGAGGAACTCAAGGAGTGAAGTCCAACATGTGAACTCTGTGACACAAACTGGGGACAGAGGAAAGCACAGACCATCTTCCATCACGCTCTGAACAGATGAGAGGTGTGAGGAAGGAAAAACTGTGCTAGCATACGGGCAAAAGAGAAAGGGCTTCTCAAAACAAGGAATAACATACATGCCCCTAAAGGAAACCATGGTCAAGGCAACTCAGAAATACAGAAAATATATGTTAAGGAACTCCACATGCACTATGTAGTGCACATGTGTATGTGGTGCCATTGGCCACAGTACTAAAATGGAGTAGTTGTCATTAATATTAGTTTAATACAGTATTGTCCATTCACTGGATGGAATCCCCCGCGGCTCGTGAAACACCAGGCACAAGCCTGAATTTGAGAAAGTGTTACATACTTCACTGAGGCAGCATTTCTAAGCGTGCTGCCTGGACTGCAGCTGGAGCGTAGGATGAGCCGCCAGAGTCAGTAAGAGTCACGCCAGCCCCTTAAAGAGGGAGCTGGATGGGAGAGCGGAAAAGCAGGAATGCCAGGCCATAACCACTACCTACACTTTGGGGTTAGTAAGAAGAGCTGTCAGTTGACTTCTGTTTCCCAGAGCGGGTAGTTAAAAAAAAAAATAAATAAAAGAACAGTTGTTTTCCTATCATTTAAGAATTACTGCCTCCCTTTGTATCAAATACAGAAGCGGTGTGGCTGTGGCTGAAAAAACTCATCTGCAGAGGAGAGATTAGCTGAACCATCACTTTCCTCTGCCTTGAGATCTAAAATGAAAATTTCTTCCCCTCTGCCCCCTTCCCCACTCTAAGGCCCATGTAATTACTTCACCGTTACAAACGCTGAAGTTAAAAGCATTCCACTACAATTTCTGACTATACAGGTTTCGCTCATCTATTTCTGGCCCTATTTGGTCACCATATCTCCTGGTATTTTAAAAGCTACTCTTGTATTAGTGATTTACTAAATGGGACTCTAATTAAGACTAATAGCCCAGGTAACAGAGAGAGGAAAGAAGAGAAGGGATTACACTTAACTGCACGCACTAAAAAAAAAAAAGACTGGAAGAGTGTTTGTGCTATACCTCTAAGTTAAATTAAATTCAAGAATAAAACCAGGGCATATCAAGTCAGGAGGCTTTACATATCAGCAGTAAAAAACCAGTTTCTTTCTCTCATTTCTCTCATATTGGAGTCACTCAAACTCTCCAAACTGGTTCTTACTGGGCACTGCTGTTGGAAAGCTTAAAGCATTCCCATGGCTCAGACCTTTGAATTCTTCTGTGAGACGGCCTACAGTAACCCCAGAAATGGAAGTGGTTCAAAGGATATCAAAAAAGCAGGTAAGCTAGATGATTAAAAATGTACAATTCCAGGTTAGAAATTCATCCTTCACATAAACATGCACACTGAGCCAACAAAATGGTTATTGCCACTCCGAAAGGCCAAGCCAATTTCATATTACAAGCATCACATATTCAGGAAATCTATTAGGGGTATGGAGGGGCAAGTGGTACAGAGATGGAATGCTTTTCTCTCTGAAAGTGTGCTGAATCTTGTTCGTTTTTCCCTCTTCGCACTACCTTTCAAATTATTAAAGAAACACACAAGAAAAAAACAATCCTGTATAAAGTCTAAATTAAATCTGATGAGCATAACTCTTAATTATCACACTGATTCCTAATTTCTTGGGCACTTCTATAGGCTTAACCTGACCAAAATCATTGTTGCAAGAGCCCTCTCTATTACCAGTACTACAGCACAGGTCTGCCAGAGAGCCAGAGACACAGGAGGAAATGACCTGTGGGACCAGTGTGGAGCTCAGACACCTAAAAGAAATGTTGCTCCCTCTTCAGCATCAGCTTTGAGGGAAATTTCTGTGGGAATGAGGCAGGTATCAGACAAATCAAACATTTTCAGCCTGTGGCACAGGCTGTGCACAGATCCAGACAGTTCTGCACAACACTTCCTGTATAAGCAGCACAGTTAATTAACTCTGTGTTGATTAATGGTGCTCTCTCACATCAAGAATTTATTGAGTCTGTTATTATATACAAGGTCATAATTGCCAAACAGCCACAGCTAAATACCATCCTTGCAGTCTACCCCTTAACCATCATAATGTAAAATTAATTGGTACTTGTTTGTTAATTAATGAAATATTTTAAGCCATGCACCACAACACTTACCACTGCTCTTTTCTAAATAGACGTGAATGAACAGAACTATTTAAATACCTTGGGAAGAACCTCCTCTTTTGAATCGGGGTGGGATGGGGGGTGTCTTTGTTCTTTGTAGTGGGCTTTTCTGTGCTCTGGCAATCACCAATAGAGCTATTCTCAAGTATTTAGTCAGCAGTTATTCTGAGTGCATTAAGACAGAGCAGCGAGCGCTGAGTAGCTGTTTCAGTAAATTTCCAAGCACAACTGAGATCAGCTCACAGCAAATGATCTAACTTTGCCTCAGGGTAGCAACAAAGGTCAAAAAGACACTTGAACTCCTTTGTCCCTCCTGGGATCTTTAAATCCAGGGTTAGCCTCTGTTTAGGGAAAAGCCTGGCAGCTTAACAAAGCAGACCCCCACAGTGAAAGAAAGAAGCCCACAGGTTGGATCCCTAATCTTAAGGACAGGGAAACAAATGCACACACATGCCCCTTTCCCAGAAGCAAGGACCTGGGCAGTGACTGTCAATAAAGCTACACTGGCTTTAGCCAAGCCCTGCAATCTCAAGGCAAGCCAGAGCACAGGCCTGCCTGGTGGTAAGGTGAGAAACCAGAGACAGCATCCCAAGCCTGACACTGCCACGCAGGTAGGGAGAGCATCAGGACCCAGGAGACCAGCAAGGAACAGATCCTTGCTCCTGCAGCCTCGCCTTTGCCCCCAGCCAAGCAAAGCCCCTTCTACTGATAATTCTGCAGGTGGTTTTACTACCCTCTAAGGGCTCCTTGGTGATACAACCCTGGTCTTCAAACACATTTGTTTCCCAGAAAAAGGGGCATGGGCAACATAAACTAGGTCTGACTGGTTTTTACATTTGTTTAAGGCAGACACTGGCAGAGAGAGGATTTTACGTTGATTCCACTTGCCATGCTAGGAACACCAGGGATCAGAACAACTGCACAGGCAATATAACATGCATGAACTTATGCAGTAAGGCACGAGCAAGCAAGTTCTCCTCTGGCTGAGCAAACTGCTTATCCCTCTGCAGAGAAAATCACCTTATTGGTGAAGCATCTACCGTGGCTTAGAATTATTGCAGTATGTGTTCAAGGTTCAGTTAACATATTAGCTGAACACTTTGCTAAAAAACAGGCAAAAATCTGGAGTTTTCTCTCCAAGCCTGCTGCTTGAAAGCAAACAAAATACACCAACAGAAGCAGTGTCAGGAATTAAACAATCACTCTGTCTCAAATGCAACATTATTGTAGGGATTATATCCACAGAGGTGAAGCAGTGATTTTTACAGCACTTTTTTTTTTGATGCTCCAATATCACAGCAAGCAGCAGTGCAACTCAATCCAGCAGACTCTGAACAGTTCAACAGTCGCACAGAGAAAGAAAACATATACAGAGATTTTGTTACTTCTGTGGGTCAGAGCCTTCCCTTTTTGCTGGACAGGCAGCTGTGCACAAGCCCCAGGTAAAAGGTTGCTCCATGCTAGAGCTTTTTGGAGGCTTAAGGCACTGAATTAGTCCTGCTTGTCCACCTCCTTTTTGTACCTACCACAGAGTCACACGAAGAATTCTCCAGACAACTGTCTGAAAGCGGTCTTTAAAGACCTCTTTTAAAGGGCTGGAGACCATGTGTCTGCACAGAGTCATCTCTGAGGAGTCACACATGGGTTTTCAGACAGTTGTTTGGAGCTGTCTTCAGCTGGCCCTGCGGGAACAAGAAGTGCTGAAGATCAGGTGCCTGCTCTGTGGTTTGCCATCATTTGTCTCTCCTTTTCCTGACAGCTCTCTGGTGAATCACATACCTGCCTTGGAGGGCATGAATAGACATAAAAATCCATTAAAAATATGCAAACTCTACCCAGGAACAGGAACCAGGAGATCCTAAATGCAATCCCTGATTAATGTGAAAGCTGTGCCTACGCCTGCAGGAAGAGGATAAATGCAAGGCTTCCTTTAACCAGCTACCCCCCCAGGTGACTGCACCTGCCAAGCTGGGTAATGCAGGTGCTCCTGGGCTGTGTGATCTCGCCACCAACAGTAGGCACATCCTCAGAGAACTCAGGTCCAGATAGTTCCCTCTCTGAGCTACACAGACTACGTAGCTTGTTTAGCTAGTCTTACCCTTCTCTGTGGAACAGGACAAATCTGTTCAGCTCCATTTGCTCTCCTTTGAAGAAAAGAAATAATACTCCTCTGGGTAGCAGGGGCGATGCACAAATTTCACAGTCTTCATGAAAATGGTTCTAAAAGGAGCACCTTGTTCTAATTAGAAACTAACCATACATCTATAAATATTTAAAAGTAATAAACCAAACTTAGTGATAAGACATGGGTGGGGTTTCTGAATGGGTTTAAAATGCCTGCTTTGTATTCAAGTGGATTACCTGAGTTAGAATTGAGTTTAAATGTATTGATCCCTACTTAAGGAGATATCCAAATGACTTGAATGTGGTATACCTGGGGATCACACTTCAAACACTTATATTGAAAGCCTATGCTATATCCAGCTTGTACAGTGTGCCAGCTGCAAGGGTTGTTTAAATTGTTTTCAGCAGCTGAACTCAATGATCTTGAGAGTCTTTTCTACACAAATCATTCTGTGGTACTAAGACTAACCAGTTTAAGCCTGACATGAAACAGACCTTGTGTGAACGTACCCAAAGGGCACCATCTAATCCACTGACAGCAAGTTTTCAGATTTGAGAGGCTATCTCCATTTCTCTGGACGACCCAGCTTCCTGGGTGTGCTCTGTGGCAGAGTCACACAGCCCCGGATTATTAGGACATTTAGGCTAAACAAGCAGCATTGATGCACAACGGGCTGATCTCACTTTTGCCATTTGCACTGCCAGAAGAAAACACTAAGCCTATGACACAGGATTAATGACCAAAGACAGCCACCCACAGCAATCTGCCAGAATAAGCCTTTACCTACCAGGTGACCTAGAAACCATTTCCTAACACAGCAGTCGCTCTTAAGCGGCACCAATGCTGATTTTACACTTTATGGAACAAATATCTGAAAGACCAAGATGTTCATTGAATTCAACACTGTGCTATGCCTCTTCATGCCACTGTTCATTTCTCATTTTGCAACATCACGAGATTGGCATCAGCCCACATGGTTAACAGTGTTAAAACAACTTCCAGGGAAGAAGGGCACCACTGTGAATCAGCCACTGAAAGAGGTAAAACAGGATTTGGCTCTTGTTTCGCCACCTGCTCCCTTCTCAGCCTGACCTCGGTCACAGAGTTTCTCTGCATCCCAGTTCTCTGTCTGAGAAACTGGGTGATGACCACCTTCTCCCGGCAGTGCCATCAGGCAGCAGCACTGTGCCACCAGCTACACCTGCCTGCCTTCTCCTCTGCCTCCTCCTAGCATCCCCTGGGCTCTCTGCCTCGACTCCACAGGGCAGCTCTTCTCCTTCCACCTCCCTCTCTCTTACCTGTAAAGCAACCTTGGCGTCTTAAAAAAAAAAAAAAAAAAACCACAAAAAAATTCAGATTTGTGTCTAGCCAAGGTTATCCAAGCACAGGCTCCACCTGCAGAAAATTCCACCAGAAGCAGGGCCACATCTCTCACAGAGAGGCAGGATTATGCACATAGCTAAAGGATCAAGGCTTGATTCACGCCAAGGGATGCAGAAACACTCACCTAGGCCAGCTCCTCTCAAACAGAGGCAACAGTTGCAGGATCTGGCACATCACGTTTACTTGACTGCTAGAACACTTTGGAAATGTTCCTAGAGTCAATAACTAAATAAGTCCCTCTCTTGATTTTAAATTGGAGATAAATGCTGCATGTCGCATTGGCAAGCACATTAAAGCAGCTGGAAGCACAAAGACAATACAGGGTATTTTAGGCCTTTGTTCTCTCATTTTTTTACCCTTGGCATGTTAAACAACTAAAGATCACACGGAGCAAATCAGTGTTTTACCAGATAATACCAAGGGATTGTAGCTTCCGAGATCCCAGGCTCTCTGCTGGCACCAGCTCCCCCAGCAGAAGGCTGGCTCCAGCAGTGACATGAGCGGTGAGAATGAAAATACCAGTGCAGAGGACATGACGTCCACCTCTGTCTATCAGAAGTATGGAAAAAATTAACTTTGTACACAGAAGCACAGCAAGGCAGGTCCTGCCACCAGTGTGTTGCTATAAACACAAAGCAGTTTCCCCATTTTCCTGCAAAGCTGGTCTAGATTCAGTAGAGCTGAAAGCAAAACTTCATCCAAGGATGAGATTTCAGAAGGCAATCTGTGGCCCTTTCACCTTGGAAAGGCAAGGAGCCCATCATGAAAAAATGATGTTATGATAAAATGGGTTATGTTCTCCATCTGAATGGTACTATCTACATTATTAATGACAAAAAGCATATAAAAGCTCATTAATGTTCACACTCATTTCATTTCCCAGAAACTATTTGATCACATTTAGGATGTGAAAGCTTGTGCACCTGATGGTGCAGTGACTGCTGTTTTCTCTTCAGCTGATACATAGCAACACTTGATTTTTACATTTTCCCTATTACATTTCTTTAAATGACATGCTCTTTACTGCTGGTAATACCTCATTTACAGATACATAAAGTTAGAGGTATGCAGCTAAGTAGGAACCAAACAACTATTTTGCTGAAGCTTTTGCATGGACAAAAGACATTTGTTCAAGCAACAAGTCTGTAAAACTACAAATGCTGCAAGATGGTCATGTAATGAGATCACAAAGTATGCCAAAATAAAAATGCTAATGCTTAAACAGCAAATTATTCATCAGTGGTGATTATTTGCAGACTTCCTGTGTCATTAAGGATATCAACACATGGCCCTTGAAGCAATCCTACACACACATAATTCAATAGCACAAGGGTTTTTCCTAAGAAACCAACTCCTTTATGGAAAAGAGCTGAAGCCTTAGCTCAGTAAATGAATGCCATCAGGTACATCAGCTATGACTGTATGCAGGAGTCAACCATTATGGTTTTGCCTATTTCCTCACAGTAGCAGCTGTGAGGAGGAAGTGGGGCTTTGCAAGGGCATTCTCCCCAGGTACCCTTTCAAAAATAAAAGGGCAAGCCGTTACAAACAATTCCAGCACAAAACCACACATCCGTATATAAAAACCAGCTCGTAACACAGAGAACAAACATCAAGCAGACAAGCCTGTAGGCTAGGAGGTTCAGCCCTGCATGGCAGAAGTGTATTAAACAGCCTCCATTTTTGGTTCCACATCTGCAGCCAGGAAAGATTTTTCTTGCCCCAAAAGCAAAACACATGCAAATGTCTGTCATCAAAAAGCACTCGCTTTTTCAGAACGTCACAATTACCCAGCCACAACTAAATGCTGTAATTTGTTGACCAGCTCCTTGCAAGCTTCAAGAATGACCTCAAACCCTTGGTTAAAACGGCGAAATAATTTCTCCCCTTTAAATGTAATTTTGTAATGCTTTGATTCTCACCCATCACCAGGCTGAAGGGCTCCAACAGCATGCTGCTACATGTTTCTAAGGCAGCAAATAAAAAAAGAGCTGAAGCCACAGACAGCAGCTGTGGGAACTTTCCAGCCCAAACTTTCCAGCTAATAAAAAAAAATGACAGATATGTACTTCTGAAGAAGGGAAAAACAGAAAAAAGAAAAAAAATTTAAAAACCCTGCTAATTTAAATATGGAAACGGCCAAAAAAATGCACTAAATGGTTAAAATATAGAGGTATTCCATCAGCGAGTTTAGCTCACCTGTATGTTCTGCAACATACACAGGCAGCACGTTGAAGCAGGGCATTCAAGAAAAGCAGGAACAAAACCCAGAAGCAGTGGTCAGTGTTATGATAAATAATATACTTCGGAACATTTGCCTGATAGGCTTATACCTGACTCCTGTAGGCATCTGGTGACACTAGAACCTGTATTAGTATCACTGAAAGAAAAAATTCTGGCAAACAGGGATTAAAAAGAAGCCTAAAAACATAATATGTTGAAGCATTAGTTATTTTGTATAAATATTACTCAAGCCTGCAGACAGCCTGAAACAGTAGCTCCTAAAGAGTAAGGTGCTCATTTCTCAAGCAAATGAAGATGTGTTAGTGGAAGGATAACTTACAGAGGAGGAGGCACTTGGCCTGGCTCCTCTGGGTCAACACAATGCAAGTGACCACACCAGCACAGGGAAACCAACACATCACCAAAACATCCCAGAGTCTCAGCCTTTCTGGCAACAAATGAGCAGGATCAGCTACACCCAGACCTCTAGAAACAACCCTTAAAAGTTTTCTTAGCTGGCTTTCAGGAATTTGTCCCCAAGACCAGTGTGTGACCGACAGCACTGCATGGTGCTGCTGACAGAGTGGCACAGGCTTGGAATCGTGCCCCAGGTAAGCTGCAGCACCAAGTTCAGTGACCATCAAGCTCCAGCTTGGGCACTTGTATTCCCAGGTCACAGAAAACATCTGTCCACTCTCAAGCAAGGATCCAGACAAAAACACCACCTTGCCAGAACCAAGTCATTACACAAGTGCTCAAGCTGGGAGGAACGTTTATTTCTCGACTAAATGTAGTCATGACAACCACATCTTCATTTCAGAAACGAGCAGGAAGAGGTCATGAGGCACTTGTCAGGCAGGGATAAAATACCACACCTCAAGTGCGTACAGGAGGGTAAGTTTTGCTGGGTGCCATCTGCAATTCAAGAAAACTAACACCCTGACATGACAGGCACACACCCCCTCAAAACAGGCAGGCATCCAGGCACAACCTTTAGAGCATTACCAAACAGCAAATTTCAGGAGGATTTATCTGCTTAAAAAATATCTATGATAGACTTGAGCACGCTACACCAAAGCAGAAATTCTCCTTGTTAAAGTGCTTCTTTTTTACCTTGAAACAAGTTACAAAATCATCAGGAAGTGAAACATTGCAGAAGCTGTGAAGAGAGAAAAAAAGAAAACGCAAAGCAGCTTCCTTTTCAAGCCTCTTTCTTGCTCTCTTTAGTGACCCAAAGCTTTCCCCACCACCTCCTCTGAACAGGAGCATCCCTAGAGGCATTTAAAAGACGTGTAGGGACACAGTTTAGTGGTGGACTTGGCAATGTTAGATTTAGGGTTGAACTCTATTATCTTAAAGGTCTTTTCCAACCTAAACAATTCCATGATTCTCTGTGCCAGAGCCCGGGTGCCATCTATGCCATGGCAGCAACCATCATTCCTACAGGTCTGAACAAGTACAGAAACGCTGGTACATCCCATTTCTTCCAAAGCTTCTGTTTTATTTTAAAATGCATAGAGCCACATCTCCCAGTATGCGTGGCATGCCCGGGAACATCGTGGCTCTAGAAAGCCAACGGCTTCCACACCGGAGTTATTTTGGTCCAACCGCATTTTCATTCCACAGGAAATAATAGAGCCACACTCCTGTGGGTAAATTCCTCCTCCTTCCTTCCCCACAGTTACCTTAGTTCTGTGGCTACCTGAGTATTTTGTACTAAAATAGATTATCTCTTTCTTGCTGTGAGTCCTTTCAAAACCACTTGGCAACATGCAAATTAACATACCCACCTTAGTATTATCTAGCAGTAATATGAGGAGGGGAGGGATCGTGGGATCTGATGTCAAGCAAAATTAACTCGCAGGCTAGCTGTGCACAGGTTCAGTACTCCTATTTTACACACCAAATTCAGGGGCATTTTCTCAGATGCTTTTACTTTCCAGAGAGAAATGATACACAGACAGTCAGTCACATCAACTGAATGATTCTGAAAAAAGTCAAAGATACACTATCACTGGGAAATGTAATTGGTTTTGTAAGGAGACTATTTATTACTGCTGTATTCATTTTGGTTTTAAGTGTATTCAGATTCAAGTCCAGCCTTTGCCCAGATTATTTCTATGATCTTTGACATCTGTTTAAAATTATTTATACATCTGTTTAAAGCTGTTTCCCTGTGACCATAATAAAAAGGATCCTGGTGGTCAGCAAAGAACTGTCAAACACAGGAAAACATTTGGGAAAGGGAGAGAAATGGTCCTTTCAGTTCTAGTCAGACTGCATTACTCTCAGCAATCAAGGACAACAGGCAAAATACCAGAAGACAGGATGAGGTTTTGCACTTAATAGCAGCCTAAGTACACACATTGAGCATGTATCAGGGCTTCACTATCCTTATGCATGCACATGCGTGCTTGCAAAGGCAGCCTAAAAATAATTCTGTTGCTTTGCACATGCAGGGCCTGGACCTGTGACACTGAAGTCACACTTTGACCCTCCAGGTGAACTGGTTTAAGACTAGATAGAGCCTGTGTCTGTCTCAGATTTACAGCAAGCTTCTCACCAAATTTGGCAGTGCAGGCATAAAACCACTAAGCGCTATGTCTCTTCAAAGTAGCTACCCAGGCTCCGTTCCTAGGTAACTTCCCATTTTATCTGTGTTTACAGAAAACATTCTCAGTGTCTTTCAAAGACAGAATGATACATTTCTCCTGTAAACACGCATAACTATAACCAACAACTAGGCAGGGGAGAGCTTACAACAGCCTCTGACAGACATCAACAAGCAGGATGGCCCCACGCACAAGCTGCTCCGACCATCGCTGCCTCCCTGGCACAACGGGCATGTTTGTGCCAAGGCAGGGAAGGCAACCTGGTCTGCACAGGCAGAGAGCTGGCATCCCAAATCGAACACAGCCATGCACAGAGGGACTTCTGCTGGCTTTAAACAGAGAGAAGAGGATGGAGTTAACTACAGAAACAACCTGCAGGCCTGTGGGCACTGCTGGCAATCCTGCAACCGGGGCCTCAGCTGGCAAGACTGAAAATGCGATGAAGACACTACAGAAACTTAGATTCTCCCAAAATAATTTTCCAAAAGCTAACTCACAGAAGTTTATATATAGAATTATTTTAAGATATTTTACCCTTTCATAGAGCTCTGATAGGAGCAATTGTCTGATTTCTGTCCAGAACCATCAGTGGAAAACCTGAAGATCAAAAGCATACTCAGCAGGACCTCAACTAACAGGCTTTCTCTGCAAGTGGCAAACAAACAGCTCTCAAAAAAACAAGTTACTTGGTGCAAATATGAAGAATAAGCTGTGCAAAAAACTGCAGACAGCAAGCAGGGACAGCAGCAGCAGGAAGCACCCTGAATCCGCTGATTACTCAGAGGATAAGAGAGGTGGGTCCAGGCAACAACTGCTGCTCAAAAAGCAGCCACTAAGGTGAAAAACTAACCAATGCCTTCACCCTTTGAGAGCTCTGGCAAAAGGGAAAGGACACTCGTGAGGAGGAGGGAACAGCAACTCAAAATACAGGGAGGAATGAAGAGCTGCAGTAAGGAGGTCTCCTCAAACGCCACTGGAGGGGCACAGCTAGGGTTGCCGTGCCCTGTCACATACACACAGCCAGACTGGAGCTGTGTCAGTGCAACTCACACCTGACAGCCTCTGGCTGCTCGCTTGTTGAAGCACTTGTCTTCTGCTTCTTCTGAACTCTAGCTTAAATGCAAAGGCTTTTGTCATATATACAACTCCACCCTCATATAATATAAAATACTAACAGTTATCAAAATGAATAAGGTACAATAAATGACTTGGATGGGGAACAATAAGCAATAACTCTTAGAATTGGGGGGAAAAATGGAGGTTTTTTCAGTCCCTAAACCAATTTGGATGCTTGTTGTAATCAACATTCACTGCAGTGATGGTAAAAAAAAGGACTAGATAAAGGTGTTAAGATTTAGAGCAAGTTCTGCAATATTTGTACGTGACAACTGAAATATTTAGAACATCAGCATGTTTAAAAGTGCACAGACACACCACTATGCACAAAGATTATCATCCTGAGAATTAATTTAAGTTTTATGAATTATCTTAGCTTGTTTTCAGCTTAACATTTAGTCATTCAAAAGTGACTAGGTGCAGCTACAGAAAAAAAGCACAGCTTGAAAGAAATTCTTGTAGAAACAAGTGATGGTAGAATACACTTCCTGTGCTTAAATGACTTACAGGTTTCTCGAGGCCCAACTGATGAGCTAGAAATTACCATCACTGGAAGCAAATTCAAGTAACCTACACTAATGCTAAACTCTTAAATAAAGCTCTCCTGCCTAAGGAGAGAATGCAGCCAAAACTACTGATAATCTCTTAAGGATTAAGCACAGCAACATTTTAGCACCTTTCAGCTATATCAAAAAAGCAATAATTAACATCTGTCTGCCTTCAAAGCCCGTATGAGAAATGGTGTGATTAATTTCTCATGTGTCTCAATGCTTCATGTGCTGTTAGATGCAGTTAGTAAGGGAAGTGGAGAATAGAAGAGAAAAGGAAACAAATTACTGAGAGAAACACATGTTTAAATTCTCAGCATGGAGGTTCTCTAGTCATTTCCTACATGAGCTCTCACCACTGGTCAAAAAAGTCATGGATCCAGAAGAAAGCATGTGTCACAGAAACCCCAACGACAGGCAGAGAGCTCTTGGCTGCAAAGTCAGCCTTCCATGAACATCAGAACTGAGATCCGAACCAAACCTCACACTCAGGGCACAAAGAGCAGCCCCCACTCCCAGCAGCCCAGGTCCCAAGCTGCTGCAGGTGTATGTGGCATGCAGCGTCCTACATCCTCCAATTCTCACTGCAGGATGCTGCAAGAACATGGACAGCTGTGGCCTCTGGTGTTTAAGGAAAAGGAAACGGTTTCCTGAATCGCTGTGACAGTTGCCCTCAATCCTCAAGCGCAGGAAGAAATGCAGAAGGAGCCTGCTCCCGCAACCGCAGTGAGTCTGAGCACACACAGTTGTCATAGGAATGCAAATCTTCCCAGGCACACCACTCTCCATCCCAGATTCACCTTTGTTTTCCCTGGGTCTGTCTATAAACACATGGGGCTGCTGCCATTGTGTCTCTCTTAGCTGAAGGTGGGCCAGTCCGGGGACAGTACTCCTCAAACCTGAGGTGCATGACAAGTCCAGTTTGGCCTAGTGCACAGAGAGCTGTTGGGGCAGGCTGTGCAGCCCCAGTGCCCTGGTGACACTGCTCAGGCTGCACGTTGGAAAGGCTCTGCCAGCAACAGCTCCAAGCACACAGAAACAGGCACACAAACTTGTGCTCTCGGTTTAAGAGGAAGCACCACAGCCAGCTTCGAATGTATCCTCCCCCCTCCTCCAGCCTCTCAGAAGTGAAAGGAAAAGGTCTGGAGAAGAAAGTGAAAAGAAATAAAAAGAGATCCAGTAGGATGAGTACAAGTAGACCAACATATCCCTTTGTAAACAACAGGAGACACATATCAATGCAGAAAAACTATCAGCCTTCTTATCATGCCCTAGGCCACAGCCTGATCATGAACAATGACAAGCATCAACCAAAAGTTTGAGAGGCCCCAAAGTAGGCACACTGCAGGGGCACTAAGAGCAGCTCTAAGGTGCCTCATTCCTAAGCTTTGAAGGTTGTCAGAGGAGGAGGAGAACCCTTAGACAACAGCCTATCATTTTTCTGCAGCATTACACACTTCATCAGGATGTGATCTAGTTGACTTAAATCTATTTCGACTTCTACTTCTGAAGCAAAATCCTCACTGCCAGATTTCAGCGAAAGTTTAAAAATGCTAAAGGCAGTAAATTCAAGGGGTTCATTAAAGATGTAAAAAGCACTGAAATGGTACAATTTTGGTCCTTTGCAACACGTATTTTTAACATTAATGCTTGCTGTTTAGATTTGTAACATGCACATCCTACCTGAATCTCCTTATTTATGAGACTCCGCCTGTGCACCATGGGGTAGTGAAATCTCATGGTGTGAAACATTTTCTTTACCAGTCATAAGCAAATATTTAAAGATGTGGATATTCAAGGGACACCTCAGGAGACAGCCCATAAATACTGTCTTCTGTTACACACTTGAAAACATGTTATAGTCGGGTCCCACAGTATTGCTTTTAGTTTAGAAGCAGCTTTATCATTTTCTCCTTTCAAAACTCTTTTCAATGTGCTATGCAGTGGCTTTGTGCGTGTGGAAGATTGTATTGGAAAAGCATAAATAGACTGTGAGTGAGGCTTGTGATCTCTAAGTACAGGTATTTGGAGAGGGGCTGGCTGCAGGCAGTCCTTCTGAACCCCACAGGAAGGGTCTAAGGCTCACAGGACACCCACGCTGCAGATCACAGGCACACCAAGTTAAATTAAAAATAGCTGATTAAAGCACGCAAAGTGTGTAACAGTTGGTAGAGTATGTGGATAAATTAGGATGTGGGAGCCATAATATCAATTTACTAAATATTTTTAAATGCTTTTAACTACCAATTATTATTCTAATAATACTTTTATACTCATTACAGCTGTCTGCCCATTGCTAAATTTAACACGATCCAAGGGTTTAGTACTACGGGTCTTCCTAGCAGCCTGTGAACAACGGCGACAGCTAATCCGAAGAGGCACTTCCTAAGCAAAAAGGCGACAGGAAAAATAATTTCTACGCACAGCACAGCAGCTGAACGAGGGATAAACCCAAAGGAAGGATAAGCAGAGCCGAGAGGCCTTTCGAAACGAGCCGGCGTCCGCTTCCATCCCGCCCTGCCGACGGGAGATGTCAGGGTTTCACCGGGGCGGCAGCGCGGCGGGGACGGGCGAGCGCCCGCGGCCGGGACCGGGACCGGCTCCTGCTGCTGCGCCCCCGGGAGCTGCGCCCTGCCCGGCCCCGAGCCCCGGCCCGCCGCGCACAGACACCGTCCGTCCGCCGGGAGCCGAGGAGCAGCGCACCGGCGGGCGGGGGCAGCCGGCACCGCACGGCGCCCCGAGGGAAGGAGGGACCCGCGGCTGAGGAGAAGGGCCGCCCCCGGCCGCCCCGCACCGCCGCGGGGGCTGCGGCGGAGCCCGAGCCCGAGCCCGCCGCCCCCTCACCGCCCGCCCCGCGGCGCCCACCTGGTCGGCGAGCTTGAGCACCGCCATCCTCCGCCGCGGCTCCCGCGCACATGCAGCTCCCGCGGTGGGCGGCGAGCGCGCCCCGGCACCGGCGCTGCTGCGGCGGCTCCGCTCGGCGGCGGGGCGGGGGCGCGGCGGCCGCCTCGGCTGGTCCGGCCCAGGAAGCAGGGGCGGGCGGGAGC